>JAJQQW010000024.1:16537345-16722345 GCA_025583905.1 Ia io | reverse complement strand
GCGGCGTCCGGTGGGAGATTTACGCCTCCGGGGGCCGGGACCGGTGCCCGCCATCCGTTTGCCGGGGGCCGACGCTCTCATCATTCCTACGGCAGGGCCGTGCGCTTCCCGCTGACCTCCCCTCGCCTCGCCGCCCATCCCTCACGACGGACGGAGGGATGGATGGACCGATGGGGGTGCTGATGTATGGCCCTGAGCCCAGGTGGGTCCGGGGCCGAGCGAGAGGAGCCAGCCCCAGGCTCCGCGGTGATTCATTCTAATTGCGTCCACGTTGGGCTAATGGAGAAGTCAGGGCGGCCGGGATGCGGGTGGGGGGGATGTGGCTCTTCTGTCTGCCTCTCCCTGCCCCCCGACACTGACCCCCCTGAACTGTGGGCACCCGAGAGCCGTAATCAATAGCTTGGAAAGCAGTGAGGTCAGCACGGTCAGGATTCGGATGTTCTGCCTCCGAGTGGAGCGGAGACGAGACAGGTGGGTGAGGCATGGAGGTGAGCCTGACCTTCCTGACGGGCTGATGGACGGCCCGGGGCGGAGGCGGGGAGAGGAGGGAAAACGCAGGAAAGATGGGGCTGGCGCTAGAACCTCAGCTGGTACTCTGGGGGCACGCCCAGGGGTTGGTTGTGCGGTTACATTAAACGTAGGAAAATCCCAGCTGCGGGGAAGACGTCGATGGCTTAGGGAGACTCGGAAATAAATGGCCTCGATACGGCATACGAGGAGGCATTTAATTCTACGGCGCCGGACGCAGCTTTCCACCGTCCCTGCACCTTTCAGTTAATTCCGTCAGTTCACGCACATTTCTCAAATTCTGAATTCACCCGAAATAATAATAATAATAATAATAATAATAATAATAATAATAATAATGTATTTTATTGATTTTTTACAGAGAGGAAGGGAGAGGGATAGAGAGTCAGAAACATCGATGAGGGAGAAACATCGATCAGCTGCCTCCTGCACACCCCCCACTGGGGATGTCCCCGCAACCAAGGTACATGCCCTTGACCGGAATCGAACCCGGGACCCCCCCCCAGTCCACAGGCCGACGCTCTATCCACCGAGCCAAACTGGTTAGGGCCTGAAATTATTATTTTTAAAACATATATACATTTTTTATTTTAGAGAGGAAGGGAGAGGGAAGGGGAGAGAGAGAGAGAGAGAGAGAGAGAGAGAGAGAGAGACATCCATGATGAGAGGGAACCATGGATCGGCTGCCTCCTGCACGCCCCACACTGGGGATCAAGCCCGCAACCTGGGCCTGTGCCCTGACCGGGAATCGAACCCTGACCTCCTGGTTCATAGGTTGACGCTCAACCACCGAGCCACGCCGGCCGGCTATTCATGTTCATTTCCAGAAGCAGGCCAGGCTCTGGTCGTACGTGTAGCTACCCCTGTTCTGGCTCCTGTTTAGGACCTGGCTGCTCTGTTGACCGTGGCGTCGTAGCGTGACTTGCAATCTGGTGTTGTGATTCCTCCCACGTTGTCTTACTAAGCCCAGGATGTTAGGACCTCAGGGGTGCCTGACACCTCAGAATGGCTCTCCCTGACCCTCTTGACCTCTTTCTAGAAGGATCCGTGGTCCACCAAGGCCCGACGCAGGCTCAGAAGACCGTGTCCTCCTCGGGCCTCAGCGAGAGAAAGGGTGGCGAGATTGTTAGGTCGTCAGGAGAGCGCTTCAAGCCCCCGGTCCACTCTCAGAAAACTCCGGACGGCGTTTTTATTTTTTTAAAGTATATTTTTATTGATTTCAGAGAGGAAGGGAGAGGGAGAGAGGGATAGAAAACATCCATGATGAGAGAGAATCACGGATCCGCTGCCTCCTGCACGACCCCCACTGGGGATCAAGCCCACAACCTGGGCATGTGCCCTGACCAGGAATCGAACCCAGGACCCTTCAGTCTGCAGGCCGGCGCTCTATCCACTGAGCCACACTGGCCAGGGCTGGACGGCGTTTTTAATACGGGGAATCGTGTTGTTGATCTTCTCGGGCCGCAGCTGACGTGCGACTGTCAAACCTCAGCTCCTCTGTGTCCACCCGCCCGGGGGTCGAAGCCGCCCCTCGCTGTGGAGACAAGCCCTGGTCTAACCCCCAAGGCCACGCCTCCCGCCACGGTTTGGAGGTGAATTCTAACCGCGTGTCTCCGCCTGTTGGGAGCAGCCTGGTCAGAGGGACGCAGGCCGACAGCACCCCTGCGGGGTTCACTCTACACGGAGAGAACCCTGGCCTCGGAACGACCGGTTCCGGTTAGAATCCTGAGACGACCAGTGCGAATCCCTGGTCTTGGAAAAACAATTTCTGGCCCGGCCGGTGTGGCTCCGTGGTGGAGCGTCGACCTATGAACCAACCAGGAGGTCAGGGTTCGATTCCCGGTCGGGGCACAGGCCCGGGTTGCGGGCTCCATCCCCAGTGTGGGGCGTGCAGGAGGCAGCCGATCCATGATTCTCTCTCATCCCTGATGTTTCTCTCCCTCGCCCTCTCCCTTCCTCTCTGAAATCTGTAAAAAAAAAAAATATATATATATATTTTAAACAAAACAAAACAAAAAACATTACCTCCATCAGCCAGAGAATGTGGGGAAGAGGAAATGAACAATGTTCGTCTAGAAAACAACAAAACAAAGGACACCCCACAGCCCCCCAAAACCCGGTGCCTCTCTGGCGGGGCCGCGGGAGCCCTCACGGATGTCCTGGGGTGATGTTTCCTCAAAACCCCAAAACTGGGGTTCCACTCACGGGGAGGTCCTTGCTGGGGTACCACGCCCCCTGTCTCCCCAGCTGCTCCTTTTCCCCTCCTGGAAAGCGGCTTTCAAATGTGGTCCCTACGCCAATAACCGCAGCACCCCGACTTCTTACGAGTGCAGACCCCAAGCACCCCCCGTCCCGCCCCCCCCCCAGACCTTTTGGATCTGCAGCTCTGGACGGGGGCCTAGGAATCTGCCTTCTCACCACGTCCTGCTGATGCTGGCTGGGCCTGAGGCACCCCTGCCCGCAGCTCCCCCCAGGTCCCTCCCCTCGGCCTGGCTGCGTCTTATTGGGGTTGATCTGTCTTCGTGTGCGCTCTCTGGTTACGATTTGGGGGGCGCTCAGAATGGTCACATGACAGTTCGAGGAGGCAGGGCCTTCGTTCCCTGGACCAGGGGCCGTGCCGGACACTGGATGGACATCCCCCCCTTCCCCCCGGGATGCTCCCTGCAGCCCTGGGCAGGTGGCTGTCTCCCACCACGTGGTAGGCAACGGACAGGGACGCTCAGAGAGGTCAAGCAACTCGCCTAAGCTCACACAGCCCGGGAGGCAGAGCAGAGACGCCCACCCCCTCTGACCAGGAACCTGATAAAGACACACAACCTAGACCGGCTGTTCCACGGCAGCCGCAGGGAACTGCAAGGATCGGGGGGCTTGCAGTGTTTTGGGGGGGCAACTGAGCGGAGAAATTTAGGGGCGTGGGAACTAGAGGTTCGGAAGAACAGCCTGCACGCCCTGGGCGGGGGGAGGGGAAGGGGAGGGAGAGGGTAAGCCCCCCCCCCCCCCCCAGCTCTAGCGGCCAAGTTTCAAACAATTTAGCCGAAGGGAAGAATTCAATGAGAGAGATGGGCCGCCGGTCTGCATCAGCTGCCTGGGCTGCCAAGGGGAACACATGGAGCCTTTGCGAGTGGTGGCCACCCCCCACGCCCCCGCCCCCCACTCCCGGAAGCGGGAAAGAATACATCGCATTCCTCGGAGAGATGAATTTCCCCCGGAAAAAATAGGACACAAAGGAAGAGAAGCCTCTGATTACATGGAAATGCTTTCTTGCCAGCGCAGGGGGGAATTCTAGCATCCTCTGCGCAGACCGTCCGTCCGGGGAAGGTGGCTGGGCTGGGGGGCGGGGGAGGGGGCAGGGTGTGGGGGGGAGGGGGCCATCGGGGGGGGGGGGCCCAGGTGCAGCCGTTCGCAGGGAGGGAAGGCTGACCCAGCGGCCCCGGAGGAGAGGAACGGAATGACAGCGACCGTGTGGGTGGGTTTTATTTCTGCCGCGGAGTCTAAATGGGTTGTGGGGGTGGGGTGGGGTGGGGGGGGGGAGGGGGGGGCTCCCCGGCTTGGGGAGGTGGGGGAGGCAGAATATTGAGGAAATGGGCGAGGATACAGGTGGACAGGTTTCCGGATGGGAGCAGCCCTGAGGCTGCGTTGACCACTTCTGCGGCCTGAGTGGCCTCAAGTAGCGTCTCCTTTGTCTAAGACCGTGGCCGGCAAACCGTGGCCGGCAAACCACGGCTCGCGAGCCACGTGCGGCTCTTGGGCCCCTGGAGGGTGGCTCTTCCACAAAACACCACGGCCTGGGCGAGTCTGTGTTGAAGAAGTGGTGTTAGGAGAAGCTGAAGTTTAAAAAATGCGGCTCCCCAAAGACATGTCAGTCGTTGTGCTGTTGATATTTGGCTCCGTGGACGAATGAGTTTGCCGACCACGGGCCTAAGTGTCAAGAGGAATGACTGTCCCGGCATCTTGGCTCCGGCCGTAGATACCGCGAACAATATTTGCTCTGCGCAAAGGTGTTTTTCTCACACGCACATTATTATTATTATTATTATTATTATTATTATTATTATTTTTAAAATATATTTTATTGCTTTTTTACAGAGAGGAAGGGAGAGGGATAGAGAGTTAGAAACATCGATGAGAGAGAGACATCGATCAGCTGCCTCCCGCACGCCCCCCACTGGGGATGTGCCCGCCACCCAGGTCCATGCCCTTGACGGGAATCGAACCCGGGACCCGTGAGTCCGCAGGCCGACGCTCTATCCACGGAGCCACACCGGTCAGGGCTATTATTATTATTTCTTTTGACCGTGATCAACGTGGTTTCGTATTTCCTCGGAACGGGAATCAGAGCCGTTAGCTGGCGTGGACGGAGGGGCGCCCAGCTCGTGGCTTCGCCGCTCCGACGCGTCCGTGTGTTTATGGGTCATTAACATGTAGAGGATGGAGGGGCCCCGTCTTTTATTTGGGTGTCTGTTCCGTTACCTGTTTAATTCCGCGCAGGTACCACCGCCCGTCAACGTCTCCGCTGTCCTTTGAATAAAGTATGTTAATATGTTCCCCTGAGTTCACCCCCCGATAACTTGGCAGGAAGCAAGCTCATATTTCTCAAGGTCTAGCAAACACGGTTCTAATTATGAAAATGTGTCTTAAGTCTCCCAAAAAAAAAAAAAAATGAAAAAAGAAAGTGGAGGTCCTGTGGAAAAAGGGCACACACACACACACACACACACACGCACACACACGCACACACACACAACACACCAAACAGAATAGAATGGGCAGCAACATAAATACTTTTACAAAATAGCGAACTTAAAAACACACGCAGCCCCGGCCGGTGTGGCTCAATGGATAGAGCGTCGTCGGCCTGCGGACTAAAGGATCCCCGGTTCGATTCCGGCCAAGAGCACACACGCCCGGGTTTCTCCACCGAGCCCGCAGTCTGGCTCAGCGGTGGAGCCTTGACCCACGAACCAGGAGGAGGTCAGGGTTCGATTCCCAGTCAAGGGCACAGGCCCGGGTTGTGGGCTCCATCCCCAGTGGGGGGCGTGCAGGAGGCAGCCGGTCCATGATTCTCTCTCATCACGGATGTCTCTCTCTCTCTCTCTCTCTCTCTCTCTCTCTCTCTCTCTCTCTCTCTCCCCCCCCTCTCCCTTCCTCTCTGAAATCAATAAAGATAAAAATATTTAAAAAAAAACATAAACTCAGCCCTGACTGGTGTGGCTCAGTGGATAGAGCGTCGGCCTGTGGACGGAAGGGTCCCGGGTTCGATTCCGGTCAAGGGCATGTACCTTGGTGGCGGGCACATCCCCAGTGGGGGGTGTGCAGGAGGCAGCTGATCGATGTTTCTCTCTCATCGATGTTTCTGACTCTCTATCCCTCTCCCTTCCTCTCTGTAAAAAAGCAATAAAATATATTTTAAAAAAAAATAAAAATAAAAAATAAACTCAGCGATTCGGGGGAGGGAGGCAGGAGGGAGGCTGAGCTTGGAAACACTCTGCCTGCTGCACCCCCGAGAGGCACCCTGGCTCCTGCCTGCCTGTCCGCCCGCCCACGTGCTCCCCGGAATGATGGGCCCATCGCTCCCCGGCGCCCCCACCTGGCCCGGACTCGCAGGGACCCTCAGAAACACCTGCATGTCCCCGGTGAGACGACGGTTCTCCCGGCCCCGGAGGCACCCACCGGGCTGCAGCCCATGCCAGGGGCCCGCGGCCCATCCTGTTCGCCGTGAGCCGGGGACAGGTGAGCCGAGGGGCGTCCTGTCGCTCAGGTGGCCGGCGGGAGCTGGTGGGAACGGCAAGGCTGACCCCTAGTGGCCAGACACCAGAACGGCTCGGTCTGCACCCAGCTTCCCTGTCGGAGCCAGGGTCCTCATGGGGGGAATGCATCCATTAAATGCAGGCAGAGCAGGAGGTGGCCGTGCAGGGAGGCACACGGGGACCTTGTAAAGGAAACATGCTCGAGTTCCTGGCGTTTGGAAAGGATGCGCAGGAGCTCAGAGCAGCGGTTCTCAACCATTTTTTTTTTTTAGGGTTAGGGTTCAGGCTCAGGTTAGGGTTAGGGTTAGGGTTAGGGTTAGGGTTAGGTTAGGGTTAGGGTTAGGGTTAGGTTAGGGTTAGGGTTCAGGCTCAGGTTAGGGTTAGGGTTAGGGTTAGGGTTAGGGTTAGGGTTAGGTTAGGGTTAGGTTAGGGTTAGGGTTAGGGTTAGGTTAGGGTTAGGGTTCAGGCTCAGGTTAGGGTTAGGGTTAGGGTTAGGGTTAGGGTTAGGGTTAGGGTTAGGGTTAGGGTTAGGGGTTAGGTTTAGGGTTAGGGTTAGGGTTAGGGTTAGGGTTCAGGCTCAGGTTAGGGTTAGGGTTAGGGTTAGGGTTAGGGTTCAGGGTCAGGTTAGGGTTAGGGTTAGGGTTAGGGTTAGGGTTAGGGTTAGGGTTAGGGTTAGGGTTAGGGTTAGGGTTCAGGCTCAGGTTAGGGTTAGGGTTAGGGTTAGGTTAGGGTTAGGGTTAGGTTATGGTTAGGGTTAGGGTTAGGGTTAGGGTTAGGGTTAGGGTTAGGGTTAGGGTTAGGTTAGGGTTAGGGTTAGGTTAGGGTAAGGGTTAGGTTAGGGTTAGGGTTCAGGCTCAGGTTAGGGTTAGGGTTATGGTTAGGTTAAGGTTAGGGTTAGGTTAGGGTTAGGGTTAGGTTAGGGTAAGGGTTAGGTTAGGGTTAGGGTTAGGGTTCAGGCTCAGGTTAGGGTTAGGGTTAGGTTAGGGTTAGGGGTAGGGTTAGGGTTACGTTAGGGTTAGGGTTAGGTTAGTGTTAGTGTTCGGCTCGGGTTAGGGTTAGGGTTTGGTTCTCAACCTTTTTAATGTCGCGACCCACAGGTTGAGAACCACTAGCAGGGTCGCCTGAGACCATCAGAAAACACAGGTATTTAAATTACGATTCATTCACAGCAGCAAAATTACCGTTATGAAGTAGCAACGGAAATAATTTTATGGTTGGGGGCCACCACCACAGGAGGAAGGGTATTAAAGGGCCGCGGCCTTAGGAAGGTTGAGAACCACTGGCTTAGAGCGAAGGGAAGACCTCCTCCACGTGGAGGTTTGTTTAGCTCGTTAGAGAGGATTGAAATGTATTGTTATTTTTTTCAAAAAATTTTTAAAAAATATATTTTTATTGATTTTTCACAGAGAGGAAGAGAGAGGGATAGAGAGTTAGAAACATCGATGAGAGAGACACATCCATCAGCTGCCTCCTGCACACCCCCCACCGGGAATGTGCCCGCAACCCAGGTACATGCCCTTGACTGGAATCGAACTCGGGACCCTTGAGTCCCCAGGTCGATGCTCTATCCACTGAGCCAAACCGGTTAGGGCTATATTGTTATTTTTTAAAAACATATTTTTTGTTGATGTCAGAGAGGAAGGGAGAGGGAAAGAGATAGAAGCACCCATGGTGAGAGAGAATCATGCATCGGCTGCCTCCTGCACGCTCCCCTACTAGGGATCAAGCCCGCAACCCCGGGGTGTGTGCCCTGGACTGGTCTTGAACCCTGGACCCTTCAATCTGCAGGCCGACATCTATCTGCTGAGCCACACCGGCTAGGTCAGGATTGAAATCTGCGGATGGGATAGGAAAAGTCTGCGGGCTGGATTTATTTGACAACGGAACTGCGTGAACGCGGGACGACACACAGGGGTTTCCAAATTTACAGACAACCGGGTGCTTGGCCAATGACTTTGCAAATTCACCCGGAGAGAAAGTTCCAGGCCTGGGACTCCCAGTCAGGGTCTCTCACGCCATCATCTGAGCTCCTTCCCGTCCCTCGTACCCGACGCTGTCGACACAACTTCGAAAGAGGAGAGAAGCCGGGGGCTGACCAGGACCGTGTAGGAATTCCACACGTCAAACATGTAAGGAGCGACGTCTCCTGGGATAGTTTTTATGTTTTCATTGACTTTTTTAGAGAGAGAGAGAGAGAGAGGAAGGGAGAGGGAGGGAGAGAGAGAGAGAGAGAGAGGGACATCAATGGTGAGAGAGAAACATCCATCGGCTGCCTCCTGCACGCCCCCTACCGGGGATGGAACCCGCAACCCCGGGCCTGTGCCCTGACCGGGAATTGAACCGTGACCTCCTGATTCACAGGTGGACGCTGAACGGCTGAGCCACGCCGGCCGGGCGCTAACCACTGTTTTATGGAATCCTCTGAGCCAGTGGTCGGCAAACTCATTCGTCCACAGAGCCAAATATCAACAGGACAACGATTGAAATTCCTTTGGAGAGCCACATTTTTTAAACGTAAACTTCTTCTAACGCCACTTCTTCAACACAGACTCACCCAGGCCGTGGTATTTTGTGGAAGAGCCACACTCAAGGGGCCAAAGAGCCACGTGTGGCTCGCGAGCCGCCGTTTGCCGACCACGGCTCTGAGCAATACCAACGCTCACCAGTGTTGCGACCGCGGACACATCTCTTGACCTCCCTAAGGCCTGATAGTTGTCTCAGCCGCATGCCCAGCGCCTGCCTTGGTGGGATGGCTGTCGGGGGCACCAGCCCCCCCAAAGGTCAATGCCGGGCGGGCACCACGTTCCCCGGGTGGACGCCACCTCACCCCTAGCCCGCCACCACCCTAATGACACACACAGCCCCTCTCGGTCCCTTTAGGAACACAGACGTCATTTTCACGGGGGGAATGGCCCCAAGCAACAAGAAGGTGACCTGCGGGCGACCCCAGGCGCGTGCGGCCTGCCCGTGTTTAATTCAGAGCGGGTGTCAGGCCCGAGGAACGGCGGTCCAGGGCAATAGGCGGTGGCATTCACGCGCAGGCCTCTGGGCCCCGCACCGGATCTGACGCTTCTCGGAAAACCGCGCAAACAGCCGTGTTTCCGGAGGACGAGGTTGGCAGAGAGCACGCTCCGTGCTGGTCAGGGAGGGGGTTCTGTTGCTGTAGTTAATCCTCACCCGGGGATTTTCCCCATCAGTTTATAGAGCGAGTGGAAGGTGGGGGGTGGGGGGGGGAGACAGAGAGAGAGAGGAACATCGATGTGAAAGAGACACATCGGTGGGTTGCCTCCCACACACGCCCCGGACCAGGGCCAGGGATCCAGCCTGTAACCGAGGTCGGCGCCCTTGACCGGAATCGAACCCGGGACCCTTCAGGCCACAGGCCCGGCGCTCTATCCACGGAGCCACATCAGCCAGGACAAATTACTTTCTCTCTCTCTCTCTTTTGGTCTGAAGTAATTCCTGCCACATGTTCTTCCCTCTTTGATGGCAATCTCCCTTCTTACTGCAAATTAAAAACTTCAGTGTAAACCCAACGAGCGAGGAATCGGCTATGTTAGCCCAAAAGAGACTTTTGTGCGGCCCACGGAACCCGCCGAGCGAACGGATGAGGAGCAAGGAAATCCGAGTCAGCTTGGAGGAGAGAGAGCTAGCTGTGCGTGCAGTTCTGTCTTTGAAGAGGGGGATCGTCCCAAGGTTTGTAAAACCACACTTGGGGCGGGGGGGGGGGGGGAACATCACCAAAAAAAAAAAAAAAAATAGATTTATACCGAGGGCAACGCTTTATTTATTTATTTTTTTAAAAAATATATTTTTATGGATGTCAGAGAGGAAGGGAGAGGGAGAGAGAGAGAGAGAAGCATCCATGATGAGAGAGAATCATGCATCGGCTGCCTCCTGCACGCCCCCCACCGGGGATCCAGCCCGCAACCCGGGCGTGTGCCCTTGGACTGGTCTCGAACCCGGGACCCTTCAGTCCACAGGCCAACGCTCTATCCACTGAGCCACACCAGCCAGGGCCCGAGGGAAACCCTTTAACAAAACGCTTTGGGTATCGATCCTGCTTCATCTCGTGCCCCGGGTCGCCAGGAGCTCTGTGGGGGCGGCAGCCGCCTCCCCGCCCTCCGACCACTTTCCTGTCTCGGGGGGTTCGGCCGCAAAGTCCATTAGAGGCTGGAGACAGCGGGGTCAAGTCAATTGTCCGCCCTGACCCGAGGGCGGCCATCGCTTAGGGCCGTCCAGCCGTCACGGCTGGAGGGGAGGGGAGGCGAGGCGAAGAGCTGAGCTATTGGGCCCGTGTCTCATCCGTCTTTCCAGAGATCGGCGGCGCCCACACATTGCTCGAGGGGCAGGGTGCACCCCAAGCCGTCCAGTTCAGGCGGATTTGGGGGGCCGTCCCTGCAGGTCACAGGATTCTGTCCGTGCTGGTTTGGGGGTGGGCGGGCGGGGGCCCAAGAGCCTTCTTGTACGTGGCCATGAGGCGGCCCCGTGCTCCTGGACGGATCCGAGTGATTTTCTGGGTTCGCTGAGCCCTGAGCGCGGTGTGCGGGGTGCTCCCGAGTGGGGTCTCAGGCTCAGAGTGGCCCGAGTGACTGATGTCCCTGCCTGTACCCCCCCCCCCGCCCCCGCCGCCGCCCCCTCCCAGATGCCGCTCACATTCAGGTCCGTGGAGAGAAGGAGAGAATTGCACATTTGTCCTTAACACATCGGAGGCGTCCCGTTCGCGCTGATCCCGGGAGCGAGAGGCCGGACAGCGGGGTCCTTGCAGGAAAAGGGGGTGCGGTCTGTGTTTTCCGGAAGGGAAACCACTGCTGTCGCGAGGATGAGGGGGTTACCACGTGTCAATCGGTGTTTGATGGTGGGTGCCCCTCTGGGACAGTGGTCGGCAAACGGCGGCTCGCGAGCCACAGGCGGCTCTTTGGCCCCGTGAGTGTTCAGCCAAGGCCAGCTTAGGAGGACCCTAATGAAGTCAATCACAATGTACCTACCGATATAGTTTAAGTTTAAAAAATGTGGCTCTCCAAAGAAATGTCAATTGTACTGTTGATAGTTGGCTCTGCTGACTAATGGGTTTGCCGTCCACGGGCCCAGGACAGATGAGCTTCTGAGGCCTCCTGAGGAGGGCGACTCGACTCCGCGGCACGGCCCCAGCCCCGCCTCCCGCGGCATCGCTGCTGCTGCTGCTGCTTCTTCTTCTTTAAAAAAAAAAAATAGGTTTTTTGCCCTAATCGGTGTGGCTCAGTGGACAGAGCGTCAGCCTGCAGACTGAAGGGTCCCGGGTTCGATTCCGGTCAAGGGCATGTACCTTGGTTGTGGGCTCATCCCCAGTAGGGGGTGTGCAGGAGGCAGCTGGTCGATGTTTCTAACTCTCTCTCCCCTCTCCCTTCCTCTCTGTAAAAAATCAATAAGATATATTTAAAAAAAATAGGTTTTTATTGATCTCAGAGAGGAAGGGAGAGGGAGAGAGAGAGAGAAACATCCATGATGAGAGAGAATCCTGGATTGGCTGCCTCCTGCACGCCCCACACTGGGGATCGAGCCCGCATCCCAGGCCTGTGCCCTGATCAGGAATCAAACGCGGGACGCTTCAGTCCCTGGGCCGACGCTCTATCCACTGAGCCACACCAGCCAGAGACAATGATGAATTTTTTTATTTTTTTTTTAAACAACAGATATCTGCCTTGATCACTCCCTTCGTGAATTTACTGGTAAATGTCCAATGGGTAGAAGGAGCGTGGAGGGTGGGTGGGGGGACATGTCCGTCCATTTCAATGACCACGTCAGGAAACAGGGCCTCTTCAGACCCAGAGGAATTCTCGGAAAGTCGCATCTGGTCCGAGGCGCCGAGGGCCAAATCCCTGCCCAAAGCAATTTGCGGCGGATAAGCCAGCCCGGCGGTGGGGACGGGCCCTTGGTGGGGACGGCGAGTGAGCTCGGCTCTGAACAAAGACGGGCTGCGGCAGAGTGCTCTGCTCCGGCGACGTGCGGGGGGAGGCGTGTCCGCACAACGCGTGTCTGAGCAAACCCCCCGTCAGGGTTGCCGTGGGCCAGCGTGTCTGTTCCTAGTTAGGCCCCGGCTTACTGAGGATCAGGAGGAGGGTCGAGTCTCTTCTGCGGAATTTTAAACAAACAATTAGACATCTCTCTCCAATGGGTTCAGAAGAGCACGGACACGGAATACATGTGTGTGTGTGCGTGTGCGTGTGTGTGTGTGTGTGTGTTCAACGTCTCCTAAGCTCCGTAACGTTCATTCTTGGGGCGTTTCCAACGTAACGCTCTTAGGGAACTGTCGCTAGAAAGGCAGACGGCTGATCCTAAAATGCAGATGCCCCTCGATCGCCTAGTAATCAGTGGTCGGCAAACCGCGGCTCGCGAGCCACATGCGGCTCTTTGGCCCCGTGAGTGTTTAGCAAAGGCCAGCTTAGGAGTCCCCTAATGAAGTCAATCACAATGTACCCACCTATACAGTTGAAGTTTGAAAAATGTGGCTCTCCAAAGAAATTTCCATCGTCGTGCTGTTGATGTTTGGCTCCGTGGACTGATGAGTTTGCCGACCACGGGCCTGGTTATCGGGACTCGATGACGTGACGCGCTTCTGGGTGGTTGTGGCTCAGACACCGGGAGGGGGGGACGTGTCTGAACATCGGCCTGGTTTCCCGGGTGAATGTGGAACGATTTCTAAGCAGTCAGGGCTCAGAGATGAGGAAAGGGGGCCGGGCCGGCGCGGCTCCGTGGTTGAGCGTCGACCTGTGAACCAGGAGGTCAGGGTTCGGTTCCCGGTCAGGGCACATGCCCTGTTGTGAGCACGATCCCCAGTGTGGGGCGTGCAGGAGGCAGCCGATCCATGATTCCCTCTTATCATGGATGTTTCTCTCTCTCTCTCCCTCTCCCTCCCTTTCTGAAATTAATACAAACATATTAATAATATAAATAAACAAAAAAAGCACCCCCCCCGCCCCCTTCATGCTGTTAATTTGCCTCTAGCCCAGTGGTCGGCAAACTCATGAGTCCGCAGAGCCAAATATCAACAGCACAACGATTGGAATTTCTCTCGAGAGCCAAATTTTTTAAACGTAAACTTCTTCTAACGCCACTTCTTCAACATAGACTCGCCCAGGCCGTGGTATTCTGTGGAAGAGCCACACTCAAGGAGCCAAAGAGCCGCATGTGGCTCGCGAGCCGCAGTTTGCCGACCACGGCTCTAGGTCATCGCCCGGCTCATGGTGTTATATTTGCTTGTCCTTCCTCAATGCATAGCTCGGCCCTTTCGCTGTTCTGTTACCTCCCGGAGAACATCCGTGTTAACTCGCTAATCTCTGCCTGCTCCGTGCGAATTTCAACTCAGTTCAAGTTCACAGCCATCCAGGTGACAAAAGAAAAGCAAGTACTATTCCCCCATTCCGCCGCCACCCCACCAATTGATTCTTAGAGAGAGGGAGAGGGAGAGACACAGAGAGAGAGAAACATGGATGTGAGAGAGACGCATCGATGGGTTGCCTCCCGCACACGCCCGACCGGGGCCGGGGATCGAGCCCGCAACCCAGGTACGTGCCCTTGACCGGAATCGAACCCGGGACCCTTCAGTCCGCAGGCCGACGCTCTATCCACTGAGCCAACGTGGCCAGGGCCAGCATGAGCTATTTTTGACAGGCGCCTCCTCGTCCACAAGGTGTGTCTGGACATTTAATGGACAGACGTGGCCTGGCCCGTCCGTATTCCGAAGCATGGAACGCTCCATCCGGGGTTGTGGTCGGCGTCATTTAAGTAAGCCGTGGAGGTTAACTCATCTGACTCTCCCACGAGGCGGGTCCGTTCCCCGCTCCCGGGAAGGGCGGTGCTGGCTTTGAGGGGTGCATTCCTGGGGGGCGGGGGGAGGGGAGGGGAGAACATGGAACTGTAAGGCCCTGGACAACGCCTTCCTGCACCCATGGGACCCACACGCAGTGGGTGCACGGACCCCCGCCCTAGAGTTTCATGGTCACGGAGATGACGTCAGCGCACGCTGACCTCGTCCGAAGGAGCGGGTGTCTCCGGGGCCCTCGGGCCGGCCCGGCCACAGGTGGCTGATGCGGCTGGCACTCAGCAGCAAGCCGCGGGAATGCATTATCTGTCTGCCGCTGTCACTCACGGGCCAGGCGAGCAGGCCGCTACCCAGCAAATGGCCGATGACCTCAGCGCCCCGGGAGGACGCCCAGGTGGGCAGACGCGTCCGAACCGCCGTCGGGTGCAGGCCAATTTGCAGAAATGGGACTCGGCCCCCAGGGAGATGGAGCCGGCCTCCGACGTGCCCATCCCCGCCTCATTCATTCATTATTTAGGCGGGACGCGGGCTTGTCCCTGGAATCGGATTTCCACATGAGAAGTAGTCAGCGCACGCGTTTGAATTCCCTTTTCCCCGCGGGGCGTGGTGTCCCCTGAGGAGCGAGGAAGGAAAGGCGAGGCCTGACTATCCGGGAGGCTTTCGTCTTCTCGTTACGTCCGTTGTCCCCGGCAACTCTGGTCGAACGTAACTCTGCGGGCTCCCGGACACGCCAAGCCCCCTGTAAACACCACAAGAGCCGATTCGTCCCCCACCCACGCGTGTGTCTCCCTGTCCTCAATATGAATGAGGGTACCTATCAGCATGGAGCCCATCACAGACCCCCATGGACATGCGTGTCTCCATGAGGCTGCCTTTAAAGGCGACTCTTCCATCGTTTCCTCTTAACACGTGACTCCCTGTCTTCGCCACGCCAGGGCGCCACAGAGGTAGCCGGCGGGATGCAGGAAGGACCCCACGTGCAGCAGATTCCCGCCGTGGTGAGGCAGTCCCCGGGGTCGCGGTGGTTTCTGGGGTGGCAGGGTCCCAGGGATGGGGACGAAGGCGGAGAAGCGGGGTCGTGTGTGCAGCCTGGCCCTCCCTCTGCCCGGGTGTGGGCTTCCCAGGATTTCTGGGACAGGACCTGTCGGGACGCAGCAGGGCCCCGGAGCCGGGAGAGCGGGGATTCCCATGGGTCCCCGCGTGTTCATCCTTCGCTTTCGTGGGGGGACCCGCTGGCCGGGTGCTGGGGTGCGTGACGTGACCAGCTAAAGGGATGGAGGACGTGTCCGGAGCCTGGATGGTTTCATCCAGAGAGGGCGGCCCCCCCACACCCCCTCGGAGTGCACGCCGGGGACCTGGCTACTGTATTCTTCCACCTCCCACCTCCCACCTCCCACCTCCCACCTCCCACCTCCCACCTCCCACCTCCCACCTCCCACCTCCCACCTCCCACGCCGGAGGACACTCCCCAAGCAGGGGCTTAGCGACTTCTGAAACCCTCCTCACCCAGATGTTCACCGAAAACAACCCAAAATTTGTGTCTAGAGAACAACAGGATCCAACGAGAAGCACGTGCCACACCCCAAAATCCGTTCAACATTAAAAAATATATATGTTTATTGATTTCAGAGAGGAAGGGAGAGAGAGAGACATCCATGATGAGAGAGGATCATGGATCGGCCGCCTCCTGCACGCCCCACACTGGGGATGGAGCCCGCAACCCGAGCCTGTGCCCTGACCGGGGATCGAACCGCGACCTCCTGGTTCACAGGTCAGTGCTCAACCCCTGAGCCCCACTGGCCTGGCTCCGTTCAACATTTTAATCGGCGTTGGGTTCACCAAAACAGGGACTTTGAAGGGGATGAAGTGGGGGGGGGGAGTCAGTTTCGCACAATTTGTAGGCGAGACTATGGGCAACCGGCAGGTTAAAGGCGTTTACGTTGCTGGTTATAATTCTGACAAAAGGCAAAAATAATGAGCGTTTCCAACAAGAAAAGAAACACACACACAGCTCACGGGAAGACGCCCTCCCGCCGCCCCACCACTGATTGCGCTGCTGATTACCTCTCCGCGCAGGAAGCGGCTCTGCCTGGACGATGTCCCCTGATTGCTGGGCTGCGCGTCGCGTTGGGTCCCGCCCGCCAACGCCGGGCCTTTAATGCAATCACCGCTCTCGTTACGGGACGGCTTCGCTCACCCGTTTGAATAGAAAGAGCTGGGAAGTCCCCACCGTGTAGGGTTTTATGTTGGGGACGTTTTTTTCTCATTATGGAGATCAAAGGATGTTTGCTTTTCTTTCTTTTTTTTTTTCTTCTTCCTGTTTTTCTGTTATTTATTTTTAATGGGACCGACGGGGGTGACATGGGTTCCTATAATTATCTAGGTTTCAGGGGTACAACTCTACACGGAGCGGCCAGATGATGATGATCTCTGAACGCATCGTAATCTGGCCACTCGGTGTATATTCCTATATAATAAAAGGCTAATATGCAAATTGTCCCCTCGACCAGGAGTTCGACCAGCAGGCAGGCCGGCCAACCGCCCATGTCCCCTCCCCCTGGCCAGGCTGGCCGGACCCCACCCATGCACGAATTCATGCACCGGGCCTCTAATATATAATATATATATATATATATATATATATATATATATATATATATATATATATACACTGAGTGGCCAGATTATTATGCGTTCAGAGATCATAATAACCTGGCCACTCCGTGTATAAGGCGTCATATGTATGTGGTATCGTGTGTTCATCACCCTAAGTCTCCTTCCGTCACCACTGATCCCCTTTTACCTTCTTCTCCCTCCCTCGCCCCCTCCATGCTGTTGTCTGTCTATGAGGTGTTTTTGTTTTGTTTTTGCTTTTAATCCCTTCATCTTTTTTTTATTCAGCCCCCTAACTCCTACCCCTCGGACAGCGGACAGGCACGATTTTAGAAAAACATGACTCCTCGGTCCAAGGGAGGAAAAAGAAACCGATTCCCCGCGAGCGTACAACACGCGTGATGCGTGAACCCTGGGAAACAATGACACGCACCTACGTGTTTGTTGTTGCCTATGGACGTTGGTTGACCACATCTCCCACCCACTACCCACCCTGCGACTTGAGGAGTTATATATATATTTTTTTAAGCACCTAAAGTTGTATTGTGGAGGGAATAGGTTTAGACTCTTATAAAAACCCTCTCACGCGCGAAGCCGTGTCTTAAGTAGAAACAAAACGAATTCAAGCCTTTTCGTAAAATAAGTGTAATTTGTTTGCAGGCCCCGCAGTAAATTACATGCTTCCCCGTGATTTTAGTTTGCATATTCAATACGTAGCAAAACACGGTCTCCGGAAGATGCGTATCTGTGTGGTTTTTTTAAAAATTTTTTTTTTTATCACACTTAACGTTTTTGATTCTTTTTGAGAAATTGAAGGCAGGAAGGTTTATCATTAATGTGTAATGGTTTTGTTTCTAAAAACCATTGCCAAATGAAAAAACCAGACCGAACGCGTGTATTTGATGTGGCCTTTTGTTAATCCTAAGGAATATTTTATTTTATGTAATACTAGAGGCCCGGTGCATGGATTCGTGCACCGGTGGGGTCCCTCGGCCTGGCCTGCGGGGATCGGGCCGAAACGGGCAGTCGGACATCCCTCGGGGGCGACCCGGAGTGCTAGAGGGCGCTCCTCAAAGTTGCTGTCGCTCAGCAGCTCCTGCGTTGAGCGTCTGCCCCCTGGTGGTCAGTGCATGTTATAGCTACCGGCCGGTCGCTTAGGCTTTTATATATTCAGATTAAGAGCAGAGGAGAAGGAACACTGGGATTCGGGGTCTTGTTTGTCTGAATACATTTGCTATAAAGAGTCGATTCTTCTGCCCTGACTGGGTAGCTCAGCTGGTCAGAGCTTCGTCCCGATTCGCCAAGGGGGCTGGTTCGATCCCAGGCCAGGGCACATCCAAGAAACAACCAAATGAATGCATAAGTCAGAGGAACAACAAATTGATCTCTCTCTCTCTCTCTCAAATCAATGTAAAAAAAATAAAAACCTATTCTTTCACTGCCGGCGTGGCTCAGTGGTTGAGCGTCGACCTAGGAACCAGGAGGTCACAGTTGGATTCCCGGTCAGGGCACAGGCCCGGGTTGCGGGCTCCATCCCCAGTAGGGGGCGTGCAGGAGGCGGCCGGTCCAGGATTCTCTCTCATCATTGATGTTTCTATTTCTATCTCTTCCTCTCCCTCTCCCTTCCTCTCTGAAATCAATTAAATATATATATATGTATTTATATATATTTAAAAAGTCTATTCTATGGGCTCTATTTCTCCCAGTTGTGAGGTCCAAGGCAGGAGGCTGGGGAGATGCTAAGGTGTGTTGTGTGGACCAGCTGCCTGGAGTCGCCTGAGAGTTTGTTAAAAATGCGGAATCTCTGCTCTGGTCCTGGGCCCACAGAACCGGAACCGGCATTTGACTACCTCCACCCTAGGCAATTCGTACGCTCCAAGAGCTTGTTTTATTTATTTATTTTTTAATCCTCCCCCGAGGATATTTTCCCATTGATTTTTAGGGAGCGTGGGAGAGAAAGGGAAGGACAGCGGGAAACGTCGATATGAGAGAAACACATCGACGGGTTGCCTCCTGCACGTGCCCCGTCCAGGGCCCGGGCTGGGGAGGAGCCTGCAACCGTGGTACGTGCCCTTGACCGGAATCGAACCCGGGACCCTTCGGTCCGCAGGCCGGCGCTCTACCCACTGAGCCACACCGGCTGGGGCTCAAAGAGTTCCTCAACATCCTGCGAGGTGGTGGACACCAGGGTTCCCACGTCCTGTGGGATGTGTGGCGCAGCCTTGCGTCCCTGCTCCCGGATCCCGGACGGTGGACCAGCCAGCACCTCGGGCGGCAACGCTCTCGCCCTGGGTCCACGCCACGGAGAGCGGGGAGGTGGCACGTGTAGGCCGACGCCACGCTTCCCCGCAGACGGCCTTTGTGACAGAGAATCGTGTGCACGCGGTGCCGAGCCCTTTCCGAAACAGGAACACGCACGTTTCGTGTGTTTTTTTTGTGGTTTTTTTTTTTGCACAGACTCTGCTTTTCATTATCCTTTGACAAGAGGAATAACCCCATCGCCTCGCTGATGTGCCAGAACCTTCGCCGGCCCCACCTGGGGAGCCCCCCGGCCCTGCGTCCCTGACATCCTGCAGATCGCGCAGAATGACGGACCTGGCTCGCTCGCCGGCGTCCGTGCCAACAAAAGCATCGTCCGACAGCCTTTGTACTGGGAAGGGAACGAACACGCCTTCGGCTCCCCACCGTTGAGGGTTAGGAAAGCCACGTTTAATTAGGCGCAAGCAGACTCTTCTGGCAAAGCAACCGGGTGAAAAAAAAATTGGTCTGGGGTGAAAAGGCCGGCGTTCGCACAGCCCGGCACGGGGGACTCTCATGAGCTCCAGCAACACTGAACCCCCCTGGCCCGGCTGACGGATAGGAGACGTGTCAAGGGGGGACGTGGGGCTAGTTTCCATGGACGGAGGGGGTCCATCGGGGAACCCCGGCCGCGGGAGGAGACAGCGCGACGCATCGGCTGGCGTAGCTGGACATCAGGAAGCTCTGATGAGCCACGGGCCTGGGGGTTGCCGTCGAGTGTATGACGAGCGTGTTGTGGGCGCAAGGTCGCTGCCTCTGGCCTTGTACACGCGTGGACTGGCAGGACGTGGGTGCTGAGGTGTCAGGTCGGGTCGGTGTGTCCTTATGTGGAGACCAAGGACGGCCCGGGCCCGCGTGGAAGACGGACGTGAGCGGAACCACGACGGGACGCGTTGGAAAATGTTTCTTTTTAATTTTTTTGTCTGTTGTTGTTAAATCCTCACGCCAATCAACGTTCCCGTTGGTTTCGAGAGAGCGTGCGAGGGAGAGGGGGCGACAGAGAGACACATCGATGGGTTGCCTCCCACACAAGCCCCGACTAGGGATGGAGCCTGCAACCGAGGTACGTGCCCTTGACCGGAATCGAACCCGGGACCCTTCAGGCCACAGGCTGATGCTCTATCCACTGAGCCACACCGGCTAGAGCAAGTAAACGATTTTTAAAAAAATATATATTTTATTGATTTTTTACAGAGAGAAAGAGAGAGGAATAGAGAGTTAGAAACATCGATGAGAGAGAAACACCCATCAGCTGCCTCCTGCACACCTCCTACTGGGGATGTGCCCGCAACCAAGGTACATGCCCTTGACCGGAATCGAACCTGGGACCCTTCAGTCCTCAGGCCGACGCTCTATCTGCTGAGACACACCGGCTAGGGCCGTGGTCGGCAAACGGTGGCTCGTGAGCCACACGCGGCTCTTTGGCCCCTTGAGTGTGGCTCTTCCACAAAATACCATGGCCTGGGCGAGTCTATGTTGAAGAAGTGGCGTTAGAAGAAGTTTAAGTTTAAAAGATTTGGCTCTCCGAAGAAATTTCAATCGTTGTGCTGTTGGTATTTGGCTCTGTTGACTAATGAGTTTGCCAACCACTGATTAGGGCAAGAAAACGATATTTAAAAAAAAAAAAAAAAGGACATTATTCTTATGAAAAAAGTTCTGCGGGCACAACAGGGAGCCGGGCCCCAGCCGACCAGCCCCCGGTCCTCTCCTGCTCGTGTGGATGCGGCTCATCCCAGCGCGGGTTAACCCCCTGCCAGCGAACACGAGGGTGCAGGGACTGGCCCGGACCCTGCACAGCTGGCTCACGTGGCCGTGTCTATGACATTTCACGGTTTGCCACGTAGAATTCATAGTAACATTTCCAATGTTCTGTTTTGATGGAAAGAAACGGGCCGTTCTGAGCAGCTCTATTTTTTTCCTCGGTCTGTCAGGAATCGCCACATGCCATCCCCACCAATACTTTTACTTAAAAAAATAAAAATATTCCATGGGCCCTGCCGGGAGCTCGGCGAGGAGTGATCGTGGGGGACAGGAACCGTGCGCAGAGGGCGAACGTGTTTCCAATTTGAAGCTGGCCCGAGCACGACAGGGCGGACGCGTCCAGTGGCCTCCATGCTGCTGTCAACTGCAGGCAGAGAGCGCGCCGTCTCCCCAAGCCCCCCACGCCCGCCAAGAAACATACGCGGAGGACAATTAATAGAATTGCAAATCCAAGGCAACTGGCTAATTCTGCTGTCTAAGCACATTTCTCAAAGTCCTCCGTAGCGGGGGGCGGGGGGGGAGGGAAATATATATATTCTAAAGAAATGGGCATGGGCTCACGCGACGATGAGAACGCGTGCGAAAAAGCAGCCGCTGGGAAACTATTTTTCGCCGGAGAAGCTTCCTCCTTTGGGATATGATTGTGGAGTTTTATGAACGTGAACGCGTAGGCCGTAGCAGAAACCTCGGAAAGATCTTAACGCGCTCCTGTGCTGACTCAAAGCTCAGGAAAGACAACCAATGTTGATATGCACCGAGTGGCCAGATGATGATGATCTCTGAATGCGTCATCATCTGGCCACTCCGTGTCTATCCTATAGAATAAAAGGCTCATATGCAAATTGTCCCCTCGACCAGGAGTTCGACCAGCAGGCAGGCCGGCCAACTGCCCATGTCCCCTCCCCCTGGCCAGGCTGGCCGGACCCCACCCATGCACGAATTCATGCACCGGGCCTCTAATATATATATAGACTAGAGGCCCGATGCACGAAGATTCGTTCAAGAATGGACTTTCCTTCCCCTGGCTGCCGGCACTGCCTTCACTCAGGCCGGAGTTGCCTTTCCGCCTTCCCATGCTGCCCAGAGGCCCCGAGCGGCTGAGGCAGTGCTGAATGCCTGCGTTGTTGCCATGGTGATGACTCAAGCGTCCCGCCCGTGGCTGCTCAATGCCTGCGTATGCAAATCAACCCTCCATCTTTGTTGGGTTAATTTGCATGCTCACTCCTGATTGGCTGCTGGGCGTCATGAAGGTACGGTCAATTTGCATCTTTCTCTTTTATTAGTGTAGATATATACACTGTGTGGCCAGATTATTTTGCGTTCAGTGATCATAATGATCTGGCCACTCAGTGTATATAAAATTTATCTTGCTCTAGCCGGTTGGGCTCAGTGGATAGAGTGTCAGCCTGTGGACTGAAGAGTCCTGGGTTCGATTCCGGTCAAGGGCACATGCCCGAGTTGTGGACTCGATCCCCAGTAGGGGGCATGCAGGAGGCGGCCGATCCATGATGCTCTCTCAACCACTGAGCCACACTGGCCAGGCTTTAGATACAGTGTTCATTGACATGCACTTGAGAATTAGGAGCCACGAAGAGCACAGTGCATGCGTGTAATCCCACGTGTAAGTCAGAATGAGAGAGATGGCTCGCTCCTCGGAGCGGGCCCTGGAGACGCCCCTTCTCCTGTTTGTGACGTCCTTTAGCGTCTGTCGCCTGTCGCTGCTCAAGGGGGAATCGCACAGCCGCCCGAGTCCCCCGGAACCCTGACCCACGTCCACCACCGCTCACGGCCCTGGGGGGTCTCACGTCCTAGATTCACTGCCCTCTGTAGTCCCTGGTGTCCGAGGCTCTGGTTGATGTTGGGAACTGACTGTGTCTCCATTTTCCTACTTGACCTTGAGCTGGGCCCCCACCCCGCCGAGGTGAAAGCCTCCCTCCCCCTGCTTCTGTACCCCACACCCTGTCCCGACTAGAGCCCGCTCTGCTAGGGAACTGCCCGGCTGTGTCCAGACGGGGAAGGTTTGCCCTAGGAGACCCACCCCCGTTTCTGCTCCGAGGGAGGGGTCCCGGTGACGATAAAGAGGGGGCCCAGTTGCTCTTGGGGCTCCGTGGGCTTAGGCTGCCCGAAGCAATTTGGTGTGTTTACGCAGCTACTTTCCGTACCTGTCACCCCGAAAGCCGCCTGCCCTTGCTTCCTCCGTCCAACACAAACACCAACATCTGTTTCGTACTTGAGAGCGGATACCAAGCGCCTCGCGTGCGAGGTCCCACTTAACGTCAGCCGCCCTGGACGGGTCCGGGAACATGTCTAAACAATGAAAACGTTTCGGGATTAAAGTGGGGGGAGGGGTCCGCTCTCCCCGGGTCTCCCCGACTCGATGACAAACATCTGGACGAGGCCTCGCTCCTCGAGGAGTGAGAAGGCGGGGCCAGGTGTCCCCACTTGGCTCAGCTTTCTCCCCCCCCCCCCGCCCCGGCCCTGGTCTCCCTTCTCTGAGGCCGCACGGGCCTCTCCGGGGGCCTCTTTCCGCTCGTCATCCAATCTCACGGGCCGTGCGTTTTCGCTCCGTAAGCTCTTCTGGGCGCAGGGCCGGCGGCCGCGAGCTCGCTCCGTATTTGCATCTCCGACGAGAAATCCCAGAGATCACATCTGAACCCGGGAACCAGGCCGGGCGTGGAGAATTTCAGATACAGCGACAGGAGCGATTGAGAAACAGTCCCCCAACACCGCAGGCAGAGGTCGTCAATGCCACCCAGTGTGAGGCGGGCTCTCCCAGAATTGATAAAATATCGATAAAATATGAATATGGATCAAATACTGATAAAATGTCCATATTGACAAAGTATTGACAAAATACCCATATTGACAAAATATTGATAAAATACCGATAAGCTATCTGCGGAGTCAATCCAATCCTTTTCTTTCCCCACACACCTTCCAATGGAATACAGGCTGAATTCTATGCCCATTATTTATCCTTTTCCCCCTTAGGAATAAACTCCCAGGATACCTCTGAACACCATGAGGACCCCGGCCCCTGGCAAACGTGTGTTTAAAAGGCGTGTTGACCCGGCCGGCTGCCCTTGAAATCAATATATTTTCATTGACTTCAGAGAGGAAGGGAGAGGAAGATAGAAGCATCCATGATGAGAGAGAGTCATGGATCGGCTGCCTCCTGCACGCCCCACCCTGGGGACCGAGCCCGCAACCCGGGCCTGTGCCGTGACCGGGAATCGAACCGTGACCTCCTGGTTCACAGGTCAATGCTCAACCACGGAGCCACGCCGGCCGGGCAAGGCGTCCTTTCTTGAATCTGAAGCCCTGGTTTGACTTCCTAACTCCGACTGCGCCTGGGCCTGTGCCCGGGGGAGTGGCCAGTCCCCCCGCAGCCCACCGTGCCCGCATTTCGTGTTTACCGTGGGCACAGGCGGGCGGCCCGGGCCGGCCCCAGGCCTGGGCGCTATAGGAAACGTGCCTCAGAGGATCGCCACAGCCTGCCTTCAAAGAACCACTCTGACCGTCTAAAAACAGACAGATTGGACTTGCTCTAATGGCTTCATTCTTTGGAGGATTTCCTCTCGGTTTCTGTCAGGGTTTTTCAAAAAAAAAAAAACTCCCACCGACAATGACGTGGAAACTGTTGCCAAGACGCCGGGCCCACGTGGTGGACGATTACCTCCAGGGTTTGGAGACAGCCCATCCGTCTCGCGGGCAGTGTCCGCGTGGCCACGGTTTAGGCGCAGTGATGGGCAACCTTTTGAGCTTGGTGTGTCAAACTTCGCCAAAAAACTGAGCCTAACTCGGGTAGTGTGTCACTTTGAGGAAAAAACTAACTCCAAGACTCTGGTCGCAAATGTTTCATCCTCAGGAGCAGCAAATGTTTCATCCTCGGCACGCGGCCGCGTGTCATCAGAAATGGCTACGCGTGTCAGTGCTGACACGCGTGTCATAGGTTCGCCATCACTAGTTTAGGGGGAACTCAAACCCGGGGCCTTTCCTGCCTTTGACCCGCATGCGCAGAAGTTAACCTGGAGCAGGTTCCAGAGGCATTCTGGGAAAGGAGACTGCGACCTTTTTTGGGGTGAGGCCCGCACAAAGGCTCATTTTCTTTATTTTTATGGATTTCAGAGAGGAAGGGAGAGGGAGAGAGAGAGAGAGAGAGGAACAGCCATGATGAGAGAGAATCACGGATCGGCTGCCTCCTGCACGCCCCCTCCTGGGGATCGAGCCCACAACCCGGGCCTGTGCCCTTGACCGGGAACCGAACCGGTGACCTTCTAATTCCTGGTCAATGCTGAACCTCTCGGCCACGCCAGCCCATCTTCCCGGGCAGGTAGAGATCAGGGATGTGCCGTGCACTCTCCCCGCCCACCGCCCCCCCGCCGCCCGCCTGGGGGAGTCTCCTCGGAGCGGGGGCCCAAACACCTGGCCTCCGGATCCTGCCTTACGATTGGCCTCACTGGGTCTGAGAAAAGGGCTTTAGAAACATTCACACATCGCTCCTCTGGGCAACGTCTGCTCGAAAGGAAAAAGCCGCTCTGGCCGGGTTGGCTCAGTGGATAGAGCGTCGGCCTGTGGACGGAAGGGTCCCGGGTTCGATTCCGGTCAAGGGCACGCACCTCGGTTGCAGGTTCCTCCCCGGCCGGGGCCCTGATCGGGGTGCGTGTGCAGGAGGCAACCCATCGAGATGTTTCTCTCCCATCGATGCTTCTCTCTGTCTCTCTCTCTCTCGTCCCCTCTCCCTAAAATCAATGGAAAAAATATCCTCGGGGGAGGATTTTAAAAAAGGGGGCGAGGAGGGAGAAAGGAAGAAAATGCTGGCAGGGCAGATCCCACGCAGGAATGGGACACAGCGTGTGGTGTCCACGAGGGCCCGTGCTCTCGGCGTGTGCTCGGCGTTCCGTGCGGTTTCCTTGGCGGCTGCTCGGGCCCCGTTCTATCCGGATTATGGGCGAGGAGTCGGTTTCCAGGAGAATGGGGGTTGATGACGGCTTTCTTCTCTTTTGCCACACAAACAATAGCAAATCAGGAAGAATGGGCCCCCGAAAATAGCCCGTCAGCACCCTCTCCTCGGCACGCCTGTGCAGGCCCGTTTTGCATGATGATAATTGCGCGTCTCGTTCGATGTCGCCCGCATTTTCCGTGGCGTCATCACATTCCGCTCCTGGGACTCGGAATCAGCGACTGAGCCGTCCCTCTGTGGGCGCTGGGCATTTCTGCCTCCGTCTCGTAAGGAAGGCTATCGGCTTTCCTCAGGGCACCCAGCTCTCTCCTTCCCTTCCTTTTCCTTTTATTTTTATTTAAAAATATTTTTATTGATTTCAGAGAGGAAGGGAGAGGGAGAGGGAGAGAGATACAACATCCATAATGGGAGAGAATCATGGATCGGCTGCCTCCTGCACACCCCACACTGGGGGTCGAGCTCGCAACCCGGGCCTGTGTCCTGACCGGGAATCGAACCCGTGACCTACTGGTTCACAGGTCGACGCTCAACCACGGAGCCACGCCAGCCGGGCTTTCTTTTCTTTTCTTTTTAAAGTTTGTGTTGATTTTAGAGAGAAAAGGAGAGGGAGAGAGAAAGACGGAAACATCCATGACGAGAGAGAATCATGGATCAGCTGCCTCCTGCACGCCCCACACTGGGGGTCGAGCCCACAACCCAGGCCTGTGCCCCGACCGGGAATCGAACCCCGACCTCTGAGCCAGGCCGGCCGGGCGGTATGAATAGTGTTTTAAAGACAACAAGCCAGCAAATACATTAACATCAGCAGGTTTTTTCTTTTTCTTTCTGTTTAGTCAGGAGAGTGCCGTTTCCCAGCATTCGAAGGACTGTTTTTTTTTTTTTTTTTGCCCTGTTCTCCTTTTTTTTCCTTTTAAAACTTCAGGCCGAAGACCAGTAGAGGGTGCTATCAACCCTGCACATGCAGGAAGCCTAAATGGAAAGACACAGGAACCATGGAGTGAGAGAAAGAAAAAAGAAAGAAAGAAAGAAAGAAACATGGAGTGAGATTTGGAGATATGCAGTTTTGTTTTTGTTTTTGTTTTTGTTTTTTTGAAGTCAAAACTGTTGATTGTTCAAATGGGCGGAGCCTTCCCCATCTCCCCGATGTGAATGTGGGCTTCTCACAGATAGCCCAGCATCCCCAGTCAGTAGCGGTAGTCGCGAGAAAACCGTGATTGGACAACATGTTCTTTTCTCAGGATAAATTATTCTTATTGGACTCAAAATGCTCCTGGCCTGGAGACCCTGCCGAGTGGGGTGCGTTGGTTAGAAAGCTGAAGTGGGCGTGCCTGACAGAGGACGCGTGTTTTGACTTGACTTCCTGTTCCGATCGTGTGTGTGTGTGTGTGTGTGTGTGTGTGTGTGTGTGTGTGCGCGCGCGCGCGCGCGCGTGTGTGTGTGTGTTTGTATGTATTCAACATTTTATTTTATTTTTTAAAAAATATAATTCTTTATTGATTTCAGAGAGGAAGGGAAAGGGAGAGAGAGATAGGGACATCCATGGTGAGAGAGAATCATGGATCGGCTGCCTCCTGCACACCCCCGACTGGGGATCGAGCCCACGACCCGGGCCTGTGCCCTTTGACCGGAATCGAACCGTGACCTCCTGGTTCCTAGGTCGACGCTCCACCACGGAGCCACGCCGGCCGGGCCAGTGCTTTTCAGCTGGGCGAAGTCTTCCGGGATTTTACTCACCAATCCCATGAGCAATACGGACTGGACACATCCCATGTCGTTTTGTTTTTATTTTTATTTTCATTTTTTGGAAGCCCAGGTCAGAGGGCGGACGGCTAGCGTCTTAATAGATTTTTCACAGCCAGGAGATTCTCCGTGTTACCTCTGCGAGGCGTCACGGGCCGCCTGGATCAGCCACCAGGGACACTCAGGTCGGTGTCTCCACCCGAGGCCTCATAGGGCCCCCAACACCAGACACAGTATCTTTCCAAAGAAATGTCGAAGGGTTCAAGTTCAAGTTCAAGCCCTTTGGGGGTGTCGGTGGGGTGATGAGTCCTCCATCACAGACAGCCGCCCCCTCCTCCACCGGGACGAGCTTCGTGGCTCTGGATCCCGGGCCTTCGTTTCCCGTCCCTTGAGGGTTTCACGAGCAAAACTGAAACCAGGGCCCCGTTTTTCTGGGCTTAAAAGTGCTTTCCAGGAAAAGGGTCCCCGGAGGCGGCCGTTCACGGCCTCCGCCGCTGGGTGGCAGTAGCGCTCCCCGCCCTGATTCAAGGCTCGGCCCAGTCTTTTTTTTTTTAAATTTCTTTATTGATTAAGGTGTCACATATTTGTCCTCATCCCCCCATTCCCATCCCACACCCCTCCCCACGGATGCCCCAACCCCCTGTTGAACTTAACCATTGGTTAGGCTCATATGCACGCACACAAGTCCTTTGGTTGATCTCTCCCCCCTCCCCCCACCCTCCCCTACCCTCCCTCTGAGGCCCGATAGTCCGATCGATGCCTCCTTGTTTCTGGTTCTGTTCTTGTTCATCAGTCTATGTTGTTCATCATTTCCCCTAGATGAGCGAGATCATGTGTCACTAGAGATATAAGAACTGAATGTGAGACGAGCAATAATAGTTAGCTGACAGGCAAATGAATCAGTCTGTAGTGAGTTTCTTTCTGGACCAACAGTTCTTTTGAGACCCAATATCAATGTCCACCAGTTCCTTATGTGTACATGTCAGTACTGACCCCTCAGCTCTGGATGGTGGACAAATGGTGGTAATGCAGGTCCGACACCCTCTGGTTTGGTCTCGGCCGGACCCAGGGGCACGGCTTCACCCGGAGTCAGGGGCGCGTGCCTCACCTGGACCCAGGTGCGTGCGGCCTCACCCGGACCCGGGACCCAGCCTCACCCGGACCCAGGGGGCGCGTGGCCTCACCTGGACCCGGGTTCGGCCCAGTCTTTCTACCCAAAGCGAAGGCTGGGTAACACTCAGTCTGCACCCACCTCTCGCTGTCGGTCTCCGCACAGGCACACGTGCATGGCTTTAACATGTAGAGATGCCAATACATACATTCCTAGGTCGGCCTTCGACTTTTAAAAAAAAAAAAAATTAAAAGTTTTAGGCATTCTGGAGCTCAGTATTCTTTTCTTTTGGTTCAGGGAGGGTGACATTTCCAAATACGAGGTCCCTGTTGCGAGTAGTAAAAGTACGTGACGAAATGAGAAATACTGTTGTTCCCTGAACAAACGCCACCCCCTTCCCAGGACTAGAAAGGGAGGCTCCGAGGAGGGCGCTCGTCCCATTTCTGGACTTTCATTCCGTTTCTAAGCAACGTGGGCGACGATGGATTTCTTTAGTTTTTGTTTGTTTGTTTGTTTGTTTGTTTGTTTGTTTTTTTAATCTCACGGTTTCAAAATAGCCCAATTCCCTGAAAAGTCCTATTTGAAACCCGCAAACTGGCCCGGGAATCCCTTAGATCAGTGGTCGGCAAACTCATCAGTCCACAGAGCCAAATATCAACAGGACAGCGATGGAAACTTCTCTGGAGAGCCAAATCTTTTAAACTTAAACTTCTTCTAAGGCCACTTCTTCAACATAGACTCGCCCAGGCCGTGGTATTTTGTGGAAGAGCCACACTCAAGGGGCCAAAGAGCCGCACGTGGCTCGCGAGCCGCGGTTTGCCGACCACGGCCTTAGATGTTGGGGAGCAATTTTGGGGGGGGATGCTGTTGTCACTAACGAATTGACTAACAAACGAGTTGAGAACGTTTTTAACTGACAGAAAGCACCTGCCGGGTTGCGGGCTCCATCCCCCAGTGGGGGGCGTGCAGGAGGCAGCCGGTGGATGATTCGCTCTCATCATGGATGTTTCTCTCTCGCTCTCCCTCTCCCTTCCTCTCTGAAATCAATTAAAAAAATCCCCATGTAACAGGACTCAATGGCTGATCAACAATGGATGGAACAAATAGAAAAAAATAATAAAAAGCATAAGAAACAGAAATAAGAGTATCGCTCCCCTGAGAACCCTTCATCGTTTCTGTGTGAACTGAGGACAACACACAGTCTTGGAGGCCCCCTCCAGGCCCCCCCCCCCCCCCGCCCGCCACTGGCCGTGACCTTGGTGACGTTGGTTTGCTCCGACCACAGTGGCTGTGCCTCAAGCCTGTGACGTGCCCGGCCCCTCTCTCCCCCCCTCGTCCCACACACTGTTTTCTCGTCCTGAAATACCCTTTCCCCCCCCCCCCCCCCCCCCCCCCCCGCGTCTCCCTCGCCGCGTCTGCCTTCCCCGCGGCTATCATCTTACCCAGTGGCTTGAGGGTTTTCAGCAGCGCCGGGCTATTTCGGTCCGCGTTCCTGCTATTTTCATTTTCCTCCTCGGAAACGGTCTCTCCCCCACCCCGGCATCTTGCTGCTCTGTCCCGAGAGAGATGGGCTTGTAGGTGATGATGATGATGATTTTTGCAGTTCATTACATTCTCCCCCTCGATAAGCAACGAAGAGCTCCTTAGTCTCCTGGAGAACAGGCCATGTGAAAAATAGCAAGTTTCATGTAAAACCTACGGGCTAGATGGCAAGGGGGGATTTTAAATACATACGTGCACCAGTGGGGTCCCTCAGTCTGGCCTGCGGGATCGGGCTGAAACGGGCTCTCCGACATCCCCCGAGGGCGCAGGCCAGGCCGAGGGACCCCACCGATGCACAATCGGGGGCGGGGAGGGACGTGGGAGGTTGGCCAGCTGGGGAGGAACGGCGGGAGGGCTCCAGGGCGTGGCCGGCCCGTCTCGCTCAGTCCTGATCGGCTGGACTCCAGCAGCAAGCTAACCTACCAGTGGGAGCGTCTGCCCCCTGGTGGTCAGTGCACGTCATAGTGAGCGGTTGAGTGGCCTTAGCATATCATTAGCATAGTACGCTTTGATTGGTTGAATGGACGACTGGACACTTATCATATTAGGCTTTTATTATATAGGATATAAATATATATATATAGGCTGGCATGGCTCAGTGGTGGAGCGTTGACCTATGAACCAGGAGGTCACAGTTCAATTCCCGGTCAGGGCACAGGCCCGGGTTGTGGGCTCGATCCCCAGTAGGGGGCGTGCAGGAGGCAGCCGATCCATGATTCTCTCTCATCATGGATGTTTCTCTCCTCTCTCCCTCTCTCTTCCTCTCTGACATCAATAAAAATATATTTAAAAAAACCCCAGCATGCTTCATGTAACCTATGGGCTAGATTGCAAGGGGGGATTTTGAATATCTCCATATATTTCTCCGTGTATATTCTATTTAGAGATACGTGCATATTGTTCTCTGCGAGGTAAGGGGAGAGAAATTGGCCTTTTTCAACACACGGCTCCACGTGTGTCCCATGACGATCTGGCAGTTTTCTTGGCAAAAAGCCGGCCGCTGTATTATTAATTCATCAGCACCGCCCGGCCCGTCGGAGCGGGTTCCTGGAACGGCCTCGCTCTCTCTCTCGCTCTCTGGGACCCGCACAGTGATTCTCCACGTGAGGGGCCCACAGGGTCTCCCCTTGGCACGCATCCGCCTTCAGAGGAATAATTTGACTCATTCCTGTCCCGGGACCGGAACCAGAACCGGAACCGGCGAGAATTCCTTTGTTGATCCTGGCCCAGCTGTTTCCTGTGCCTCAGCCCACACGGCCTGGGGCCCTTAGCCACGCGCTCCTCTCGGCGCCTGTGGTCCATCCCGGGCAGCGCGTCCCTCAGCACACGCGTGTCTCATGCCAACCATCTCTCCTGGGCTTTGGACACGACTCCCAGCCGTCAAGCGGGGCTTCGGTCTCCTGGACGGAGCAGGGCTGTCAGGTTTCCCCTGTCCCCCTACCTCCCCCAATGGATGTGCTCAAATCTGGGGGATGTTCAGAGGGGACTCATCCTGACACGTGTCATGGGCTCTGTCCATCAGGGCGGCTGTTGTCAATCAGGGCGGCTGCTGTCAATCAGGGCGGCAGCTGTCAATCAGGGCAGCTGCTGTCCATCAGGGCAGCTGTTGTCAATCAGGACGGCAGCTGTCAATCACGTCGGCTGTTGTCAATCAGGGCAGCTGCTGTCAATCAGGGCAGCTGCTGTCAATCAGGCGGCAGCCAGTCAGCGGGTGTGGCTCTGGGCTGGGCTGCTGGCTGATGCTGGTGCACAGGGGGGACCCCAGGGGGAGCATCCTTCTGACTCATGGGGGAGGTGAGGGAGGAGGGGCGTGTGTGCTATGGGAAGCGCACATTGTGCCGTGTGACAGAGGAAGGAAGGAATCCGGACAAAACAAGGGAAGGAAGGGTTTGTTATTTCTCTCCACCGGCCGACGCCCCGGCCCCTGTGGCCCAGGATGTAACTTCCTAAGACCCACGTCTACGAGTTTAGTTTTTGTTGTTTTTTTGTTTTGCTTAATTCTCTCATCTTTTCCACCCAGTGCCCTCCATCCCCGCCCGCCCGCCCCCTCGGACAGCTGTCTGTCTGTTCTCTGTGCCTGTGAGTGTGTTTCTACTTTGGTTGGTGGGTGACCAGAGGGAAGGGGGTGAGGGGTGGGGGCAGGTAGGAGGAGTTAAAGGGGGCAGTGAATGGTGGCGGGAGGAATCCTGTGTATGTGACCGAGAGGAGGTTTTACCAGAGGGGACTCCGGCTGGGGACCGCTTGGTCGTGTCCTGTCACTCTAGAGAGACTTTGCTCCTGACGCTGGCCTGTCCCCTGATGATAACAGACATTAAAAATAAATAATAATAAAAAAAATATATATATATGTATGTATTGATTTCAGAGAGGAAGGGCGAGGGAGGGAGAGAGGGAAACATCCGTGATGAGAGAGAATCATGGATCGGCTGCTCCTGCACGCCCCCCACTGGGGATGGAGCCCGCAACCCGGGCCTGTGCCCCGACTGGGAATCGAACCGTGACCTCCTGGTTCATAGGTCGATGCTCAACCACTGAGCCAGGCCGGCCTGGGCGATGACAGACATTTTCACGCCTACCCGTGTCCATCACTCTCTCCCTCATTCCTCTCCAGTGGTCGGCAAACGGCGGCTCGCGAGCCACATGTGGCTCTTTGGCCCCTTGAGTGTGGCTCTTCCACAAAATACCACGGCCTGGGCGAGTCTATGTTGAAGAAGTGGCGTTAGAAGAAGTTTACGTTTAAAAAATGTGGCTCTCCAAAGACACTTCCATCGTTGTGCTGTTGATGTTTGGCTCCGTGGACGAATGAGTTTGCCGACCACGGGGCTAGAGAACTGTGCAAATCCTCCACCAACACGGATGCAGTGAGTGAGTGAGATGCAACACCATCGGCCGCAGGCTACTCCTTCACCCGGAGCACCCACTGTGCGGGAGGCGCGATGCTACCCGCTGGAGAGAGAGCGAGGGATGGGCTGGTTACAACGGCCGGCGTGGCTCCGTGGCCGCGTGGAGCAGAGCTAATTTGAAGCCAGGTTGGGTCGACCCCCCAGCCCATTTGCGTCTCAAGACCATGAAAGACATTTCGTCCTAAGGATTTCAACAAAAATCCCGTGGTCGGGTCTCCCTGGTTGTGATTGGCTTGGCTTGGGACATGTGACCATCCGGTGCACCAGGTGAGGCCTTCCTTTCGGGCACTTTCAGATCACACACGCCCCCTGCCCAGCCCCCACCTAGGGTGGGTAGAGGGGCAGGGGTCTTGTCCCGAGGCAAATGAGAGCCCCCACCAGTAGGGGGCGAGCAGGAGGCAGCCCATGGATGATTCGCGCTCATCGTGGATGTTTCTCTCTCTCCCCGCCTCTCCCTTCCTCCCTGAAGTTAAGTATCCTTTCCAGACCTTCCTACAATCTCTAACGTGTTGGGCTCTCAGGGACCATGGCTCTAGTCAAGAATAACACTGCCCATGGCTTTGGAGACTCGTGTTGCTTTTCTTTTATTTGTTCTTTAAATATATTTTTTATTGATTTCAGAGAGGAAGGGAGAGGGGGAGAGAGAGAGAGAAACAGCAATGGTGAGAGAGAATCATTCATCAGCTGCCTCCTGCACGCCCCCCACTGGGGATCGAGCCCACAACCCGGGCCTGTGCCCTGACCGGGAATCGAACCCTGACCTCCTGGTTCCTAGGTCGACGCTCCACCACGGAGCCACGCCGGCCGGGCTCCTGTGCTTTCCTCTGGCATTTTGAGTAAGGACCGTGTCGAAAACAAGCAGAGGTAACAGGGCGGGGGACGTGGGGGAAGGGAGCATAATCTAACGTCACCTCAGTGCACTATTTGCAACGATGTCTAACTAGCACCCTTCTGTAGTTACCCGGCCACAGCCTTGAGAGTGAGTCACGAAGAACTGAATATTTATAAGCGTTCTGACCTCAAAAGGAAAAAAAAAAAAAAATTTATTATTTTTTATTTCATTTCAACATCTCCAGTAGTAAGGTCACCTAAGGAGACCGGGGAACACGTCCAGGCCACGGCCTGGCAGCGGGCGGCAGCTCCTCTTTCAACCGGCGCGGTCGGAAGTGCCTGCCATCTGGCTCCCGGGATTAACTGCTTGTGGGAGAGACCGGCCCGCCGTGGAGTCCTGGACGGCTGCACCTGGGCAGGAGGAGGGGGAGGGAGAGCCCCAGGCTGGGAGGTCGGAGGCTGCGAGGCCGCGAGGCCGCTCGCTCGTTCGTCCGAATCTCAGACCCCGGTCTGCTCCCTCCAGCGGCGCCCCCCACGAACGAACGAATGCCCCAAAGATGCCATTGTGTACCAGCTCCTAGGGTTGGGGCCGGAACATTGGCAATGGCGCTAACTGATCTCGGCCGGCCAGCGTCCCTCTCCATCGCTTGAAGGCATTTCTGACTATTTCAACGTAACAGGGGGGTACCTGTCATTTCGATTTTAACCCCGTCCCAGAGGTCGATTTCAAGAAAGGAGGCTTTATGCAACCCTGTGTATGTGTGTGTGTGTGTTTTTTTTCTTCAGTCCTCCCCCGAGGATATTTTCCCATTGATTTTTAAAAATATATATTTTATTGATTTTTTTTTTTTTTTTTTTTTACAGAGAGGAAGAGAGAGGGAGAGAGAGAAACATCAGATGAGAGAGAAACATCGATCAGCTGCCTCCTGCACGCCCCCCACTGGGGATGTGCCCGCAACCAAGGTCCATGCCCTTGACCGGAATCGAACCCGGGACCCTTCAGCCCGCAGGCCGACGCTCTATCCGCTGAGCCACACCAGCTAGGGCTTCCCATTGGTTTTTAGGGAGAGTGGAAGAGAGAGGGAAAGACAGAGAGAAGCATCGATGTGAGAGAAACACGTCGATGGGTTGCCTCCCGCACGCGCCCCGACCAGGGCCCGGGCCAAGGAGGAGCCTGCCACTGAGAGGTACGTGCCCTGGACCGGAATCGAACCCGGGGCCCTTCCGTCTGCAGGCCGGCGCTCTATGCACTGCGCCACACTGGCTGGGGCCGTCATGTGTACCTTTGAAGTCAACGTCTTTTCATCGTATTTAAAGATTGCGTTTTGAAATTCTCGGGTGGTTCCCGTGGGCTGGAATTAATTGATTTTTACACGGATGATGTTTTGATGAGCGGAATTTCTGTTTCACGGATTCATGGGGTTTTTTAGAAAGTTTATTGAATAGGTCAATATTGAAGCGGCATTTTATAACAGGAGCCGGGCTTTTGATTTCTTGCCCGTGAAGTGCGGTTAGCTACTGGAAACGTTGCTTAAACGATTGGGGTGGTTTATAGTTCAGGTCGGTTAAGGTCAGGGAGTCACAGTGACCATGGCTTTGTAGACTCATGTGCTTTTCTTAAAAAAAAAATATAAATATTTTTATGATTTCAGAGAGGAAGGGAGAGGGAGAGAGAGGTAGAAACATCCATGATGAGAGAGGATCATCCATGGAAAAAATACCACACACGCGACGATGTTGGCTTTGTGTGTGTTTTTTCTCTCCCTCTCTCTATCCACTGTATCCTGAAAGTCTCTCTAGCGAACGTACCCCGACTTAAAAGGCGAGGTTACCCGTGAGGCGTGGTATAAAACAAAGCAGGCAAAATCCCCGTTTCCTGGCTAACCACGGCTGCAGTATCCTCTCTCCCTCTTTATTTTTAAAATTAAAATATTTTTATTGATTTCAGAGAGGAAGGGAGAGGGAGAGAGAGAAACATCCATGACGGGAGAGAATCATGGATCGGCCGCCTCCTGCACGCCCCCCACACTGGGGATCAAGCCCACAACCCAGGCATGTGCCCTGACTGGGAATCGAACCCGGGACCCTTCAGTCCGCAGGCCGACGCTCTATCCGCTGAGCCACACCAGCTAGGGCTTCCCATTGGTTTTTAGGGAGAGTGGAAGAGAGAGGGAAAGACAGAGAGAAGCATCGATGTGAGAGAAACACGTCGATGGGTTGCCTCCCGCACGCGCCCCGACCAGGGGCCCGGGCCAAGGAGGAGCCTGCCACCGAGAGGTACGTGCCCTGGACCGGAATCGAACCCGGGACCCTTCAGTCCGCAGGCCGACGCTCTATCCGCTGAGCCACACCAGCTAGGGCTTCCCATTGGTTTTTAGGGAGAGTGGAAGAGAGAGGGAAAGACAGAGAGAAGCATCGATGTGAGAGAAACACGTCGATGGGTTGCCTCCCGCACGCGCCCCGACCAGGGGCCCGGGCCAAGGAGGAGCCTGCCACCGAGAGGTACGTGCCCTGGACCGGAATCGAACCCGGGACCCTTCAGTCCACAGGCCGATGCTCTATCCACTGAGCCAAACCGGCCAGGGATTGTCATTGCTTTAATTGGGTTTCTAGAACATCTCACCCCACATTGGTGATCCCCGGTCAGGGCACAGGCCTGGGTTGTGGGCTCCATCCCCAGTGTGGGGCGTGCAGGAGGCAGCCGATCCATGATCCTCTCATCCTGGATTTTCTATCTCTCCTCCCCTCTCGCTCCCTCTCTCTGAAATCAATACAAGTATATAGTTTTTAAAAAATATATATTTTATTGATTTCAGAGAGGAAGGGAGAGGGAGAGAGAGAAACATCGATCAGCTGCCTCCTGCACGCCCCCCACTGGGGATGTGCCCGCAACCAAGGTACATGCCCTTGACCGGAATCGAACCCGGGACCCTTCAGTCCGCAGGCCGACGCTCTATCCGCTGAGCCACACCAGCTAGGGCTTCCCATTGGTTTTTAGGGAGAGTGGAAGAGAGAGGGAAAGACAGAGAGAAGCATCGATGTGAGAGAAACACGTCGATGGGTTGCCTCCCGCACGCGCCCCGACCAGGGGCCCGGGCCAAGGAGGAGCCTGCCACCGAGAGGTACGTGCCCTGGACCGGAATCGAACCCGGGACCCTTCAGTCCGCAGGCCGACGCTCTATCCGCTGAGCCACACCAGCTAGGGCTTCCCATTGGTTTTTAGGGAGAGTGGAAGAGAGAGGGAAAGACAGAGAGAAGCATCGATGTGAGAGAAACACGTCGATGGGTTGCCTCCCGCACGCGCCCCGACCAGGGGCCCGGGCCAAGGAGGAGCCTGCCACCGAGAGGTACGTGCCCTGGACCGGAATCGAACCCGGGACCCTTCAGTCCGCAGGCCGAGCCTCTATCCACTGCGCCACACTGCTGGGGCGTCATGTGTTACCTTTGAGTTCAACGTCTTTTATCGTAATAAAGATTGCGTTCTTGAATCTCGGGTGTTCCCGTGGGAGGAAAATTAACTGATTTTTACACGGATGATGTTTTTGATGAGACGGAAATTTCTGTTTCACGGATTCATGGGGTTTTTAGAAGAAAGTTTATTGAATAGGGTCAATATTGAAGCGGCATTATATAACTGGAGCGGGCTTTGATTTCTTGCCCGTGAAGTGCGGTAGCTACTGGAAGTTGCCTTAAACGATTGGGGTGGTTTATATTGAGAGAAACACGTCGATGGGTTGCCTCCCGCACGCGCCCCGACCAGGGCCCGGGCCAAGGAGGAGCCTGCCACTGAGAGGTACGTGCCCTGGACCGGAATCGAACCCGGGGCCCTTCCGTCTGCAGGCCGGCGCTCTATGCACTGCGCCACACTGGCTGGGGCCGTCATGTGTACCTTTGAAGTCAACGTCTTTTCATCGTATTAAAGATTGCGTTTTGAAATCTCGGGTGTTCCCGTGGGCTGGAATTAATTGATTTTTACACGGATGATGTTTTGATGAGCGGAATTTCTGTTTCACGGATTCATGGGGTTTTTAGAAAGTTTATTGAATAGGTCAATATTGAAGCGGCATTTTATAACAGGAGCCGGGCTTTTGATTTCTTGCCCGTGAAGTGCGGTAGCTACTGGAAACGTTGCTTAAACGATTGGGGTGGTTTATAGTTCAGGTCGGTTAAGGTCAGGGAGTCACAGTGACCATGGCTTTGTAGACTCATGTGCTTTTCTTAAAAAAAAAATAAATATTTTTATTGATTTCAGAGAGGAAGGGAGAGGGAGAGAGAGGTAGAAACATCCATGATGAGAGAGGATCATCCATGGATCGGCTGCCTCCTGCACGCCCCCCACACTGGGGATCAAGCCCACAACCCAGGCATGTGCCCTTGACCGGGAATTGAACCGCGACCTCCTCGTTCATCGGCCGATGCTCAGCCACGGAGCCACGCCGGCTAAATCCCTGCTTAGACTTCAAGCCTGTCATGAGCAGGGGGGTACCACGGGCATAAAGCGTTCCTCTCTTTGGCATCATAGCACTTGGCTATTTTAAGGGCTTTCATATTTTATGCGTTGTGGCTTTTGTTGGACGGGGAACGTACTTTCCACCACGAAAAAGGCATTTTTTATTGAGGAAGTTGTCGCCAAAAATAAGAGCTTGTGTTCCAGTTAGTGAGAGTTGACCAAAACTATAAATATACAAAGCCCAATTTTGCAAGGAAAATGACTTACCCAGTGTTCTAAACGACGGATTCATTTCTTATCTTGAATTTTCTTTTCTTTTCTTGGTCTTTATGCTGTGTTTTGTCTTGAAAAACACAATCGTTTTGAGATGAAATACATTTTAAAAATCTTATTTCTGTCTCCAAAGTCATTGCATTTTAATACAGGTTGCATTGAATCTGTAGATTCGATGCATCTGAAATAAGTAAAAAGAAAATAAAATCAATATTTAAGGCTGCTTCCCTCCCTTAGCTTTCCACAGTCAAGTGCACAATTCTCTAATTCAGCCCGGCGTAGAAATGTGTTACCAGTTCCTGCCTTTGCCCTTCACAGGAGCGTAGTTCCACGTTCTCATTTCACCCCAGGCGTGAGGGTTCGGGCCAGGGCTTTGGGCAGAGACAAAGGGGAGGGGCGAAGAGAGAGCGTCGAACTTTCCCCGCTCGCACCTGTAGGACTCCCAGCTCACGCCACTGCCTCCTTAGGCTCTTTGTCAGGTTTCCTCTCCCACGAGACCACCCCCAGCCTCACACTCCCCTAAACCCCGTGGTCGGCAAACCGCGGCGCGCGAGCCACGTGTGGCTCTCTGGCCCCTGGAGGGTGGCTCTTCCACAAAAGACCACGGCCTGGGCGAGTCTGTGTCGAAGAAGTGGCGCCAGAAGGAGTTGAAGTTTAGAAGATGTGGCTCTCCAGAGAAATGTCCGTCGTTGTGCTGTTGGTATTTGGCTCTGCGGACGAAGGAGTTTGCCGACCGCTGGCCTAGACCGAGGTCCCCAGGACCAGATTTCATGACGTTGGAACGAGAGCACCGTGGCGAGACGCCGACAGCCCCCTCCCACGCTTCCAACCATCCGTCTCTCCAGACCTTCCGACCAGAGTGTTGTTATTTTTGCTACTTGTTGGGTCTCCGCGTCGCCTGATGAACTCAAATTCGGCTGCCCTCTAGGTCAAAACCCTCTCCAGATTTTACTGATTTATTTAAATATCTTTCTATTGATGTCAGACAGGAAGGGAGAGGGAGGAGAGAGAGAGAGAGAGAGAGAGAGAGAAACATCCATGATGAGACGAATCATCGATGGGCTGCCTCCTGCACGCCCCCTACTGGGCATCGACCATGTGCCCTGACCAGGGAATCGAACCGTGACCTCTTGGTTTATAGGTCGACACTCAACCACGGAGCCACGCCGGCCGGGTGCTATGTGTGGAGAGCGGCCACAGCGTTTGGACAGGTTCAAGCCTCGGACTAATGAGAGGGCACCGTCCTCTCGTGGCCACGTGCAAGTCCCAGCGTGGAGGGCAGGGCCCTCCCCGCACCATGATAGCCAACAGCTGTGGTTGTCAGCTTGACCCTGTGGTCCGAACACGTGGCCCCACGTGCCAGAGTGACGTGGCCGTGATAGAGTTCAGGTGCATGTAGTTGAGTAGGATGGAAACCCACGAGAAGGTTGTAAACATCTTGACCACGCCCTTCCTTTGCCTCGTGGCATCTGGCTGTAAGATAAAGTCACGGCTGGTAGTCCGTGGCGCTGTCACTAGCTCTCCGTCAGCGAGGGCAGCGTCCCACCGGGACCCAGCTTTCATTCTCTCGTCTGTCTTTTCTCAACCCTTCACCGCCCCCACTCAGGCTCTCCCATAGCCGTGCGGGCACACAGTATCGGATCAAACTGATCTCTCCTTCACCCCGGACGCGAGTGTGGCTTGTCAAGACCAAGTCCACCGCGCCCCCTCCCACGATGCAACGGGACAGTTGCTCTTTTCCTCTTTGCTCTTAGCCTTTTATCACTCCACGTCTGTCATGACCTTGTCTGGTGATGAAGCAGCCTATCAACAGACGGCATCTTCCCTCGCCGGCAGTGGGACAGCTGTGTGTGTATTTTTTTTATTTTTTTTATTTTCCTTTTGGCCACGAGCGAACGCTGTTATATTTATTGCTATCAGATTACATTCTATTAGGTTTGACTCGTCATCCGTCAGCCCCGGCGACAGCCAATTCGTCTGGCAGCCAGCGCACCCTGTTCCATCGATAATGGGTTTTTGGAGATTTAACAGAGAGGGACCCAGCGTATAGTTTACGATCCTCTTACCGATCGTAGGCGGACATTCGTTTCACCAACGTTTGCCCATTCTTTTTGGGAGGAGAAATAATTTCATCTGACAGAGAAGGTAGAAGCCAAAGACGAAGAAACGCCGCCGTCCCTTGCGTCCTCTCTTATCGGTGACAGACAGTCGGTAGGCCTTATTATTATTATTTTTTAAAATCAGCATTTCCTTTCTTTATTTTTTTTCAGAGACGTTTATCAAGAACTACAGTGTTTTTTTTCCTGTTTACTTGCTTATTTTTGTTGCCGTTATTCCCAGCGAACATGTGATTCACGAGGGTTAAATTGTTCAGAGGAACAAGGAAAGTTTCGAAATGTTCTAATTTCTCCCCCAAAAAGGGTCATCCTGCCGTGTTCGCATCTCCACAACGTAACACGTGTTTATCAAATGTGCGCATCCAGAAAACAGCCCTCACTCCCTACCTTCCCGTTGTGCAGTTGGTAATGAAGTAAGTTAGTCTTCTTCATCCTTCCTGCTTTTTATTTATTTTTTCTCTCCTCTCATAAATGTCAGGCAAAACAAGCCCCCTTAGGCTCCTGGGTTTCAACTGCAGTCTCGTCATTTCTTTCTTTTTTTAAAAAAAATATCTTTTTATTGATGTCAGACAGGAAGGAAGAGGAAGAGAGAGAGAAACATCAGTGATGAGAGAGAACCATGGATCAGCTGCCTCCTCTGGGGATCGAGCTCGCACCCCCAGGCATGTGCCCTGACTGGGAATCGAACCCGGGACCCTTCAGTCCACAGGCCGATGCTCTATCCACTGAGCCAAACCGGCCAGGGATTGTCATTGCTTTAATTGGGTTTCTAGAACATCTCACCCCACATTGGTGATCCCCGGTCAGGGCACAGGCCTGGGTTGTGGGCTCCATCCCCAGTGTGGGGCGTGCAGGAGGCAGCCGATCCATGATCCTCTCTCATCCTGGATGTTTCTATCTCTCCTCCCCTCTCGCTCCCTCTCTCTGAAATCAATACAAGTATATAGTTTTTAAAAAATATATATATATTTTACTGATTTTTTTACAGAGAGGAAGGGAGAGGGGTAGAGAGTCAGAAACATCGATGAGAGAGAAACATTGATCAGCTGCCTCCTGCACGCCCCCCACTGGGGATGTGCCCGCAACCAAGGTACATGCCCTTGACCGGAATCGAACCCGGGACCCTTGAGTCCGCAGGCCGACGCTCTATCCACTGAGCCACACCGGCCAGGGCAAGTATATTTTTTTTAAGAAAGGAAACACACACACACACACACACACACACACACACACACACACACACCACCAACAAAAAATGTCAACACGACTGGGTCCCCGCCACGTCCACGCAGCCGGCGATGGCGTGTCAGAAACCCCAGAGCCCCGCCTTCCCAGCCGAGGGAAAAAACAGCCCGGAACGAGGCCGCGAGGGCACATGAGGACAGCCAGGCTTTTTCCGGCTTATTTTTCTTGGATCCACGTGGAGTTTTGTAAACCGAGCTCCGGTTAGGTTTTGAGGAGGGGAAAAGAAATCTCTAACTGACACAATTCACTGAGTCAACCTCAAACCACAGGGGCGCGAGCATCCAGGCCCCACGGAGCGGCTTCCTCGCCTCGCGTCCCGACGGAGCCGCTGAACCGGGGCTCAGCGGGCGACGTTAAAAATCCCCGGGGGGTGGGGAGAGGAAACGCACGCTCATCGGTCCTTGACTGCTGACACCAACACAGCAGCAAACGCGCCTCTCCTCTTGTGCGTCGTGTCTAAAAATACCACACACGCGACGATGTTGGCTTTGTGTGTGTTTTTTCTCTCCCTCTCTCTATCCACTGTATCCTGAAAGTCTCTCTAGCGAACGTACCCCGACTTAAAAGGCGAGGTTACCCGTGAGGCGTGGTATAAAACAAAGCAGGCAAAATCCCCGTTTCCTGGCTAACCACGGCTGCAGTATCCTCTCTCCCTCTTTATTTTTAAAATTAAAATATTTTTATTGATTTTGGAGAGGAAGAGAGGGAGAGGGGGGGGGGGAGAGAGAGAGAGAGAGAGAGAGAGAGAGAGAGAGAGAGAGAGAGAGAGAGAGAGAGAGAGAGAGAAATATCCATGACGGGAGAGAATCATGGATCGGCCGCCTCCTGCACGCCTCCCACTGGGGATCAAGCCCGCAACCAGGGCACGTGCCCTTGACCGGGAATCGAACCGTGACCTCCTGGTTCCTAGGTCGACCCTCCACGCCCGAGCCACGCCGGCCGGGCAAGCACAATTTTTCTAGGAGAGAGGATTTGGCAGACGTGGGCAGGAAGGCGTCCCAATCCTAAGGGCGGGGAGGGATTTCAGAAGGGGGACTCTTTTGAATATAACAGTTCAGGATGTGGTTCTAAAAATAAAGTCCCAAACTGCAGATAAAAGCCACAGGGATGGAAAATAAACAGCCCCACAGGGAGCCTGTCCCCCCAGCCCCCCACGCCTCCTACCCACCACCCCCGGGGGGGCGGTGGGGCTGTAGGGGGGCGGGGAGGGAGGTGAGGAAGCCTAGCAACTCTGTTGAGGATTCCTGGCCTCTGCGGAGTTGTATAAAATCATTTTTTTCCCCTCCTACATTTAAAAAATTGCTCCAAGTTCTTAACCTTTCCTATCTGGTTGCTGTTATTTATGTTCATTCATCCTACGGTGGCGCCAATTCATCACCGGGAGACGCTAAGCCAGGGGTGTGTGTGGGGGGTGTGGGGGAGGATGGCGGTCCAGAGGCAGGCGGCGTGAAATACTGCGCCCCGCGGGGCTGGCTGGCCCGGGCCCGGGCCCAGTTCCCGCAGAGGGACGCCAGGGAGCTGTTACTGATCGCCGTTGTGATTAAACACAGAGCGTCTCCCCAAGGCCCCCCGGGAATGCCCATGAACCCCGCAGGTCCGGGCCAGGCCGGGAAAAGGTGACGTTGGGATGTTACCCTCCCAGTGAGACTTCCCCGAGCCTCATCACAAGCATGCACAGGAGTTTGCAAACTTGGGAAAATGTTCGCTGACGTGACAGGTCCAAGGATCAAACGCTCTCATCATCTTTCTTTTTTCTTTTCCCTAACACTGACCTCCGGAGACGGACACAACGCGGCGTACCGGTGATCTGTCGCAGAATTATATATACACGTAGCACCCAGGTGATTGCACCAACCAAAGTCACCCCCATAAACTCAGCTAAAAAAACCAAACAAAACAAAACGCAGAAGTAAGAAGTCGCCATGTGAAGAATTTAAGGAGAGAAAACACTCCATTATTTCATTAACTGATTAGTTTTATGACCCTGTATTGGCTAAGGCAAAGAAAATTCCTTTATAAAAGTTAACTCTTGCCCGGCCGGCGTGGCTCAGGGGTTGAGCGTTGACCTAGGAACCAGGAGGTCACGGTTCGATTCCCGGTCAGGGCCCATGCCCCGGGTTGCGGGCTCCATCCCCAGTGAGGGGCGTGCAGGAGGCAGCCGATCGGTAATTCTCTCTCATCACCGATGTTTTTCTCTGTCTCTCCCTCTCCCTTCCTCTCTGACATCAATACAAATATATTTTTAAAAAGTTAACTCTTGACCAAGCAGAGAAGACGATCTTGTCTAAGGGGGCACTTGATCGGAACCACCCTGAGTCCCTGATGACACAAAGCCCCCTGCGTGACGGACAGCGTGCTGCTACAAGGAAATACTGACGTTATCAGGGGGAGATTTTCCCCTGCGTTTGTTCACCGCAGGCGAGGACCGCCGTGGTTGCCATGGGTCGTCACCGTCGCACGAAACGTGGCCGGAGACACACACAACTGGTGGGACACCTTTGCCAGGCCTGCCCCCATCCCTCCCGCTCGGGGGGGAGGTCCATTCTCCCCTGGACCTTCTCTTCCTCCGTGTGGAGAGCTGAACGTGGAGCCGAGGGGTTTCCTGTGCATCGTGGGCCCTGTTTGCTGGCACGTGTTCCTTCACCCCCACAGAGAGGGGGATGCAGAAGGAGGGCGAGGTGGCCGCTGTGTGCCCGCAGCGCGGGTGTAACAGGCGCTGGTGCCCTGACGACTGTCGTCCATCTCGGGGGGACCTGGTGCGCCAGGTCGGGGCGGTCCCGCTGTTCTTTAAAGACCGACGTGAAGCCCTTCACTCATCCCCCGCCACGTGGAACCCGACCCACACCGCACATCGGAGGAGTGACATTGATCTCAACGCAGGCTCCGTGGCGTGACGCTGAGGGTGTCGACGTGGCAGATCCGGAGGATTTCGGATTTCTCTTTATTTTTTATTTTTATTTTTTTAATTTGGGAATATTGGGGGCCAGGCGGGAGCCCACCTCTAGTGGGAGGACTACCCGAGGCTCTGGCCTTGCTATGGCTTTTATGGAGTCTATGGGATACACCCACAGCCCTTAGGCAGGTAATTCCAGTACCAGGCAGACTATCTTATCAGCAAGGATTTACAGGATTGTTTGGTGGGGAAGTTGCCTCAGTTACCATTGTCTCAATTAGATAGGGAGGGGTTGGCTCTGACCTTTCAGAGCTCAATCGGATTTCTCTTTAAAAGGCCTGCCGTCTCTTTCTCTCTTCCTCTCTTCCTCTCTTTCCCTCCTTCTCTCTTCCTCTGTTACCTTGGACATGAGAATTGAAATCCTGAGGCCGCCCTGCCCTCGAGGTCTAACCTGGGGCAAGTTCCGTCAGCGCCTCAGCATCCACACCTGTCCTCCCCGGGTCGGTGGGTCTGCCCGCCTCATCCTGTCGGGGAGAATCAGGGGAGGTGGTGGGTGGGAGTTGCCCGTCACGTGGTGAGAACTTCATGGGCATCGGCAGCCATGCTTTGGAGGGATTTTCAGACGCGTCCTTCTTAACCACGTAAAGAGGGCGTGTGGCTCGGGGAGGCTCCCCAGCTCAGAGTTCCGAGGAAGGGCGCACACGCCTGGGAAAGTGGCCTTTGCTGGTTTTCCACCTGCTTTTAGCTTGTTACCATTTTAAAAATGTATATTTTTTATTGATTTCAGAGAGGAGAGAGGGAGAGAGATGGAAGCATCAGGGATGGGAGAGAATCAGGGACTGGCTGCCTCCTGCACGCCCCACACGGACTGGGAGGTTCTGCTTATTCCCATACAGTTACTGACAGCACAGAAGCTCGGCTGGGGACGGGGACAGCCAGGGCCGGGGACCCAGCGTCTCCTGGTCTACAGCTCCTCATCGAGGTCATGGAGCGTTAACGCCTTGGGGGGTTTGAAAGACTCTTTCCAAACCACGCGATCGTATTTTTCTCTTTAAGGAACACGCCTGCACGTGTAACGTGTATGAGTGGAGTCAGCGGCGGACAGTTTATCTCCTGCCACGCTCAAGGCCCCTTTCAAAGACGCCCATTGGGTGTTGGTTCTAGATGAGGCCGCTGTTGATGTTCAGTGGGCGGGGGGGGGGGGGACCCCCATTCAGAGACAAGCTAGAAGCTTGTGTGTGTGTGTGTGTGTGTGTGTGTGTGTGTGTGTGTGAGGGGGGGAAGGGAGAGAGGGGGGAGAAGGGACAGGGCCTGCTCCAGCGTCTCCTAAATACCCAGAATTATCCCAAGCGGAGAGCGCCTGGGCAATTACCACCCCGGCTCTGAGCGAGGGGTGTAATTCCTACGCGGCTAAGTATAGGCTGGCGCAAGTCAGATCACAGGAGCGATGCGTTCTGCAAACATGCAATTTCCCGGCCACATCCGTGCTCTTAGGGTCCCGTGTTTTAAAGTCTCTCTTTCTCGGAGAAGTGTATTTTTCACCCCCTCCCCCTCGTTTCTTCTCCCATAAAACATTTGACATCAAAAAGGCAGACTCCAAATTAATGAGTAGGAAGGAGAGAAAATTGCATCGAGCCAAGACTAGGAAAACGTAAGGGGTTTTACCTTCTATGTAGCCCAACCAGAACCCGCTTCCTGGTTGAAGTTACACACGCACACGCACACACACACACACACACATACTCACACACACACATACTCACATACACACACACATACTCAGACACACACACGTACTCAGACACAGACAGACAGACACACAGAAGGACACACACACACACACACACGCACACACATGCACACGCACACAGGCGAACTTGGTTGTCAGCAGGCTTTTATACCAAACAACATCTTGACGAATTAAGAGTCAATGAATGAGAACCATCTGGGTAAATTCCCTTTGAAATTACACCCCGGATTAAAACGTTTAAGAAACAGCTCTTGGCAAAGGCGGTTTTGTCGTGTTTTTTTGTTGTTTGTTTTTTTTTTTTTGGAATGAAAACGTTTGGGGAACAAAGAGTCTGCAGGGTTTGGCTGAACCCGAATCTCTGAGCTCCAACGTTCCCTGCCCGCGGGGCCGAGGGGAGCAAGGTGGGACCCTCAGGAAGGCGAGGGGGACGGCCTCGGGCTGCGAGGAAGTCAGGGAGAGCGTCTCCTTGGCCATTTTGGGGGGCGCTCTCCGCATCGGGGTTCATCTCGGGTTCAGGCCGGCCCCCCAGGCCCGTTTCTGTGCAGCCCTGACCTCATCGCTCCACCGGTTTCTCATGATTTCTCTCCGGAGGATCCTTCGGGCATTTTTCCCGGCCCCTCCCGTGAAATCCAACGACTATGCGCGTACCGTACGTCTGCTTATGCATTGCATATGTATTTGCTGCATAATGAAACAGCAGGATTTTTTTTGCACCTCCACTCCCACCAGAACCCAATGTTGCCCTCTTGGGGGCAATATTTAGCCCCTTTGAGGGTATTTATCCAGACCTGAGGCCAGGAATGCAGCTAAATTTGTAGGGTGGCCGAAGCCGGTTTGGCTCAGTGGCTGGAGCGTCGGCCTGCGGACTGGAAGGTCCCGGGTTCGATTCCGGTCAGGGGCATGTACCTTGGTTGCGGGCACATCCCCAGTGGGGGGTGTGCAGGAGGCAGCTGATCGATGTTTCTCTCTCATCGATGTTTCTAACTCTCTGTCCTTCTCTTTTCCTCTCTGTAAAAAAATCAATAAAATATATTTAAAAAAAGTAAACATTGTAGGGTGAACAGAACAGCCTGCCCGGCCATATCTAGCCCCAAATGTTCATCATGCCAGGGCTGCTTAAGAGACAGATTGTTTGAACCCAGATCTTAGACGCATCTCTCGCTCCTGGGTGATGTACAACTTGAAAATATATATTTTTATTGATTTCCAGAGAAGAAGGGAAAGGGAGACAGAGAGAGAAGCATCCTTGCTGAGAGAGAATCATCAATCGGCTGCCTCCTGCACGCCCCCTACTGGGGATGGAGCCCACAACCTGGGCATGTGCCCTGACCGGGAATCGAACCGTGACCTCCTGGTTCACAGGTCGCCGCTCAAGCGCTGAGCCACGCCGGCTGGGTGGGATGCACAATTTGCTTCTATAAAATGGGGGTGGCCATCGTATCCGACCGGGTGGGGCTGGTGTGGGGATGAGGTACGTGAATACCTGGAAAACACGTAACACCCGGCCTGGCCCGGCCCGGGGAGCATGCTCCGTACGCGTTGGCCGTGGTTACAATCTTACACCAGATTATTCCAGGGACAGCGAGGTCTGCCATCAGACCTCAGAGCCGTATACGCATCCCCGAAACTCTTCTCGAATTGTACGCGCCCCTGACCCGACTTAGATCCCCCGAAGACAGGTTTGTAACAACAGCTTCGTGGTTCCGTGAACAGACAGGATGGCGAGGATCAGGGCTGGCGGGGGGGGGGCAGGCAGACGCACGTCGCTTCATTATTCCGCGGGAAACGGGGGCTTGCAGGAACCGCATCATCAATGCCTGTCCTGGGCGGTGGGAACGCCCCTCGGAGAGGCAATACCTCCTGGCGGCAGCTCTGGAGGCGCTGTCGGTGAGGAGGCGTGCGGGTGGATCGCCTGTGAAATATCCGTCGGGGACGCCCACGTCTCTGGGTGACAAAGACCTTTGCCAAGTGTTGGCGGCCATCCTCGAGTTTGTCGCGATGGATTTCTCTGCCCGAAGGAGGGCCGTCTTGGTGCGCTTCACAAGGAGGGCGTGAGCGATCTGGCCTTGCGGGATAAGCCCGGCTTTCTACACAAGTGCTGGCGTCGGCCGTTCGCGCTCCTCTACGGGAAGGCTGCCCCTGGCCTCGCTTCTGATCCGTGGCTGTTTTGTCCTGAGGTTCAGTGTGAGGGGGGTAGCATTCCGTTCAAGGAGAACTTGAGCCCTAGCTGGTTTGGCTCAGTGGATAGAGCGTCGGCCTGCGGACTGAAAGGTCCCAGGTTCGATGCCGGTCAAGGGCATGTACCTTGGTTGCAGGCACATCCCCGGTGGGGGGTGTGCAGGAGGCAGCTGATCGATGTCTCTCTCCCATCGATGTTTCTAACTCTCTCTCCCTCTCGCGTCCTCTCTGTAAAAAAAAAATCAATTAAATATATATATATAAAAAAAGGAGAACGTGAGCTGGGAGGCAGGGAGGGGGCCCCCCGGCCAGGAATTCTACGCGGACAGACCTTCCCGTGTCTCACCGACGGCGGGATGCGCGACGGGATCTCAGAAACGCTGGACAGGCTGCCTGCTTCGCTTTGCAAAACCCAGAGCGGACAGCGGAGTCTGAGAGCGTGGGGTCTGCTCAGACACGCGTGTGGAAATGGCTCCGTTCACGCTGGTGTGGGCGGAGGGGAATTCTATCATCCACGTGTGGAATGTAGGCGGAATGTCAACGGCGCCAAAGGCCACGTCGTCCAACGCTTGTGTGCCCGCGAGTCTATTCGGAACGCAGGCAGAGTGCCTGGCCTGGCGCCAGCGGGGAGGATTTCTTAAGAACTTTAATAAGGGGCGCCCGGCTGGCGTGGCTCAGTGGTTGAGCGTCGACCCATAGGAGCCAGGAGGTCACGGTTCCATTCCAGGTCAGGGCATGTGCCCGGATTGCGGGCTCCATCCCCAGTGGGGGGTGTGCAAGAGACAGTGGATCAATGATTCCCTCTCATCATGGATGTTTCTCTCTCTCCCTCCCTTTGTCTCCGAAATCAATAATAATAATAAAAAAAAGTAAAAACAAAAGAAGAAAGACGCCCAAGGAGTCTCGCTGAGGGTCAGCCTGCCAGCCGCGGGTCAGATCTCGCAGCCGGCCACGGAGAGTGCCCACCCGCGCCCCCTGTGGGCAGAGAAGTGCGTTGGGGACTCGCAGCCCGTCACCCACTCCCGCTGTACTTCCCAGAACCACCACTAGGAGGCAGGGCGCTGAGACGGTCCAGCTGGCAGCGCAAAGGCCGTCGGACCGGCTCCGAGGGGAGACGCAAAGCCTTTTGCATCTGCAGGAACCTACTGCCAAGCTCACTGGAGGCCAAGTGCCTGTGTTTCTCTTTCCGACGGCTGCGGGGCGGGTTTGCAGGCCTATTGGATAGCCACACAAAACCAACAGCAGGACCCAGTGAGGGCGGGGAGTGGAGGCGGAGGGGTGGGGGTGGGGGATTTGCCTTTTTTTATTTTTATTTATTTTTATTTTTAAAAAATATATTTTATTGATTTTTTACAGAGAGGAAGGGAGAGGGATAGAGAGTTAGAAACATCAATGAGAGAAACATCCATCAGCTGCCTCCTGCACACCCCCCACTGGGGATGTGCCTGCAACCAAGGTCCATGCCCTTGACCGGACTCGAACCCGGGACCCTTGAGTCCACAGGCCGACGCTCTATCCAATGAGCCAAGCCGGTGAGGGCTGTTTTTATTTTTATATTTTTAATCTTCCGTGGTCCTAAGTGAAGCCCTAACCCCCTGGAGATGGGCAGACCCCCGTGATCTCATCCGCATTCCTTGGGGGCCTGGGCGATGGGCTGAATTCCCAGCTTTGCCTGGAGGCGGTTAATCCACCAGGTGTTGGAAGGCTTCTCCACGCCTTATGGGAGCCCGCGTGTCTGCAGCTGCACGTGGAGTGCCCACGGGGTCCCTCACAGGGCCCCTCGCATGCTGCCCTCCGGCCGGCTGGCTGCAGGGACAGCCTTTGACAGCGTGGCAGGGCTCCCCGTGCCGACAGAGCCCACGAGCGAACGCCGGGCGCGGGGAAGGAGAGAGCGGAATCGATGCTTTCACGCCAAAGCCATGTGTTTATTTTTAGAAAGTGGGCTGGATGCTGGGTGCCGGCGATGAGGTTTGACGTCCTCGCTTGCCCGTCTTTGACAGACGGTCGCCTAGGGCCACGGTTACTTTTCCTTTTCCTCGTGGCCGTCGGTCAAAGATAACGGGAGACGGCACTCTGCTCTCCTATCAAAACCTGGCCCGCGTTAGGCACGCGGTCCCCCGCTCTCATCTCGTGCCCGGCGCCCCTTCCGCAGGGAGCCCGAGCGCTTGGGGTAAAAATTTCCACGCGGCTTCTGCTGCTCACGCACGGAACTCGAAAAAATAAAAATAAAAGTCCTCCCTTGTTGAAGCACAACATTTAAAACAAAAAATTCTCCCTGGGAGAAAAGGGCTGTGAACATAGGCTGTCCTTTAGAGTTTCAGGAAGATCAGGGAGCTTTTATTTTAAAAATAGTATCATGGGCCCGGCCAGTGTGGCTCCGTGGTTGAGCGTCGACCTGTGAACCAGGAGGTCAGGGTTTGATTCCCGGTCAGGGCACAGGCCCTGGTGGCCGGCTCGATCCCCAGTGGGGGGCGTGCAGGAGGCAGCTGATCCATGATTCTCTCTCATCATGGATGTTTTCTCTCTCTCTCTCTATTCCTTCCTCTCTGAAATCAATAAAAAAATATTTTTATTGATTTTTTTTAGAGGGGGAGAAAGAGAGAGAGAAAAAAATCAATGATGAGAGAGAATCACCCATTGGCTGCCTCCTGCACGCCCCACACTGGGGATCGAGCCGGCCACCCGGGCCTGTGCCCTGACCGGGAATCGAACCCTGACCTCCTGGGTCCTAGGTGGACGCTCAACCACAGAGCCACACCGGCCGGGCTCAAAGGTGTTTCAGGAACGGCAGCTGATGTGATGATCATCCTGTTTTTCAGACAAGGAAGCTGAGGTTCAGAGCTGAGAATGCTCCCCAACCCCCTCACCCCCCAACCCCGGCCACAGGGGTTACGGCTTCGGCTCCCCCCGTCCCTGCTGACACCCCACCATCCTGCTCACCCTCAGGACCATGTTTTACAACCGATGCTCCTAACCACGACCAGATGGCGCTGGCAAGGCCCTGGGCCCGCCCCGCCCCCGAGGATGAGTGATGTCTAATGGGCTGTCAGCATCGGCCTCGGCGGGGTTTCAGGCTTTCAGCGATCTCCGGTAAACCACAGCGTCAGTCACTTTCGATGGGAGTGGCGCTGGGACACGCCTGCCTCTCGCCTCTGCGCCGACGCCTCACGTGTTTATTGTTAAGCACAGACGTACGTGCACCCCTGGAAACCTAAAGCCGTGGTCGGCAAACCGCGGCGCGCGAACCACAGGCGGCTCTTGGGCCCCTTGAGTGTGGCTCTTCCACAAAAGACCACGGCCTGGGCGGGTCTATGTTGAAGAAGTGGCGTTAGAAGAAGTTTAAGTTTAAAAAATTTGGCTCTCCAAAGAAATGTCAATCGTTGTCCTGTTGATCTCTGGCTCTGTAGACTCATGAGTTTGCCGACGCACTGACCTAAAGGTTAGAGACGGAATTCAAGTTTTGCCACGGGGGCGCTCCCACCTTCGGTCATCTGCAGTGAAGGCGAGCCATTCGGGAAATAAACCTTCCTTTATCGTAAACAGAAGTGGTTGTGGCGATAACAAAAGTACAACCAGCCCTAACCGGTCTGGCTCAGTGGATAGAGCGTCGGCCTGCGGACTGAAGGGTCCCAGGTTCGATTCCGGTCAAGGGCAGGTACCTTGGTTGCGGGCTCATCCCCAGTGGGGGGTGTGCAGGAGGCAGCTGATGGGTGTTTCTCTCTCATCGATGTTTCTAACTCTCTCTCCCTCGCCCTTCCTCTCTGTAAAAAAAAAAAAAAAAAAAAAAAAGTGCAACCAGCCGACTGCACCCGTCAGCCCCGTCCCGAGGGGGTGCCGAGTGTTCCTGACAGGCCGACCCCGAGGGACTTCCCGTTTGAGGAAAAAGAAAGCGTTTTGAAAGACAGAGGGAGACCCGGTGGGCGGCGGGCCCGGGACACGAGACGGAGACGGCCTCTCTCTGGTGGAGCATCATGTTTTCCGTGGGTTTCCCAGCTGCATCCCACACAAGCCCCGTGTCCCTCCCTCAGGAATACAGTAGTTCCTAGCAGGAAACACACACACACACACACACACACACACACACACACAACGCACGCCACAGCAAGGCGGATGGTTAATCAGTAAAATAAAGTCGTCGACAGAGGAATTAGGTAAGAAGGACGGAGAAAATTGTTTCAGCACAACCATTCGCAGCCGCCGTGGCACGATGTGAAAGGTCTGGAACGCCATCGTGTGTTTTTCTTCGTGTGTGTGTGTGTGTGTGTGTGTGTGTGTGTGTGTGTTTCCATGTGGGAGTTATTAAAGAATCCATATCACATCTGACAGCCGGCTGAGCGCGTCTGGGACCCGCTTCAAAGTTGGGGTTTTCAGAAGAAACGTGCGTTTATTTTAGAGTATCAGCAGGCCAAGGGGAAAGGTGGCATGTCTACGTAAACATGCGTTCCTGTATTGACACAAGAGCAATTAGTAAGCCACGGGATAAAGCTAAACCAATTTTTCTTCTTCTTTCTTTTTTTTTTTGGTCTAATGACTCCCATGTTCATTGGTGAAGGTGGATGAGAAGAACATACTTGGCATTACGGGGAGGAGGGGGGGCAGGTGCCGTGAAATTGTCCTTATAAGGCAACCACGGGGTTTAGTGTTCAACTCGTATTCAGCTGCCGTAGAGACAGGGTTTGGCGACACAGCATTTTTCCTGACTAACTGGCACAGAGGAGAGAAACTTCGTCTCGAAGATACCTTTCACACGCAAACTCAACACTCCTCCCATAGTCACACGAGAGGCCCGATGCACGAAGATTCGTGCACGAATGGGCCTTCCTTCCCCTGGCTGCCGGCACCGCCTTCACTCTGGCCGGAGCCGCCTTCCGCCTTCCCACGCTGCCCAGAGGCCCCCAGCCGCTCGGCACCTGTGTACGCAAATTAACCTGCCATCTTTGTTGGGTTAATTTGTATACTCACTCCTGATTGGCTGGTGGGCGTCGCGAAGGTACGGTCAATTAGCATGCTATACTTTTATTAGGTAGATGGGTTATTATTACACCTCGTGCTTATAGGGAAAAAAAGGGCATGAAAAAAGTGGTATGTTTTGCCTGGCCGGCGTGGCTCAGTGTTGAACGTCGACCTATGAACCAGAAGGTCACAAGTTCGATTCCTGGTCAGGGCACATGCCCGGGTCGGGGGCGTGCAGGAGGCAGCCGGTCCATGATTCTCTCTCATCATCATCTCTCTCTCTTCTCCCTTCTCTGAAATCAATAAAACTATATTTAAAAAATACAATAAATTTGATAGACGGGGTAGAGCAGGAGTGTTCAAAGAACGGTTTGGCTGTTTGGGACATGGGCCAAGACCTTGTGTATTTGTTTGTTTTTGTTTTTTTAACTCCCTCCCCCAGTTTTTAAAAAAATTTAGCATATCCTGAGGGGAGGAGGAGGTCATTGAAGGCAGTTTTTTTGGGGAGAAGCATGAGATGAGACCAGCGCGCAGTGAGCAAGGCCAGAAGGCGTTTCAGGAAGCCTCGGGGCGCGGGTGCGGGAGGGGGGAGTCTTCTGTGTCCGCGATTTTATGGGACGTCGAATGCCTTCCTTCACCTCCCGTGCCTCATTTTTCTTTATTTTTCCATTCATAAAAATGCCTATAATTACATTCGCCATCTGTGGGCCTCAAAGGAGCGAGGGAGGACGCGGGACATGTCTGTCGAGGGCTTTGAACTTTCCAGAAGAATGCTTTTATGGCTCCATAAAGTACAGAGCGGTGTGCACCCCAGCTTGTACTTTTCCTGGCAGCTGCTTCCGTGTCTGGGATCTTTGCACACCATCGGCTACTGTTGCCCCGAACAGACCTGTCCCCCTGGTCAGGGTTAGATCTTCTAGAGACGCTTTGGGCGGCTACTGTTTTTCCCAGAGATTAAAAAATAAATAAAAAATAAATAAATAAATAATAAAAAAAAAATATATATGTATATATAGATATAGATATAGATATACACACACACACACACACACACATACATATATATATATATATATATATATATATATATATATATATATTTCTTTATTGATTTTAGAGAGGAAGGGAGAAGGAGAGATAGAGAGAAACATCCATGATGAGAGAGAATCACCCATCGGCTGCCTCCTGCATGCCCCCTACTGGGGATTGAGCCCATAACCCGGGCATGTGCCCTGACCGGGAATCCAACCCGGACCCCCTGGTTCATTGGTTGACGCTCCAACCACTGAGCCACACTGGCCGGGCTCCTCCTACTTCGCATGCCCGTTTAAGAGATCTTGATCTAACGAAGTGCCCTATTCGGGGTCTTTTATTTTGTGGATTAACTTGCAGTCACAGTTGTTGAAATGAGTGGAGCAGACAGGGGAGCGAGTCTACATTTAGCCCCTCGGAGCGGGTAGCAAAAGATTTAGGAAAAAAAAAAACACAAAAAAAATACCCACAAGCCTGGCCAGCCCCCTTGATGGATGCAAATCTTAAGGGCTTGTGCCACGCTGACACGGATTCCCGAAGAGCTAATATTTGGGCACCTGCAGATTAACGCTCCATAAACTCACAGCCTCCAGAGGTTGGTCGGCCCGGGCGGGGCCAATGATTTCTCCGTCAAGGACATTCACTGTAGCCCCCGTGGCAGAGACAAACCACAGACATCAGAGGAGGGGGACGGAGTAGGCACACGGGAGGGGGGCGGTTCGGGGGACCTCTGTAGACGGCCGGCGGCACTGCTTTCCCTTTCCTCCCCCTGGACGCTCCCCAAGCCCCTGAAACTGCTGAACCGACATGACCCTGACGTGTGGGAGACTTGGGCGCCCCGCCCCCCTCCGAGGAGGCGGAACCCGTCCAGCTGGGCGCCCCTGGCAGGCTGCTGCTTCACCTGGCGTGTCTGGGCACGGGGACCCTGGCCACAGGCTTGGATCCCTCCGTGGCAGCCAGTTAAACGTTTTCCCAGCTTCCTGGCACAGGCGGTGAAAAAACATAAAAAAACTTCTCCGGCGAGATGGAGTTTGCAGAGGGGCCTGGCCGGCAAGGGCTCGCCCGCCGGCTTCGGAGAAGCTCAGGTTGCAGAACAGGTCCCGTGGCTGGGAGCACGGTGGTGGTCTCTGTGGCAGGAGGAGCCAGCCCGTGGTCTTGGGATTCTTTTAGGGCAGTGGTCAGCAAACTGCTGCTCGCGAGCCACAGGCGGCTCTTTGGCCCCTTGAGTGTTTAGCAAAGGCCAGCTTAGGAGTCCCCTAATTGAGTTCATCACAATGTACCTACCTGTATGGTTGAAGTTTAAAAAATGTGGCTCTCCAAAGAAATTTCAGTCGTTGTCCTGCTGATATTTGGCTCCGTGGACTAAGGAGTTTGCCGACCCCTGTTTTATTAGGAAGTTCTGATGCCTCGGCAGTGCCGGGGTTCCCTCCTTGGGGAGCTCTCTCACACGGAGCCTTTCCCGGTTATGCTCGGAGTCCGCGCCCTGCTCATCTCACGTCCGCTCCAGCCAGGCCTTTCCGGATGCTCGGTGCTCGGTCCGCGACGGCTGGTGGGGTTCCACCGGAAGTCAGTGACGGAGCTGTGGACTCCCTCCTTTTTGGCATTGATGAGAACTTGCAGTTTGTGCTCGGCCAGCGTGGCTCAGTGGTTTGTGTCGGCCTCTGAACCGGGAGGCCACGGTGGTTCGATTCCCCGTCGGGGCGCATGGCTCTGTTGCCGTGAGTGGCTGGATCCCCAGTAGGGGGCGTGCAGGAGGCGGCCCATCCATGATTCTCTCTCTTCATGGATGTTTCTCTCTCTCTCTCTCTCTCTCCCCCTTTCCCTACCTCTCTGAAATCAGTAAAAATATATGAAAACAGCAACAGGAGAGGTCCTCACCGGTTTGGCTCAGTGGATAGAGCGTCGGCCTGCGGACTGAAGGGTCCCGGGTTTGATCCCGGTCAAGGGCATGTACCTTGGTTGCGGGTACATCCCCAGTGGGGGGTGTGCAGGAGGCAGCTGATCGATGCTTCTCTCTCATCATCGATGTTTCTAACTCTCTATCCCTCTCCCTTCCTCTCTGTAAAAAAAATCAATAAAATATATTAATATATATATATAAATTTCAAAAAAAAAAATGACGTTGGGAGTCTGGTCCCTGCAGGGAGGATGATTTCTGTTGGGGATGGAGGAGGCGGCGGGGTGGGGGGGGTTGCCCTTCACCGCGTGGGGAGGTTTTCTGCGCTCACGTCGGAGGCCACTGGTCAGCACCTTTCCTTTCCCTGTCGCTGCTGCTGGGGGACCCGGGGAGCCCTCCTCCTGCGCCCGCGGTGGTCACGGGGGATTTCAGCTATGAGCGTGCGGGGCGGTGCGTGGAGCGGGCCGCCCGTCCCAGTTCACGGGGAGGATGAGTCCCACAGTGGTCGCTGTGCTGTGAGGTCTGATGGCCGGCTCCTCTGCTTCTCCTGGACACACCTTCCCTTTTAGGGGGAGGCCGCGGGGAGGGGAGGGGAGCCAGTTCAGATCATCCCACATGGCAACGCCCGTGTATCCTAGTCATCCTCTTGGGCGCGGAGCCTAACTGTGGATTTGATCAACAAGGTCAGGGGCTGCCCCCCCCCCTTTTTTTTTTTTTTTTTACCTTGAATGCAATCGTGTACTTGTTAAAGTCAGAACGCTGGCCTGGCCAGCGTGGCTCCGTGGTTGAACGTTGACCTGTGAACCAGGAGGTCAGGCCCAGGTTGCGGGCTCGATCCCCGGTGTGGGGCGTGCAGGAGGCAGCCAATCCATGATGCTCTCTCATCATGGATGTTTCTATTTCTCTCCCCACCTCCCTCTCCCTTCCTCGATGAAATCAATACAAATTTATTTAAAATAAAGTAGAAACCCAGCCTCTCCAGGTTCTTAGACCTCCCCTAACACACCGTGCACACACGTGGCCGGCTCACAGGCGCTGGCGATCCGGATGAATCCACGAATCCAGATTCAATCGTTGGTGCGTCCCGCATACGGGTGGGGTATGTCAGGTTCCCACGCCCTTCCCCTCAAGTGGACCAAACACAATGGACTTACCCTGTTTTGTGGCCACGGTTCTTCTCCGCGGATACCATTTGCCGGAAATAGGAAGAACAGAGGCCAGGACAGCGGATACACAGTTTGGGAACTTCGCTTGGGAGTTGGGGGGTGGGAGGGGGGCAATTGGAATCTCCAGGGGCAGGGCGGGGCGGGGGGGCGGTCAGGCATTCTGGTCACCAAGTTGGCCTTGGTGTGAAACAGCCAAACCTGCTCTCATCTTTCCAGTGAGAAAGACGCATTTCGTTGGGAGCCGAGTGAAACAAAACAGAACAAAAACAAATACAGAAACATCCAATATCGGGGTTTGTTTTTCCTTATGGGAAAGGCTTTTTAATCTCGGGGTTCACGGACGGCTGTGAAGGACGAGAAAAAGCCGGGATGATGGGCGGCTGGATTAAGAAATTAGGATTAATTCATTGTCTGCCAAAGGAGCAGGGATGATGGGTGGCGGGGCCTGGAGGCGCAGGGAGCAGCCCGCACCCGTACGTGGTTCCCCGTCGGTGGGTTGAGGGCCAGCAGGGCGTTCCCCAGGCGGAGGCCGGTCCAGAGCCGGGGGCCGGCCGCTCCCCACAGCCCCGATGACAGGGCTCCGAGCATCTGTCTCGTGGGCTGTTTTAGACGAAGGTTCTAATTAAATATATTCAGGGAACGTAGCGAGATCTGCAGCCAGAAGCCCACGTCAGCAAATACGTCTATTTTTTCCCCCTGTGACTTTGAGAGAATTCGTTCTGGTAGACGGTGTAGGGCCGTGGTCGGCACACCGCAGCTCGCGAGCCACATGCGGCTCTTTGGCCCCTTGAGTGTGGCTCTTCCGCAAAATACCACGGCCTGGGCGAGTCTATTTTGAAGAAGTGGCGTTAGAAGTTTAAGTTTAACAAATGTGGCTCTCCAAAGAAATTCCAGTCGTTGTGCTGTTGATATTTGGCTCCGTGGACGAATGAGTTTGCTGACCACGGGACTAATGGAATGTTTTCCAAACACACTTTGAAGATTTCCCCCCTCCCACAAATAACCCAACTATACTCTACCGAGCACTAATAAAGTAATGTGCTAACCTTGGAGGATCCAGAGATGAGTTGATAATATCCTTGCTTGCTACCCTGTTGGCGGAAAAGGTCAGGGGGGAAAAGCCCTTAGTTATAGTAAAAGGTAGCAAATGCTGTAGTAAATAATGCACCAATGTCGCCCTAGACCAGTGGTCGGCAAACTGCGGCTCGCGAGCCACATGCGGCTCTTGGGCCCCTTGAGTGCTTAGCAAAGGCCAGCTCAGGAGTCCCCTCATTAAGTTAATCACAGTGTACCCACCTATATAGTTTACGTTTAAAAAATGTGGCTCTCCAAAGAAATTTCAGTCGTTGTCCTGTTGATATTTGGCTCTGCGGACTGAGGAGTTTGCCGACCACTGGCCTAGACGGTTTGGCTCAGCGGATAGAGCGTCGGCCTGCGGACTGAAGGGTCCAGCGTTCATTCCCGGTCAAGGGCACACGCCCGGGTTGTGGGCTTGATCCCCAGTTGGGGAGTGTGCAGGAGGCAGCTGATCCATGATTCTCTCTCATCACTGATGTTTCTCCCTCTCTCTTCCTCTTCCTTCCTCTCTGAAATCAATATATATATATATATATATATATATATATATATGTATATATATATATATATATATACACACATATATATATATATATATGTATATATATATATATATATATATATATATATATATATATATATATTTTTTTAAAAGCACAAATGTCTAAGTTCAGGAGCAGGTTCACCCAGGTGGTCAGGTGGACCTGGGCCTGGAAGGGCACTGAGAGGTCAGGAAACCCGGTGGGGCGGGCACCTGGGGAAGAGGCCAGGGCATGGGGGAATCTCACGGGTGGGCCGCCTGGCACGTGCCCGCCACACCTCCGGGCGGGGCAGTGGGCAGGGCTGGAGAGCGGACGGAGGAGAAGGCAGGCCCTGTGGTGAGCCCGGGGCGACAGTGCAGAAGGGAATGGGGTTGGGGCCGTCTGAGGCGGGTGAGGCGGGGTCTGGGAAGACCCTTGGAGGGGATGAATCAACGTTCCCGGGCGTGGATGAGGCCCCGGGAGGTCACACATTGGCGTCTGGTCTCCTCCTCGTGGGAGCTTCCTTTCATCGGGCCACACACACTTCCCACCCGCGTCCCAGCTGCTCCGGGAGCTCCTGGGAGGGGAAGCACCTGGCGAGGCAGAGCGCACTCGGGGCCGCCGACGCGGCCACACAGCTGGACGAAGACGGAACGGGTCTCTTCCGTGTGTTCCATTGTTTGGATTTAACCCTGGGCTGGCTCTCGGTCAAATTCTCTCTAAAAAATATTTTTTTAGCCCGACAGGTGTGGCTCCGTGGTTGAACATTGACCTGGGAACCAGGAGGTTGTGGTTTGATTCCGGGTCAGGGCGCATGTCCTGGATGTGGGCTTGATCCCCAGTGTGGGGCGTGCGGGAGGCAGCTGATCCATGGTTCTCTCTCACCATGGATGTTTCTCTCTCTCTCTCCCTTCCTCTCCGAAATTAGTTAAAAAATCCTACATAATAAAAAGCTAATATGCAAATCGATCGAATGGTGGAACGACCGGTTGCTATGACGCGCACTGACCACCGGGGGGCAGACGCTCAACGCAGGAGCTGCCCCCTGGTGGTCAGAGTGCTCCCAGAGGCCTAAGCTGTCAGTCGGACATCCCCCGAGGGCTCCCCGACTGCGAGAGGGCGCAGGCCGGGCTGAGGGACACACCCCCCCCTCCAGTGCATGAATTTTCATGCACCGGGCCTCTAGTGCAGTGGTCGGCAAACTGCGGCTCACGAGCCACATGCGGCTCTTTGGCCCCTTGAGTGTTTAGCAAAGGCCAGCTTAGGAGTCCCCTAATCAAGTTAATCACAATGTACCTACCTATAAAGTTTAAGTTAAAAAAATTTGGCTCTCCAAAGAAATTTCAAGCGTTGTGCTGTTGATATTTGGCTCTGTGGACTAATGAGCTTGCCGACCACTGCTCTAGTGTATATATAAATGAAAAAAAAAACACATGCGATTAATATTAAAAACACACAATCAAAAAAACCCCCAAAAACCTTCCGTCTGAGGTTAAATCTGACAGGGGCTCCTTCCTGGGTCAGTGGAAGGTACTAAACCACAGAGCTTCCTTCACCCCCAACGCCCCTCCGCCCCCCCAGCATCTTCTCCTCCTGCACTAGGTCTTCATTACTATGCGCGTTACTCCCTCCATCCCAACACACACACACACACACACACACACGCTAAAAATATTCCGTGTGCTTGTGTAGGCAACTTCAAAGAGACCCCAAAGGACCACATGATGCTGAACACGAAACCCACCGTGTTCTCAGCATGCTCTGGTGCATCCGGCAGAGGGTCTGCTACCGTCGCCGACGGAAACCGGATGACTGCGTGTCATTTCCTGGGACGGTGCCTCCACCCCAAGGAATGGTCCGTTCCAGCGGTGGCCACGGCCCAGGGCTTGACCCACCAGGTCCACACGGAGCCCTGGTCAAAGAAATGACGATTAATTCATTGTCTGCCAAAGGAATTTCTTTCTTTCTTTTAAATATATATTTCATTGATTTTTTTTTTTACAGAGAGGAAGGGAGAGGGATAGAGAGTCAGAAACATCGATGGGAGAGAAACATCCATCAGCTGCCTCCTGCACACCTCCCAATGGGGATGTGTCCGCAACCAAGGTGCATGCCCTTGACCGGAATCGAACCCAGGACCCCCCAGTTGCGCAGGCCGACGCTCTATCCACCGAGCCAAACCAGCCAGGGCCAAAGGAATTTCTTTTATTCTGTAAATTTATGTCACATTGCAATTCTTCTTCTTCTTCTTCTTCTTCTTTTTTTTCCCCCCGGCTCTGGCTGACTTCTCTCTCTCAAAATAGGCTGCCTGTCTTTCCAGGACCGCTTTCAAAACCACGGGTCCTTCTCGCGGTCGCTTTCGTTTCAAGAGAATTCACACAGCCGCTCGAGCCGTAACCCAGAAAGGAATTTGTCTTTCTTTATAAAAGCCTGCCCGAGCCCCTGACAAGCCTAATGAGAAAATCAAGTCCCGCATCGAGTGGTTTTAGGAGAGCTTAAAGGCATTTTTTTTTTTTTCTTGGCACAGGTTCAAGGTTCTCTCGGACTCTTTGGCCATAAAGTCTCCCGACGGCTTCTCTCTTTGTGGGGGCGGGAAAGGGCCCTTTGGGAAAATATGTATTTTCATTTAAAATAAAAAAAGTGGGCACGCGGTGCACACATGTTGTCCCCAAGAAGCTTGAATTACAAGCTCCCGGCTCGAGCTGCCTTTGAAGGTGGCATTCCTTTCCCTCTGAAGAACGGGGCGCCGAGCTGTATAAACATCCGAGATGCCAGGACGTGGCGGGCTCAGGCATCAGTGGCTTGACTTCGGGACCCTTGAGAAAACCATCGGCAACACCTGAATAGATCCTGTTCTTTGTACTGAGACCAGCTCTTTATAGTTTTTACTTTAATCCTCTTTAAAAATTTTTTTTCTTTATTTTCTTTCTTATTATTAACTAGAGGCCCGGTGCACAAATTCGTGCACGAGTGGGGTCTCTCAGCCTGGCCTGCGGGATCGGGCCGAAACCGGCTCTCCGACATCCCCTGAGGGGTCTCGGATTGCGAGAGGGCGCAGGCCAGGCCGAGGGACCCCACCGGTGCACGATCGGGGGCAGGGAGGGACGTGGGAGGTTGGCCAGCCAGGGAGGGACTGCGGGAGGGCTCCAGGGTGTGTCCAGCCCGTCTCGCTCAGTCCAGGTTGGCTGGACCCCAGCAGCAAGCTAACCTACCAGTTGGAGCAGGGGTCCTCAAACTTTTTAAACAGGGGGCCAGTTCACTGTCCCTCAAACCGTTGGAGGGCCGGACTATAGTTTACAAAAAACTATGAACAAATTCCTATGCACACTGCACATATCTCATTTTGAAGTAAAAAAAACAAAACGGCAAAAACACCCACATGTGGCCCGCGGGCCGTAGTTTGAGGACGCCTGAGTTGGAGCGTCTGCCCCCTGGTGGTCAGTGCACGTCATAGCAAGCGGTTGAGCAGCCTTAGCATATCATTAGCATATTACACTTCGATTGGTTGAATGGCTGACCAGTAGGCCGGACACTTAGCATATTAGGCTTTTATTATATAGAATGCCCCCCTCCCCTCATACTCTCTTCTACCTCCACTTTCTTCCCTCCCCGCCCCACAATCACCTTTATAGCTTTTAAACGTAAACTGAAAATAAAAATGCGCTAAAGGAAAGCAATAAAGACGGCACATTTTAAATTATCCTGGGGCTCATTGCTCAGTTTCAGAAACACTTGGACGCCATTATTTTACTCGCTCCCCTGATTCTGGCATTGCTTCTTAGCACGCCCCCATCCAAAGAGAAGGCAGTGGAATGAACCTAAATGTAAGCGTAGGGTTATTATTATTACTTTTTTTTTTTTACTAGTGTGCCCGTCTGATAAGGAGCTCGGTGGCAAGGAGACTGGAAATAATGCCGCTCCGTGGCGTTACCTGCAGATGCGAAATAACCCGTGTTTTGCGCCTCATCGCCTTCGGTACGGGAAGGCAGCTTCCGTGGATCCGCGGAGGCAAACACTAGCCCGTGCGTTCTGTAGAATCCGACTTACTTCCTGCGGCCGAAGGAAGGCCTGACCCAGCGTGGGTGGGAGGATGCGTCCGCACGGTCCAATGGCACTTGGTTCCCACACACACACGTCGTCGATGGAAGGCAATCAAAGAGAAGACCTTTCGGAGAAACGAGAGAAGGCGAACTCGGCCTGGGCCTGGAGTCCTTTTCCTCACCTTCCTCTCTAAAGCGTCCGTCTTCAAACGTGGTCGGCAAACTCATCAGTCCACAGAGCCAAATGTCAACAGCACAACGACTGGCATTGCTTCGGAGAGCCACATTTTTTAAACTTAAACTTCTCCTCAGGCCACTTCTTCAACATAGACTCGCCCAGGCCGTGGTGTTTTGTGGAAGAGCCACACTCAGGGGCCAGAGAGCCACATGTGGCTCGCAAGCTGCGGTTTGCCGACCATGGGTCTATGTCGCCCGTTTCTATTCCTCCCGTTTCATCCAAGGTCACGGAGAGGTCAGTGATGACCGGCATGTGTGGGTCGCTGGGAATTCTATACATTCATGGTAGACCCGTCCTCACATTGCATTCTCAACAACCCTAGCTTGTATAGTAAAATGTTCCCATGTTGATAGATGAATTAATAAGAAAACAAACAAACAACTCATAGACACAGACAACAGTATGGTGGTTGCCAGAGGGGAGGGGATTGCGGGGGGGGGGCGTGGAAGGAGGGGTAAGTAAAGGGTAAAGAAGGTCAAATACAGGGTGACGGTGACGGAGGTGGTGGATTCAGGGCACGTGCTAACCCAGTGTGACCTCATCTTAATCTGGGTCCATCTGCGGAGTTCACGTTCATAAGGAGGCCAGATGGGCAGGTTCCAGCTGGACATGGATTTTGGGGGGCATGCTATTGGACGCCAAACCTCTCTCTGATGTGTATTTGTGTGTGTATGTGTGTGTGTGTGTGTGTGTGTGTGTGTGTGTGTGTGTGTGGCTTGGGCTGAAGTTTCAGAACCCAGAAATAGGACAGGTGCAGGAAGGCAGCAAACCAAGAAGGGAGGGAGGCGAGGACGTCTTACGATGACCCAGTGGTATGGAAATCGCCTCGGAAATGACTACCGCCTCCCGCCGTAGTCGGGGCGCTAGGTTGCGTCTTTGCTTTGCTAGGAAAGGACTTGAGCGCATTTTAGGCTTCTGTTCCCGGCGCCGGCTTCCACGGGGACTATGCTTTAAGAGTGTCTGACTTCACACCCTCTCTGAACAGAGCTCTTGGGAGTTTCTGTAGATGCTATAGACATGACCTACTTTAGCTGATCAGAACTTGGGGATGGGAGGGGGTGAGGAAAAAAAAACAACACACCATACACACGAAAATCAATTTTGCCAGTGGAAGGAGGAAGTCGACGGAGAGGAGATTATAGAAAGCTGTTCGTTCCTCTCGCGTGCTGACAGTCTGTGTGGGAGGATCCCAAGGACCATCTGTCTGCAAAGTCTCCAGACATGTTTCAGCAGCCATGCATGTGGGCAGCCGCAAACGCTCACCACGGAAAAAAGATTCTATCAGAGAGCAGCCCCGAGGAGGTATACGCCCGGGGGCTGAGGCCACAGAAGAACAACCAAAAGTAAAAAAATAAATAAAATAAAATAAAAAAGAAGGAAAGGTATGCATCATTACGTCTAAAGCACTATGCTGTGTGATATTTACACATTTGTCATGAGCATGGTAGTTTAAAAAAATTTTTTTTTATTGTTGAGAGTATTAGAGATGTCCCCCCCTCCCTCCTACTGCCCCCCTCCACCCAATTTCCAACCCGCCCCAGGCCTTCACCCCCCTACTGTCTGTGTCCGTAGGTTAAGATCTCTGGTTCATCTCTTCCCGCCTCCTCCCCCGCTTCCCTTGGAGATTCCTCGGTCTATTCCATGCTTTCATGCCTCTGATTCCATTTTATTCACCAGTTTATTTCGTTCGTTCGATTTCTTGCTTGTTTATTTTGAGATTCAGTTGTTGGTAGATAGGCACTTGTGGCCATTTTATTGTTCATATTTTTATCTTTCCTCCTTCTTCTCTTCTAACCTTCTCCTCTTCCTCCTCCTCCTCATCATCCTCCTCCTTCTCCTTCTTCCTCTTCCTCTTCTTCTTCTTCTTCTTCTTCTTCTTCTTCTTCTTCTTCTTCTTCTTCTTCTTCTTCCTCTTCCTCCTCCTCCTCCTCCTCCTCCTCCTCTTCCTCCTCCTCCTCTTCCTCTTCTTAAAGAAGAACCTTCAGCATTTCATGTAATACTGGTTTGGTGGTGATGAACTCCTTTAGCTTTTTCTTGTCTGGGAAGCTCTTTGTCTGACCTTCCATTCCAAAGGAGAGTTTTGCTGGGTAGAGTATTCTTGGTTGTAGGGCCTTTCGATTCATCCCTTTGAATATTTCTTGCCCCATCCCTTCGAGCCTGGTACGTGGATGCAGCTTTGAGGCCTCACCATGGCCCCCATCCTCTCCATCGACTGTCACGATCGGCTCGTGCCCGGGTTCAACTCAGCTCTGTGTCCTATTCGAGCTTGTCTTGGTAACGGCAGGTGGAATGATAGCGAAGAAGCATAAACGACCTCAAACCCCTCCATAGCATCAAAAGCGAAATTTTTTATTCCTACATGTGCAACGTTGTATACTGGTGCGGGTCTTGGTTCATTTGGGGTTGCTCTACAAAATACCGCGACCCGGTGGCTTATAAAGAGCTGTGATTTCTTCCTTACAGTTCTAGCGGCCGGGGCCTCCAGCGTCCTGGTGCTGGCAGATTGGGTGTCTGTTAAGAGCCAACTTTCTCGCCCGGCCAGTGTGGCTCAGCAGTTGAGCATCGATCGACCTATGAACCAGGAGGTCACGGTTGGATTCTGGGTCAGGGCACATGCCCAAGTTGTGAGTTCGATCCCCACTAGGGGGCATGTAAGGGGCAGCCGATCCATGATTCTCTCTCCTCATTGACGTTTCTCTCTCTCCCTCTCCCGTCCTCTCTTATTTCGGTCTCACTGTCGGTCGGTCGGTCGGTCGGTCCCTCCTGTCCACATCTGAGCCGATGATCTTGCGAGAGTGAGGAGCTGATTGATTGTTGTTGTGTTTTTTTGTAAATAAAATATATTATTTATATGATAAGTGAATGATTGCTTTTTTTAAAAAACATATTTTATTGATTTTTTTACAGAGAGGAAGGGAGAGGGATAGAGAGTTAGAAACATCGGGCAGCTGCCTCCTGCACACTCCTTACTGGGGATGTGCCTGCAACCGAGGTACATGCCCTTGACCGGAATTGAACCCGGGACCCTCCAGCCCGCAGGCCGACGCTCTATCCACTGAGCCACACCGGTGAGGGTGGATGGATCGTTTTAATGTTCCACCTCCGGCTCAGGCCAGAACAAAAGGGCCCTGCTTTCTGGCGTATCCATCACGGGCATCAGCACAATTGTTTTTGTTACTCCGAGTTTTACGGGGACCCTGGGTGCGGAGGGGGTTTACCGTGTTACAGCTGCAACATTTTCACGAACGGGGGCGGGAGGGTGGGTGCACGCCGTTCCCCTCCCATTGTTCACTTCATTTTCATAATTCCTGGCCGCGCTCTGGGAACGCAGGGGGCCCATCGTAAACTCTGAGCTCCCGGGCGCCGTGCGAAGCTCGTACCCTCTGGGTGAACCCTTTGCTGCAACTCCAGGAAACTGAGAAATGGCCACAGCAGGAATGAATAACTCGGCGATGCAAACAAAAGCACCTCCAGTGACCCACCACCTCCACGTGAGAAAACGGATCTAGTTCGGGCACGAAGCGAGCGAGGTCTGGACTTGGTCCCTCTCGGGGGCGAGCGATCCGTGGACGCAAGTGTGGCCGGGACATTTCCAGCCGAAAACGGACCCTTCTCCGCCTGTCGAGGATTCATAAGAGAAAGGGAATGCAGCCAGGCAGAAAAGGGACAGATGCATAATTCATGAGGCCGCCCTCCCTCCCTGACATCCCCTACTGTTTGCTGGCTCCTAAAAATAGGTCGGCTGAGGAGCAATGTGCAATGATTTCCTGCAGGAAAAGGGGTGGCGATAGGGCTTACTTGAAAAGCGTCCTATGTTTCTGCAGGCTGAGCCACCGAGGACCCTTCTGCCCACGTTAGGGAGAGACGCGGGCGGTCCTACGCAGAATATATTTGAAATAATTCTATGCCTCGCTCCCCCCTTCTCACTCCCCGTGGCCTGATTAGCATCTCCCTGGAAGGCATTGCTAGAGGCTTGGCTACCCGTGTTCTATGCAAATGACCAGGGTGGAGAGTCCTTCAGGAATAGATTTTAAGGACACTTGGAGGGACGCCTTTATCTCCCCTTATTTGTGTTTTGCATACGGAGTATTTGACATGGGATCTTCCATGGGGAGGGGGGGGGGTGGGGCGGGGAGAGACAATCACCATCCGTGTGATGGAACCCAGGGAGCATAGGGACTCCTGGTGGAACAGGAGAAGCCACTTCAGGAGAACACAGCACCCTGAGCCCTTGACCTGCCTGAGCAAACCCATGATCACCCCTCTCTCCGCGGCCCGCCTCCTCCCCCGTTTTTAATCTGTGAGATTGGTCGCGTATAACGATCTTTAAAAAGCAACACAAAACGAGAATATCATTTGCAGGAGCGTAGACCTATTTTCTTTTCTTTTTTAAAAAAATATATATTTTATTGATTTTTTTACAGAGCGGAAGGGAGAGGGAGAGAGAGCTAGAAACATCGATGAGAGAGAAACATCCATCAGCTGCCTCCTGCACACCTCCTACTGGGGATGTGCCCGCAACCAAGGCACATGCCCTTGACCGGAATCGAACCTGGGACCCTTCAGGCCGCAGGCCGACGCTCTATCCACGGGGCCACACCAGCCAGGGCCTAGACCTATTTTCTTGACATCCGTGAGAGCCCTCTCATCGGAGGGACCTAAACATACCACGTCGTGTTGGGCATGTGCCCATTGTCTGGTGCCGGCGCGGTGCGTGTCTGCAAAGAATTGCGTCCACTCGTCGCTGCATTCTGGAAGGTTCCTGATTTTGAGAGGCACAGAGGGAATGTGCGACGAGGGTGATTGCCTTGGACTTGACTGGTTCACAGCATTTGTCTCAGAAAACGTGTCCGTGTGCTCATCCGCATCCCTCTCCCAAGAACTGTCATCTCGACAGAAACAGTCAGACCCCCAATCCGCAGCCCGTGGGCGTCTGGCCGTCCACCTGTCAGCTCTGATTACTTCCGGGATCCGGTTAATTCGCTGACCCACTTTCCCAGCGACGGCTAACCTTTCCAGGCAGAAATCAAAGGTTTATTTTTGCCTTGACGTGGATGGATGTCTTTCTTGCCGGGGATGGTGAATAATTTAGTTAACAAACTTACGAAGCTCACGTTTGCCTTCTGGAATGTTTTTTTGTTTGTTTGTTTTTCTTTACATATTCATAGTAAAAGAAGGAATTGCTTCCCTTTCTGTATTGCTGAGGCACACAGCTCCTATTTCCTGTTGATTTCAAAGGTTATTTACGTGTCTTCTGAAAAAGGGAAAAGCAAGACGAAATGGACACGTCGAAACGTCTTCAAAGTATTAAAAAAAAATCCTTAACTAATTCGAGGTATCATTGGCACTTTCTCAGGAAAGATAAGATGAGAATTGGTTCCTGTCGATATAGTTTTACATGTTGAGGATGATGGGTTTGCTTTATGATTCTCCCCCCCCCCCCCGCCCCCGTGTCATCTGAGGGTTTTACTGAGCAAAGAACGTTTGATCCGTTTGGTCACACGCACACAGCTGTCTGCACGTGTCCCACTTAACATGGCAAAGATGTGACATTGGGGGTTGGCGTGCTTTCCTTACCATATATCCCTCATGACGCGGGAATGGAACCTGCTGGTGGCAAATGACTCCTGGAACGTTGCTCCAACATGTTGTCCATATTTTGGGAGAGCTATTCAGTTAACCACTGAGAGAGAGAGAAAAAAAAAAAAAAAAACCCAGAAGGAAAAATGTCCCCAAACATCCCTTGTTTTATATCGACATCATAGGTGTATCCTATGAATAGCCTGACTCATGTATGCAGAACACACACACATGCCAAAATGCTCACTAAACTGTCAAAGCCACCATCGCACCGTTGATGTGCTTGTGGCTTAATTCAGACCTTCGGTCTCACATCTGTGTTCTTTTTAAAAAGAGAATACGTTTTCGTTGATTTTTAGAGAGAGAGGAAAGGAGAGGGATAGAGAGACAGAAACACCCCCACGAGAGAGAAACATCATCCGTCGGCTGCCTCCTGCACGCCCCCTCCTGGGGAGGAAGCCTGCAACCCGGGCCTGTGCCCTGACCGGGAATCGAACCCTGACCTCCTGGTTTATAGGTCGATGCTCAACCACTGAGCCACACCGGCCGGGCCCATCTCCGTGGTCTCGATGCTTGCCTCTGGTCAGCGTAAGAGGAACTTGCCTCACCTCCCCCTCCTACAGCTGGGACCCTACTCTCCTGAGAGCTGAATCCTCTACGTCCTTCACGCCGACCCGTCCCACATGGTGTGGGAAGGGGGGAGGGGAGGGCTGTCATTGTAAATCGATCAACGAGAGCCTGGTTCGGAGGGCAGCGCGTCCCGTCCCGTGGGCCCGCGTCCCTCCCGCCATCCTGATGTGCGTGTCGCGGGTTGACCGTGGCCGCTGGGAAAGGCGACGCTCGAATCCGATCTGAAGCCGTTGGGCCAGCGTGACAGGGCTCTTAACGAGAAGGGATGGAACGGGACCGGCCAACCCCAATGTGTCTGTTGTAATGAAGGTCAAAAGATAGAGCTGATCTGAACCAAGGGCCGGGACGTGGACGATAGAGACATCCGAGAGGAAATAGGCGAGGGGCCATCATACAGTGATTCACAGCTTAAAATGAGAGAGAGGAACGGGTTTCACAATGGAGAGAAATGGACTTCTAGCTTCACGGTAAAAAATTTAAAAAAATATTGAACTCTCTTGCTGAAACCGGTTTGGCTCAGTGGATAGAGCGTCGGCCTGCGGACTGAAGGGTCCCGGGTTCGATTCCGGTCAAGGGCATGGACCTTGGTTGCGGGCACATCCCCAGTAGGGGGTGTGCAGGAGGCAGCTGATCGATGTTTCTCTCTCATCGATGCTTCTAACTCTCTATCCCTCTCCCTTCCTCTCTGTAAAGAATCAATAAAATATATTTTTTTAAAAATTGAACTCTCCCAATAGGTGCCTTTTGGGGCCCCTCGCGTATAAACGAAGCCCCCAAAGTCTTCTGCAAACAGATCAGAGACGCAGCAGCAGAAAACGGAAGACCCAGGACCGGCTGGTTTCAAAGCAAACATCTCAGGATTCGTCTCTCAGCAATTTCCAAACTAAGGAAAGGCTTTCCAGCAGAGACCGAGTCCCCGTGGAGCTGTGGACGTCCCGTGGAGACCTCAGAAGCGTGGGAGGGCGTATCTCTGTGTGAGAGAGGGCGCCCCCGAAATGTAGATGGCTGATCACGCACTTCATTTTCACCCCTTTTCCGGTTTAACTGATTTCAACAAAGAAAATGTATTCTACAGTGCCACTAGACTTTTTTTTAGGGGGATACATAAAAAGATAAAGTTTACTGCCGAAACCGGTGTGGCTCAGTGGATAGAGCGTCGGCCTGCGGACTGAAGGGTCCCAGGTTCGATTCCGGTCAAGGGCATGTACCTTGGTTGAGGACACATCCCCAGTGGGGGGTGTGCAGGAGGCAGCTGACGGATGTTTCTCTCTCATCAATGTTTCTAGCTCTCTCTCCCTCTCCCTTCCTCTCTGTAAAAAAATCAATAAAATATATTTTAAAAAAAAGATAAAGTTTACGGTCCAAACCTGGCAACAGTGGGCGCATGGAGGGCGCACAAAGACGGACCGAAACCATTCTTGATGTTTGCAATTCCATTGCTTCTCGTTCTCGGCAGAACGGTAATCAGTTTGATAACAGGCAGTGACAAAATATATATATAGATTCTTTTAAATTTTGAAAATGAGCTGTATGTTCACTGACTTTATTATTATTCAAGGGGTGTATACATTAAAAATTTTTTTTTATTGATTTCAGAGAGGAAGGGAGGGGGGGGAGAGAGAGAGAGAAACATCCATGATGAGAGAGGATCATTGATCGGCCTCCTCCTGCACGCCCCACACCTGGGATCGAGCCCACCACCTGGGCATGTGCCCTTGACCGGAATCGAACCTTGGGCCCTTCAGTCCGCAGGCCGATGCTCTATCCACGTAGCCACACCGGCTAGGTATGGGGTGTATACATTTTGGGGATACACTATCTGTCTTTTAGCAATCTCTGCAGGGCCCGGTACAGTGTCTCAGACGTGAAAGTTAGGAAGAGAAAATCGTTCCCTTCGAGCTGAATTATTCAGTGGACATTGATTTGCCGATCCACGTGTGTCCATCATCAGCACTCCTATTCCAACTACCGAGGAGGAGGGACAGAGATGAAGACAGTAACCCGCCGACGATCCGTCACGGCAAACGATCCTCCCTTCCCCATTTCCACCCATCAAGGGCGAACAAATATGAACTCACCGGGCATGTGGCCAAATGCACACTCAGCAGGGTCCCGTGCTGGCTTCTGGGAATCCATTCAATATTTAAGCAGACGCACAACCCTAAACGAGACAGCGATGAGACCTACAAATGACTCCGCACGTGATTATAATAATCATGCTTCTATTCGGAAAGTACAAAATCATCGCATCAGGTATATGAATGAGAAGACACGCGCCTGGCATCGTAGGTCTCTGTCCTGGTGATTATGTGGATGAAAGTGGCCCAGGAAACATGGACAGTTAATAAAGACCCGCCCGTGCCTCTCTGTGTGGGTGTCCACAGATTGGGTTGGGGTAGAAGGCAAGAGGGGAAGCCCTCAAGGGCTAAATGCAAGCGGGTGGAAGAGTTAACGCGCCTGAATGTCTCAATTGGCAATCAGTGCTGGCAAGTCCCTCTCCCCAGCTGTTGCTCGTTAAGTCTCCCGGGGATCCACTAGGGCCTTGAGCTCTTGTACACGGTTAGGCTAGCACCGTGGTCGGCAAACCGCGGCTCGAGAGCCACATGCGGCTCTTTGGCCCCTTGAGTGTGGCTCTTCCACAGAATACCACGGCCTGGGCCAGTCTGTTTCGAAGAAGTGGCGTTAGAAGAAGTTTACGTTTAAAAAATGTGGCTCTCCAAAGAAATGTCAATCCTTGTACTGTTGATATGTGGCTCTGCTGACTAATGAGTTTGCCGACCACTGAGCTAGAGCATATCGATAGAACTGAGGAACTAGTCATGTATATAACGGGGCCAGAAATTGGTTGGATCCATACTCTACGTCTTCATCTGATCATTATAAAATGCCCGGACTCTCTCTACCAGGAAATTCGTTTTAAACAAAAAGAATATATGTTTTTATTGATTTCAGAGAGGGAGAGAGATAGAAACATCCATGATGAGAGAGAATCACGGATCGGCTGCCTCCTGCACGCCCCACACTGGGGATCGAGCCCACAACCCGGGCCTGTGCCCTGACCGGGAATCGAACCGTGACCTCCTGGTTCGTAGGTCGACGCTCGACCACTGAGCCGTGCTGGCCGGGCTCTGCCAGGAAATTGTTAATCTCCATCATTAAGAATGAAAACGTGGCCCATTACAGTGTCACGCTAATAGAAATGAAATTTTAAGTTAATTAGTTCCATGGAAGTATAGAATTTTCCTGCTTATTTCATGATCAGTTACAGTCAAATGTACTGAACATTTAATTTTAAAAAGCGCATACATGATTTTTAATTAAACACCTAAACGTCTGCTACAATCTACAGATAGGGATGGCCCGGCCGGCGTGGCTCGGTGGTTGAATGTCGACCTATGAACCTGGAGGTCACGGTTTGATTCAGGGTCAGGGCACGTGCCAGGGTTAGGAGCTCGATCCCCAATAAGGGGCGTGCAGGAGGCAGCTGGTCAATGATTCTCTCTCATCATGGATGTGTCTCTCTCTCTCTCTCCCTCTCCCTTCCTCTCTGAAATCAATAAAAATATATATGAAAATTGAGACAGGGATGGACATGTAGGTTTTTCCAGTGTTGGGAGTGACTTTGAGTTTCCTTGTGAAACCCAAACAAGGTGAGTTTGTGTCCTGGGGTTTCAGTTAAAATCCTTTTTATAAGCAATTAAAGGGAAAACAGCAGCAACGAAAACCTTCCCCTTGTCCTTTCCACCGTAACAGTCAAACGACAGGTCTCACACTTTAATTCTTTTTACTTATTCACGTGGCCCAAGTCTACGCCGGCATAGCTCACTGGAACTACGTCTGAATTCCGTTCGAAAGAGCCCGAGACTCAGTGTACGCGATTTCCCGGTGGTGTCATTCACAGGTCGATAACTGAAGCAACGGATCACCTCATAAATGGCCACATTGAATTAGTCAAATGGGCATTTTAGTCATCCAGACAAGACCGTCAGATTAACTAGTCAACTCTGTATCGATGACGACCTACTTAGCAGGGGATCTTGTTCAAAATCGCTGCTCTGGTGGCACACGGATCAAATACGTGTAACAAATGGCCATCGCCCGGAGCTATGTCTGGTGGTGAACGGAGATCAATGAAGTCGACGCTAGCTATTGTAGTCACTGGCTGGAAAGAAACCAGCGCAGGAAGAAATGCAAATACACCGCGTGGCCAGATGATGATGATCTCTGAACGCATAATAATCTGGCCACTCAGTGTGTGTGTGTGTGTGTGTGTGTGTGTGTGTGTGTGTGTGTGTGTGTGTGTGTGTGTATTAGAGGTCCGGTGCGTGAATTCGTGCATGGGTGGGGTCCGGCCAGCCTGGCCAGGAGGAGGGGGACATGGGCGGTTGGCCGGCCTGCCTCCTGGTTGAACTCCCGGTCGAGGGGACCATTTGCATATTAGCCTTTTATTCTATAGGATAGACACGGAGTGGCCAGATTATTATGATCTCTGAATGTATAATAATCTGGCCACTCAGAGTGTGTGTGTGTGTGTGTGTGTGTGTGTGTGTGTGTGTGTGTGTGTGTGTGTTTGTGTGTATTAGAGGCCCGGTGCATGTGTCCGCTTGCTAACGTACACGCCTCCATCCAGTTTCAATCTCTTCATATTCGCCAACCTCAGGAGCGCATCCATATTTTACTTGGCTGTTGAGTCGTTAGGTGTGCATTTGAGCTCAGGGTTAACCGTTCATTTTCGTTTTTTAAACGTCCTTTCGGCGTGCCTTGCCAGTTTTGATTTTTTTGGGGGGTGGGGGTGGGGGAGGGGTGGGGGTAGGTGCGGTCACTCGGCAACGTGGCGTAGCGCTGGATTCTGTGTAAACGGCTCCGATGTGATTTCTCCCGCAAGTTTTTCTCATTTCATGCTTGCATAATTCAATTGTGACAGCATATGAAACGACATGTCTTCTCTATTATTGTGTAGATTCAATTACGTCTCCAAATCCGAGAAATATGTGAGAAGAGTCGAGATAACTTAATTTTAAAGGCTCTCGGTGTTCCCCCGGAGAGGGGTCCCCCTTTTTCCAGAGAGGATGGGGGGAAGAGAGAGCGAGTGGATGGGGCAGAGCATGAACCCCGAGGCTCCGTCTGTCTTCACGAACCACCCTCCCCTCCGTCACGTGTTTCCTTTTACGAGATTCCAGGTTTCCCAAGTGCATGCCGTGACCATGGCCAGACAGGTTGACGAGGGGCACGTTAAAGACACAGAAATAATTTGGAGTGCCGCTCGCCGTACCATTTAATTTAAACTCGTGGTGAGGAGCACGCTGGATGCTGAGGGCGCTGAGTATCTTAGAGGTGATTGAGTGATGAAGCAGAGTTTGAAACCATTTTGCTCCTGGAAGATTAATTTTGCGATAACGCCTCTGAAATCAGGCTGCGTGAGGTCGCGATGTTTGTCAACACGCACGGGGTGCGTCCTCAAGTAAATACTGATTGAGAAGCTGCTGAATTCTAGCTGTGCTTTGCGGCGTATTTTAATTCTCAGCTTTGGTTTATTGTATTGGTCATGATATGGAACATATTCTAAAGCTATTGGTTCCATGAGCAGAACTAATGCCAAATTCTTTATATATATATATATATATATATATATATATATATATATATATATATATATGTATATATATATATGTATATATATATATATACACATACATATATATATAGATATATATATATAGATATATATAGATATATATATATACACATTGAGTGGCCAGATTATTATGATCTCTGAATGCATAATAATCTGGCCACTCAGTATATATATATATATATATATGAGGCCCAGTGCATGAATTCGTGCATGGATGGGGTCTGGGGTCTGGCCAGCCTGGCCAGGGGGAGGGGACATGGGCGGTTGGCCGGCCTGCCTGCTGGTCGAACTCCTGGTCGAGGGGACAATTTGCATATTAGCCTTTTATTCTATAGGATAGACACTGCGTGGCTAGATTATGATGTGTTCAGAGATCATCATCATCATCTGGCCACTCAGTGTATATATCATTGATTTCAGAGAGGAAGGGAGAGGGAGAGAGAGAAACATCCACGATGAGAGAGAATCATGGACCGGCTGCCTCCTGCACGCCCCACCCTGGGGATGGAGCCCACAACCCGGGCCTGTGCCCCTGACCAGGAATGGAACCATGACCCTCTGGTTCCTAGGTCGACACTCAACCACGGAGCCACGCCGGCCGGGCTGTGTGACCTTCTTATTCCCACCCGTCCTTGCGTTTTCTCACCTTGACTGGCTGTCCGTTCCCTGGCACCGCCCCGCCCCACCCAGCAGCCTCTTACTCATCCACCGCTGTTGACACCTTCCTTTCAAAACCAGCATTTGGGGGTAGCCGTCAGCGTTTTCCCACGAATTCTTTCTCCCCTCCTTACGCAGAAGTAACCAGCAGTTCCTCTCCACTGAATTCCCACTGTGTCGGGTTACAGCCTTCCCAGCATCTCACTGAGCTTCACCCACGTCGGCTTTCCCACCGGCCACCACCTCCTCCTCCTCCACTGACACCCCCCCTGCCGCTTCTCCCTGACCCCTAAACACACTCCCCCTCCCCCTCCTTCAATTTATGGCTTCTCCATCTTCTCCGTCCTAATCACATTTTGTCAGATAACCTCTGCGTGTCCCCTGGTATGCTCCCCTCGCAGCTCCCCTGCTTCTGTGATCACTCCTCCACCATAGTGTTCTTGAGAAAACTCACCGAGTGTCTACGCACAACAAGTCATTTTTTTACAGATGAATCGGGCCCAGGCCCTGCCCCCCCGAAAGGCCAGAGGAGAGACCGAGGGCAAAGTCATCTCTGTGCCAAGGGGGTGAGTTCTGCCCGGCCTGGGTGGCTCAGTGGTTGAGCGTCCACCTAGGAACCAGGAGGTCACAGTTCGATTCCCGGTCAGGGCACATGACCAGGGTTGCGGGCTCGATATCCAGTGTGGGGCGTGCAGGAGGCAGCCGATCTATGATTCTCTCTCATCATGGATGTTTCTCTCTCTCTCTCTCTCTCTCTCTCTCTCTCTCTCTCTCTCTCTCTCCCTCTCTGTCCCCCATCCCTTCTTCTCTGAAATCAGAAAAATATATTTAAAAAAATGAAAATAAATAAATACACTGGTCCTGCCCTAACTGGTTTGGCTCAGTGGGTAGAGCGTCAGCCTGAGAAAGGTTCCAGGTTCGATTCCGATCAAGGGCATGGACCTTGGTTGCGGGCACATCCCCAGTAGGGGGCGTGCAGGAGGCAGCTGATGGATGTTTCTCTCTCATCGATGTTGCTAACTCTCTCTCCCTCTCCCTTCCTCTCTGTAAAAAAATCAATAAAATATATATTTAAAAAAAATAAATACACGGCTCCCCTGGAATGTCTAGTAGTTGGGAACAAAACCAACAAGGCCATAGACATGAGAAGAAATAAGGAGAACTCTCAAGCAGGCACTCTGAGTGTAACCCAGTGCATCTAAGTCAGTGTTACACCAAGGAGACGTGTACATTTAAATCACGTATGAGGAAAGGGAATGTTCCCTAGGGAGTGTGAAAGCCCCTTTCACGTCCCGCGTGGTTCAGGGTTCCGGTTCAGGGTTCGGGTTCTGGAGAAGGACGCACACAAGTGAAAAAGAGACTTTAGAAAAGATTTAATTTGGGAAATGGGGGCCCGGCGGTAGGTAGTCCAGCTCTAGTGGGAGGACTACTCCTCGCTCTGGCTTTTCCATCCCTTTTATTAAGATTAAAATGATAGGACACACCCTTATCCCCTGGGCAGGAAACGCCAATGAAAGCCCATCAGTGAGTTTAGGACTAACAGGTGGGGGCGTCTTCAACTACCAATACCTAGTGATTAGCTCCGACCCGTTAGAGCAATTAAGGTTGACCAGCCCTCCGGATTCCCTGCCCACAGCTCTCTATTGTTACAATGATCGGCTTCCGTAAGGGAGGGGGAAAAAAAGTAAGAGAAAGGGAGGGGAGACGATGCTGAGGAAATATCATTAGCCTTGCAGGATCCGTACCCCGAGTTCTGCTTCGTGCCTTCTGGCACATCATCTCCTCTCACCCCCTTCTCTGCATCAAACCTCGTCTCTTAGATACGATGAAGTACATTTTTTTTTTTTTTAAGCCAATGGGGGGAAACCAAAAACCCTCCAAAAGGTTCAGTCCCTTCCCCTACGTGGCAGACATATGGGTAGAGATGACAAACCTAAAACAGGAGCCTTGAGGGTAAGAAATGGAGGGTGATATTGGAGGAGGAGGGGCAGGAGGATGATTGTGAAAACTGTCAGAGGCGCCCCCCAACGCGCAGAGAGCGAGGAAAGAGCGGGGACGAGAATGTGCCAGGGGACTTCGAATTCACCGTCGGAAAGTCATGGGCGGGGTGTTGGGAAGACCATGGAGATCCCAGTATGACATCATAGGCCACACACACCAGGGGGCTCTTGGGAAATGTGGCTTCGGACTGCCCTCTCTCCCCCCCCCGCCCCCGGGACACAGATGTTCCAGATGTGCCCCCGCTACTCGAGAGGCACCCCAAGGGCGGTACCGACCTCCCGGGGGAGTTCCCCGGCGCGTTCCCTGGAGAATTCATCTAGACCAGTGGGCGGCAAACTCCTTAGTCGACAGAGCCAAATATCAACAGCACAACGATGGAAATGTCTTTGGAGAGCCACGTTTTTTAAACTTAAACTCCTTCTAACGCCACTTCTTCCACATAGACTCGCCCAGGCCGTGGTATTCTGTGGAAGAGCCACACTCAAGGGGCCCAAGAGCCGCATGTGGCTCGCGAGCCGCCGTTTGCCGACCACGGAGATTCTTACACATCTCGTAGCATTTCTGTTATGATCCGTCCGTACCTTTTTATTTATTTTTTTTTTTTTTGGTGAATGGGAATCGGGACGTGTAGCCCCGCGTCGTGGGGAGCAGAGGGTGGTGAAACGCAGGAGCCTGGTGACTGGTAAACATTTTAAAAATAGCGTGGGGCGGGGTGGGAAATGGCTAGGTGTGCCTCGCCGGTGGCTTCTGGTTAGTCCTCCTACTCATCTGGGGCCTCCCAGTGGCCTGGGCGTCTATTCTGGCAACGTGGCAGGCGCAGGGACTCCGGTCTGTCTGTGGGACGGTGGGAAGGCGCGGTCCGACGCAGCCGATGCCAAGGGAGTCTTTGTGGTCATGGGGGCTGTGCCTCTGCTGAAATACAGCGTTTTCTTCTGACTGGCATACAACACAGGGACTTATTTTCTTCCTTTTCCATTGTGGTTTGTGTGTGCGTGTGTGTGTCATTGTTAATCCTCACCCGAGGATATTTTTCCATAGATTTTTAGAGAGTGGAAGGGATGGGGAGAGACAGAGAGAAACATCGATGAGAGAGAGACACATTGATGGGTTGCCTCCTGCATGCTCCCCCCCCTCCCAATCAGGGCCAGGGATCGAGCCTGCAACCGAGGTACATGCCCTTGACCGGGAATCGAACCCGGGACCCTTCCGTCTGCAGGCCGACGCTCCATCCACTGAGCCACACCGGCTAGGACTTCATTGTTGTTGTTTTAACAGCTTAAAAACATTTCTGTTGATGTCAGGGATGGAGCCCGCAACCCGGGCGTGTGCCCTGACCAGGAACGGGAACTGTGACCTCCTGGATCCACAGGTCGGCACTCAGCCGCTGTGGTTTTGCAAGAAGAACAGTCTCAGGTCCCGCGTCCCGTTCCCCTCCGAGGGGATTGGAGAGGTCGGCGGAATGACGGGTGAGGGGAGGACATGGCAGGCGGCCCGCGCCGGCCCCTGCTCTGCCCTCACCTCCGGGTTGGCAGGCTCCCGCACTCAGACTCCCTTTATTTTTCCATCAGCGAGACTTGGGGAGAAAGCCGCGTGACAGGCCGTGTCTAAACCACCCCGGCGGCCTCGGGTGGGCGTTTCATGGGCATGTTTAGCACCCAGAACCGGAGTCAGAAAGACAGAAGGTCAAACACGGCATCAGATGTTAGAACAGCCCTGACCGGTGTGGCTCAGTGGATAGAGCGTCGGCCTGCGGACTGAAGGGTCCGGGTTCGATTCCGGCCAAGGGCATGTACCTTGGTTGCGGGCACATCCCCAGTAGGAGGTGTGCAGGAGGCAGCTGATCGATGTTTCTCTCTCATCGATGTTTCTAACTCTCTATTCTCTCCCTTCCTCCCTGTAAAAAATCAATAAAATATATTTAAAAAAAAAGTGCGATGCAAATCATGAGATTGACGGATGGGGGAATGTAGGTCAGAAGAGGCCTGTGGAGCGAAGGCAGCCCCCCGCCCCCAGGTCCCCCTCTTCCCCCAGGAGCCCTGGGAGGAGGAGGGGTTCAGACCTGCAATTTCCCAGGGGCCTGGGAGCGATGGGAAACACACAGAAAGGACCTCGCCGCCGTGCGGACAGGACCAGGGATGCGTGGTTTGGTTTTAAACATGGAAGGCCCTGCTTCAGGAGCAGCTGCGGGGGGAGTCGCCTTGGATAGAAAACCTGAGGGCAGGGATGGAAAGGGGAGAATGGGGGAGAAAAAGGAGCTTTAGGTCACTCGGACACTCGTGTCCACCGTCCACACTGCCAACGTGTTCCCTCGAGTCAGTGGCCTGGGGGGGAGGTGTTTGCTATGACATCAGACAATGTGAGCGTCTCGCTGCGCTGGGATTCAAGGGATTTTTTTGGACCATTTTTAAAAAATATATATTTTTTTTCATTGATTTCCGAAGGAGAGGGAGATAGAGATAGCATTTTGAGTGGCTTAAATGTCCTTTTTTTTTCCCCTAACCCAGTGATCGGCAAACCGCGGCTCGCGAGCCACATGTGGCTCTTTGGCCCCTCGAGTGTGGCTCTTCCACAAAATACCACGGCCTGGGCGAGTCTATGTTGAAGACGTGGCGTTAGAAGAAGTTTAAGTTTAAAAAATGTGGCTCTCCAAAGAATTTCAATCGTTGTGCTGTTGATATTTGGCTCTGCTGACTAAGGAGTTTGCCGACCACGGCCCTAGCCAGTTTAGCTCAGTGGACAGAGCGTCGGCCTGCGGACTGAAGGGTCCCGGGTTCGATGCCGGTCAAGGGCATGTGCCTTGGTTGCGGGCACATCCCCAGTGGGGGGTGTGCAGGAGGCAGCTGATGGATGCTTCTCTCTCATTGATGTTTCTAACTCTCTATCCCTCGCCCTTCCTCTCTGTAAAAAAAATCAATAGAATATATTTAAAATAATAAATAAATGTCCCTTTGTTGGTGTCTAAGCAATAAACGCACGCTTAAACAATACTGATGCTTGTGTGTGAGATCTCCATAGGAACAGGTGAGATTTGGGAAACCCAATGAGCCGGGCCATCCCATGGCAAAGTGGCAGAGGCGGGTGGGACGCGCCAGTGTCCCCGAGCGAGACCGGGAATCGGGCAGCTGGGAGGCGTGGCCCCCCACGGAGGACCGGTCACACACGCTGACGACAGCTTTCCTGTTTGTGACAACAAGGACACGCACCCGCGACCGGCCAGCCGTAGGATTTCCTGTTTTTCTTTCAAACTGTTGATTGTTCAAAACCCAGCTGCAGTGCCGCCGGCTAGTCCTCCGTTCACACTCTGTCTGTTGAAATGAACACCTTTAAACTCTTCTTTGGAGAGCCAACTTTTTAAAACTTAAACTTCTTCTAACGCCACCTCTTCAACATAGACTCGCCCAGGCCGTGGGATTTTGTGGAAGAGCCACACTCAAGGGGCCAAAGAGCCGCCTGTGGCTCGAGAGCCGAGGTTTGCCGACCACGGGGCTAAGCTAAGCTGTGATGGGTGGTAGGTTAAGTGTATTAAATGCAGTCTTGACGTAGCTATTTTTAAAAATATATTTTTTTATTGATTTCAGAGAGGAACGGGGAGGGAGGAGGGAGAGGGAGAGAGAGAGAGAGAGAGAGAGAGAGAGAGAGAGAGAGAGAGACATCAATGAGGAGAGAGAATCACTGATCGGCTGCCTCCTGCACACCCCCCACTGGGGATGAGCCCGCAACCAAGGTTCATGCCCTTGACCGGAATCGAACCTGGGACCCTTCAGCCCGCAGGCCGACCGCTGAGCAGCAGTGTTTAACGTTAATGAAATCCCGTGTGAATTCTTTCTTTCATGAGTCATGTCCCCGTGTGGTATCTAAAAAGCCATTGCCACCCTAACCGGTTTGGCTCAGTGGATAGGGCGTCGGCCTGCGGACTGAAGGGTCCCGGGTTCGGTTCCGGTCAAGGGCATGTACCTTGGTTGCGGGCTCATCCCCAGTAGGGGGTGTGCAGGAGGCAGCTGATGGGTGTTTCTCTCTCATCGATGTTTCTAACTCTCTATCCCTCTCCCTTCCTCTCTGTGAAAAATCAATAAAATATATTTAAAAAATAAAAAAGAAAAAGCCATTGCCCCGCCCAAGGTCATCCAGGTATTCTCTTACGTTATTTTCCAGTTGCACGGTTTACGTTAGGACACAATGCGTTCTGAGTTCATTTCTGTGAGAGGCGTGAGGTCTACATTTCGATTTATTTCTTGCACGTGGATGCCCAGCGGTGTCACCACCGTTTGTTGAAAAGACTACGGGGTGACCCAGCCGGCGTGAGTCGGTGGTTGAGCGTTGACCTAGGAACCAGGAAGTCACGTTTCGATTCCCGGTCAGGGCACAGACCCGGGTTGCAGGCTTGATCCCCAGTGGGGGGCGTGCAGGAGGCAGCCGATCCGTGATTCTCTCTCGTCACGGATGTTTCTCTCTCTCTCTCTCTGAAATCCGTAAAGAAATATTTTAAAAAGAAAGGAAGGAAAGACGACAGGGCGTGGGCCAACGCAGGCTTACAGCAGTGTGTACGGAAACGAATGCAGTAATCAATAGACACAAGAATCGGCTCTGTGTCTCTCGCACTCACCACTGCACTTTGAAACCAACTCGGGCCCTGCCCCGGGCATGTATATTTGATCGGCTTCCTGCCGATGCGAAATGCAGATGATGTAGACATCTGGAGTCAATTTCCCAACCTTCTGAACTTCGCATAAATAGCCATTATCGGACTTAATGATTTTAAAGGGCCTGAGATGCCAGGATTGCCCGCGGTCCAGGCGTAGGAAATGCGGATTGCGGAGATTACTTCCCCGTGGGCCATTTCTCCGGGGAGAGCGGTTAGAATCAAAGAGGGAAAATACCTGGTCGGGCTCATTATCAAAACAGGATGATGGTAATGGCAGCCTTTGGGAAATCGAAGGGGAATTTAATCCATTTCCCTAATGAAGGGGCCGCTGTTATTATTTAAAGGCGGTCTTGTCCGTAAGCCTGGTCTCCAGGCAAGTTTCTCAGGATGGGATTGTCAGTGTTTTTTTTTTTTTTTTTCCTTAAATATATTTTATGGGTTTCAGAGAGGAAGGGAGAGGGAGAGAGAGAGAGAGAAACATCAACGAGGAGAGAGAACCACGGATCGGCTGCCTCCTGCACGCCCCTTACTAGGGATCGAGCTTGCAACCCGGGCATGTGCCCTTGACCAGGAATCGAACCCGGGACCCTTCCGTCCTCAGGCCGACGCTCTATCCACGGAGCCAACCTGGCGAGGGTGTGGTTCCTGTCTGTTAAGACGTATTCTGCTCGTCATGGCTGCCGCCCCAAGTGCCTTGGACATTATAAAGCAACGAGAAGCTGCCACCAAGGAAAGAGATGGTGACGGCAAACGTCACCTTTAATAAAAATAGGACTTTGAGGTTTTTTAAAAAAATGTATATATCGTACTTTGTCCAAACAGTTCAGGAAGACACATTGCCTCTCTCCCTATTTCAGAAGAATGGCGAGCGGCCCTGACAATTCCATTCCGGGGCAGTGACATGCCATTGCATCTCTCTGTTTTCTAAAGAAGAAAAAGGATGGTGATGAAACAAGCGCGTTGGGCTCTCAGGTGGAATTCTGGTTTTAAAGAATGAGTAAGCCCGGCCGGCGTGGCTCAGTGGTTGAATGTCGACCTATGAACCAGGAGGTCAGGGCACATGCCCGGGTTGCGGGCTGGATCCCCAGTGTCGGGGAGGGGGGGGTGCAGGAGGCAGCCGATCCATGATGCTCTCTCATCATGGATGTCCCTATCTCTCTCTCTCCCGCTTCCTTCCTCTCTGGAATCAATAAAACTACACTTAAAAAAAGGAAAGTAATACACTAACACGAGCACCCGTCCCCATACAAGGACACACGGTGTCCCGCGTACGCACAGCTGTACACCTTCGTGAGCCCCTCCCCGTGTGAGCGGACCTGGCGTTGACCGTCTGTAGTCGGGGCTTGAACGATCAAGTGGAGCCCACGCAGGCTTTACAGTTTTCGGAGGCGCGGCGAGCGGTCTGGGTTACAGGCCGCTCTGGAATGTTCTCCGTGTGAACCCGTGACGGTCTTCCAGGGGCCCTGCTGGCTTCTATTTCGGCGAGAAATTCCCGAGTTTATCAGGCAGCAGCGCCTGGGGCCTGTCTGCCGTGTGTGCGGCGCGTCCATCAGCGGACTCAGGAGCGCGTCTTCCTCACCCACGTCCCCCTTCGAGGACCCTTCCGAGACTGCACCTGCCATGATGCTCCTCACCGGTGTGTGTGTCTTGGTGGAAGGGGTTCGAGCCTTATCCGTTTTGAATCATCAACTATTTTTTTTAATATGTATATTTTTATTGGTTTCAGAGAGGAAGGGAGAGGGAGAGAGAGCTATAGAAACATCCATGATGAGAGGGAATCATGGATTGGCTGCCTCCTGCACGCCCCCACACTGGGGATCGAGCCCACCACCCGGGCGTGGGCCCTTGACCGGAATCGAACCCGGGACCCTTCCGTCCGCAGGCCGACGCTCTATCCACTGAGCCACACCGGCCAGGGCTCAAACTTCGCATTTTAAAAAGCAGCAGGTAAAAGAACGACAGAGCCCAAGTGCTGTTTAAAAGACTCCTTATAAAGAATTAAAGTGAGAATTAAAATGTCCTTAACGAGCACACAGAGGCCTAATGTTAGTCATCTGCTTGTTCAGTTAGCAGTTTCATTTTTAGGGGACCGTTTTTTTTTTTTTTTTTGAGGGGGGTGGGGGGCATGTCCACAGGCCTTGTTTTTCTAAAATAAAGGCATCAGAATCCTCTCTTATGAAAAATGTAAGTCTGTGCCTTCACGTTCGTCCACCCTGCTTTTATCTTCTATCCTTAGGTCTACAGTGGCTACTTAAAAAAGAATACATCTATAATAATAAAGGCGTAATAGGCTAATTAGACCGCATGTCCTTCTGGGCATCCTTCTGGATGACCTTCCAGAGGAAGCCGGGGCCGTGAGGGAAGCCCGGGTCCTGGGTGCCAGAGGGAAGCCGGGGCGGCAGGGGGCGGGGGGGGGGGGGAAGGAAGGCCTCCTCTTAGCATGCATTTCATGCGTCGGGCCTCTAGTTTATCCATAAAACGCACGACTTAGAATCTGGTTATATTGAACTTTGATTCAAGTTAGCCAACAGGTCCGTCATCAAAAGGTTTCCTTTTCGTTTAAAAAACAGAAAAATGTGTGAAGAGTTCTGTTTTCCCAACGAGCCACCCAGACAGCCACCGCGCCGTGCCTTGGAGGGCGGAGAGAGTTTGTTTTCGTCTTGGGCATCATCTGCTCACGTTTGACAGTTGCAACTCCCTCCCCACCCCCCCACCCCCGCCCTCCCAGTCCCCCCAGTGAGAGCTGAACATCAAAGCGTACGTCCCAGGAGATGCTATCGGGCTCCGCAGCCCGGCGAGCCGGTCGGGGTGAGCCTCCTCGGGGGCGCGGTGTCCTCGAGAAGGTGGAAGTGGTGAGGGCCGTTGAACCGGTGGTTAGGCAGGTAGGTCTCTGCAGTGCCGATGGGAAACGGTCGTTAGGGCCACGCTGCCTCCCCACACAGGAAGCGCAGGTGCCCCCCCACCCCGAGAGGACGTGGCCAGCTGCAGCTGAGGAGTCTGCACAGAGCCCCTCCCCAGCCCCTGCGTGTGCACGGCTCAGCTGGTGGGCGACGCACGATGGGGACAGGGAGAGGGGGCCGGGGACGTGTTCAAGGCACAAGGGCTCCTGGGCACGCGTTCTCCAAGTCCCAGAATGACAGATCTTCTCGGAAAGGTGTTTAAAGTCAACCCCCTGCCCCCCACCCAGGCCCTTCATCCTATGGAAGAGCTAGATGAGTTTCGGGGGGAAGGTTAAAAAAAGAAAGTTTAGCCCCAGCTGGTGTGACTCAGTGGATAGAGCGTCGGCCTGGGGGCCTAAGGGTCCCGGGTTCGATTCTGGTCAAGGGCACGTAAATTCAGTTGCAGGCTCCTCCCTGGCCTGGGCCCTGGTTGGGGTGCGTGCAGGAGGCAACCAATGAATATGTTTCTCATCGATGGATGTCTCTCTCTGTCTTTCCCTCTCTCTTCCACTCTCTCTAGAAGTCAATGGGAAAAATATCCTCGGGGGAGGATTAACAACAACAAAAAGAGAGCTTACACCAACAAAACGCAAAGGAGCATGTGACACGTTAACTAGCGCCGAATGCCTTGAAATGGAAATGTTATGGGGTGCATAATGAAAATGCTATTTTGTACCCATGTTATGTGGTAGATGTTTATGTAATACATGTTAAAAACCGAATACATGCAGATATTTATCAGAGTTGCCGTTGTGTGTGTGTGTGTGTGTGTGTGTGTGTGTGTGTGTGTGTGTGTTCACTGACTAAGCACTGTTTTGCTTTCGCGGATTTATTCTGAAAATTCCGTGAGCTTCGCACAACTGCCCGGATGGCCTAGACCCAGTGGTCGGCAAACTCATGAGTCCGCAGAGCCAAATATCAACAGCCCAGCGATTGACATGTCTTCGGAGAGCCACATTTTTAAAACTTAAACCTCTTCTGACGCCACTTCTTCAACATAGACTCGCCCAGGCCATGGTGTTTTGTGGAAGAGCCACCCTCCAGGGGCCAAAGAGCCGCCTGTGGCTTGCGAGCCGCGGTTTGCCGACCACTGGCCTAGACCCCAACAGACCGGGAGCAGCCGAGGCCCTTGACCAACCTCACACAGGGCTCCGGTGGGGACCCAGGTGTGCTGGGCTTGTGTTTGCTGAACATTCAGGGCTACATCCACCCCCATATTTTGGTCCACAGCCAAAATAGCTCCATCCTGGTAATTTTGTGTAGTGCTCTCTTCTCTTTTTTAGTTATTTTTATTTTTTTTTTTCCTTTCTCCACATACCACCCCATGTTTACCCCCGGAGAAAATGTTAGAAACGATCTCCAGGAAGCTCTGTTTTATTTTAATTCTTATTCTCCCACCGTGGGCTGACAGGCCAGTCACTTCCTTCTAAAGCTTTGGAGACGACCTGTACGTCCACCCTCCTCATCTGACGGCTGTCGCTCCCATCCTCACTCACACGGGATCGTTCCGTGTCTGTGCATGAAATGTGTGTGTGGCGGGGAAGAAGCAGGAAGCAGACAGTGACCGGCAGGGTGGACGTTAGACTCTTTGACTGCGGATGTGGGGGTCTCTCGCAATGTCCTGTCCCTCCACCCCCACCCCCGGTCCGTTTGTAGTGGGTTTCAACACACTGGGAATTTGCTCACGCGATTCAGGGACCGTGACGGGGGGTGGGAGGGTGGGGGGCAAACACGCTGACCTGGGACCTTGAACGTGAGGTGCCATCTGCACCCACAAAGAGCTGTATGCGCATTCTTGCCTATTTCAAGGGTTCCTCCCCTCACCCCCCCCTTTTTAAATGTTTTTATTGATTTGAGAGAGAGAGGATGAGAGAGAGAGAGAGAGAGAGAGAGAGAGAGAGAGAGAGAGACCTCTAGCCTGCAACCCGGGCATGTGCCCTTGATTAGAATCGACCCCGGGACCCTTCAGTCCGCAGGCCCACACTCTATCCACTGAGCCACACCGGCCAGGGCAGCCACTTTCTATGTCTCTGCATTTGAGGAACTTCATGACCGACACGGAGCGTCTGTCTTTCCAGCCTTGAAAGGGACGTTCTAATGCGAACTTTGGAAGATTTGAGCCGGTTGAATGAGGTTCTATAGGAGCGTTGGCCTAGGAACCAGGAGGTCATGGTTGGATTCCTGGTTGAGGGCACAGGCCCGGGTGGTGGGCTCCATCCCCAGTGGGGGGCGTGCAGGAGGCAGCCGATCAGTGATGCTCTCTCATCACGGATGTTTCTCTCTCTCTCTCCTCCCTCTCCCTTCCTCTCCGGCATCAATAAGCATATATTTCAATTCTACAAGACAAATGAGCCATCGCTACTATAAGTCAGAACATATACATGTGGTGCTTTGTACTCACTTGATTTGACATCACTGAACTTTATTATGGTTTTTTTTTTTTTTTAATTTCAAGATGTTCTATTCTGAAAATCTTAAGTCTACCTCCCTTGTACGTTTAGTGAGTGTCTGCTGCTATTTCATGGACGGGGTTACACTTCAAGTACTGCTCAGTGTTCCTAGAATTTCAGAACATCAGCGACACACACTTTTCCTGTTTGGAGAAGGGCATTTTTGATAAAAACATTATCTTCAAAAGTACGGTTTTTATTTCGAAATTCGGACTGCGGTTGGCTCATAATGTTTCCAATGGCTATGAATAAACACGTGGTTCTCACTGAGATATGAATGAATCTTCAACGCCTGGAAGAGGCAGGAGGTGTGGGCGCGCTGGGGGAGGAAATACGCCCTGTGGTTTGAGATTTTAGTAACTGATTTCAGTCTATTACACCCGCGAATACACAGATGAGTACGCTGTGACCAGACCCGGCTCAGGGGTTGAGCGTCGACCTATGAACCAGGAGGTCATGGTTGGATTCCCGGTTGAGGGCACAGGCCCGGGTTGTGGGCTCGATCCCCAGTGTGGGGCGTGTAGGAGGCAGCCGATCCATGATTCTCTCTCATCATTGATGTTTTTTTCTCTCTATCTCTTCCTCTCTGAAATCAACAAACATATATTTTATTTTTTTCCTTTTCCTTTTTTACTATTTTATTATTATTATTTTTTTGCATTTTAATTTCTTTATTGATTAAGGTATTACATATTTGTCCTCATCCCCCCATTACCTTCCCAACCCCCCCTCCCCCCCAATCATGCCCTCACCGCCCCCTGTTGTCTGTGTCCATTGGTTAGGCTTATATGCATGCATACAAGTCCTTTGGTTGATCTCTCCCCCTTACCCCACCCTCCCCTACCTTCCTTCTGAGGTTTGACGGTCTGATCGATGTTTCTCTGTCTCTGGATCTGTTTTTGTTCATCAGTTTATGTTGTTCATTATTTCCCATAGATGAGTGAGATCATGTGATATTTATCTTTCTCTGACTGCCTTATTTCACTTAGCAAAATGCTCTCCAGGTCCATCCATGCTGTTGCAATGGTAGGAACTGCTTCTTTTTTACCGCAGCGTAGTATTCCATTGTGTAGATGTGCCACCGTTTTCTAATCCACTCATCTGCTGATGGGCACCTAAGCTGTTTCCACATCTTAGCTGTGGTGAATTGTGCTGCGATGAGCATAGGGGTGCATATATCCTTTCTGACTGGTGTTTCTATCTTCTTGGGATACATTCCTAGAAGTGGGATCACGGGGTCAAATGGGAGTTCCATTTTTATATTTTAAAAAAGAAAGTGAGCCCCGACCGGTGTGGCTCAGTGGATAGAGCGTCGGCCTGCGGACTGAAGGGTCCCGGGTTCGATTCCAGTCAAGGGCATGTACCTTGGTTGAGGGCACATCCCCAGTAGGGGGTGTGCAGGAGGCAGCTGATGGATGTTTCTCTCTCATCCATGTTTCTAGCTCTCTATCCCTCTCTCTTTCTCTCTGTGAAAAAAATCAATAAAATATGTATATATTAAAAAAGAAAAAGAAAATGAAATGGACGGACTGCCCGCGTGGTTGAAGTGGACAGGAATGGAGGTCATCCCGCCAGCGTGTCTGGTTTGGATGGTGTGACGAATGGTTTCTGGAGAGAGAGAAAGGTCAGGGCCGGGAGAGAGCATTCAAAATAGACCTTTTTCTCACGGCCAACGTCATGAAGGATGAATTACCCAAAGACGGGGTCCTACGTTCCAGAAGGCGACCTCCTAGGGTAGGGAGTGTTTCCTGGCGGCTCAACTCAACCCTGAGAGCAGCACGAGGCGGGGAGGGTGGGGGGATGTCCATCACCTCCCGGCTGAGAGCAGGACGCGCGGGGAACCTGTGAGTGACGCCACGCTCCCGTTCGCCCCTGGCCACCTGCGGAGGGGCCAGCTGTCGCTCCGGCCGGGCAGGTGCAGGCGGGGGCGCATGCCTGGAGTCGGCACGAGGGACGCAGAAGAAGAGGCAGCGAGGGGAAGGAAGCCCGGCCTCTCCCCCCGGCATCCGTGACAGAACCGTGTGGACTTTTATTTTTATTTTTTTTCTTGTTTCAATATATTTTATTGATTTTTTACAGAGAGGAAGGGAGAGGGAGAGTTAGAAACATCGATGAGAGAGAAACATCCATCAGCTGCTTCCTGCACACCCCCCACTGGGGATGTGCCCACAACCAAGGTACATGCCCTTGACCGGAATCGAACCCGGGACCCTTCAGTCCGCAGGCCGACGCTCCACCCACTGAGCCACACCGGTCAGGGCCCGTGTGGACTTTTAGGACAGTAGCGATCGACGTCATCTGGGCGGCACGCGGATGGGTAGCCGTCCGTTCTGTCTAAAGGCATTGCAATCGCTGTGCGGTCAGGGGAGTGGTGTGGGAGGAGAGGGAACCTGCCACGCTTCAATTACTCAGCTCCGTGTCGGGGGAGCCGTCCATCGTGTCAGCTCGTGTTCCCCCGGAGCTGCCCCGCCCCGGAAGCCCGCTCCCGTCTAAGAGGCTCTCGAAAGTTACTTTGACTTTCCACGGCGGATGCCATCCGTTAGCCCAGTGGTCGGCGAACTGCGGCTCGCGGGCCACCTGCGGCTCTTTGGCCCCTTGAGTGTTTAGCGAAGGCCAGCTTAGGAGTCCCCTAATGAAGTTCATCACAATGTACCCACCTATATAGTTTACGTTTAAAAAATGTGGCTCTCCAAAGAAATTTCAAGCGTTGTGCTGTTGATACTTGGCTCTGTTGACTGATGAGTTTGCCGTCCACTGCGTTAGCCCATCAAAGACGACCTACAGATAAAGATCGAGAGGCCCTCTTCAGGGTACGGGAGTGCCTCAGGGCAGTGACTACCAGGACTGTGAGCATTTGTGGCTCAGGGGTTGAGCGTCGACCTAGGAACCAGGAGGTCAGGGTTTGATTCCCGGTCGGGGCACATGCCCGGGTGGCGGGCTCGATCCCCAGCGTGGGGCGTGCAGGAGGCAGCCGATCCATGGTTCTCTCTCCTGGTGGATGTTTCTCTCTCTCTCTCTCCCTCTCCCTTCCTCTCTGGAATCAATAAAAATATATATTTTAAAAAAAGGAAAAATGAATCCAGCTCTCTACCATCGCCACCTTGATTACAAACCTCCGTGGCTATCGTTGTAGGGAAAACAAAGGCACGGTAAATGCCAATCAGAGGCTTACAGTGTAGGCCGTTGTTTTTACAAGGAGAGGCCAAGCCCCGGAGGGCCCGGGACCCTTCCGAGGGGCAGGAAGTATGGGCTCCGTTCTTCTCCCGCCGCCGACTCGCCAGGGGCCTTGGGTGAGCAAACGCATCCGCGGGAGCCTCAGTTTCCTCAGCTGTGAAATGATAGGGTTGGGCTGGAGGAAGACGAGGGCTCTCTTGAGTCCGACGGTAATTATGGTTACGGGACCAGAGCTAAGTAGAGACGTGGCGCAGCCTTTAATTACCGCCGTGCGTGCCCATATGGAACCTCTTTCGCCGTCTCAGATCCGTAACAGGACAACAGCCTGTCCTTTCAGGGAAAAACCCTCCCAAACATCTCTCTCTCTCTCATCCTTGCTCTTCGAATCCGTTCTCCCCAATGGACACCCAAAGGCCGTTTCCATCATTTTATGACTAATACGCAATACAGCTCCTCCTTGAATATTCCTCCTATAAGCCAATCACCTCTGAATATTTGATACATTAATATTTTTAATATAGCATGGTGGTGGCAGGTTTGAGTCTTAAGAGTTGTTTTTTTTTTTTTTTTTTTTTTTTAAATATGCATTTTGATTGATTTCAGAGAGGAAGGGAGAGGGGGAAAGAGAGGTAGAAGCATCCATGATGGGAGAGAATCCTGGGTCGGCTGCCTCCTGCACGCCATCTACTGGGGATGGAGCCCGCAACCCGGGCCTGTGCCCTGGACCGGGAATCGAACCGTGACCTCCTGGTTCCTAGGACGAGGCTCAACCACGGAGCCACGCCGGCCGGGCTGAATCTTAAGAGCTGTGTGTTTTCTAACTCCACGTTCGTTTCCTTCCCTGCTTTGGAAAGATCTATCTCGCTGTATCCCCCACGCCGCGAACTGAGCCGACACGCTTCTTTCGACGTGGCGAGAAGAAACAGAATTCTTAGAGAGACATCATTAGCAAAACTCGAACACATTCCCTCTGCTCTTTATTTTGGTCTCCTCCTCAACGCACCCTCCCCCGTTTCCTTTGGCGGGAGGGCAGCGCAGGAGGCCGAACGAACGCCAGGCGGTTGCCTCTCAGACCAGCCTGTGCTTTTTCCCCAAACCACCGATGCCCCGTTCCCCGAGGGGTCTAGAGGCGTCAGCGAATGGGTATCCGTCCTTCTGTGTCTCGCTGTCGCTCTGCACGTGGACCGAAGAACGCCGTCGACGCGATGTTAAAAGGGGGATGACTTTGCCTTTTTTTTTGCAAGTAGCCCGAAACCCCACTCACCTCCTCCTAAAACCTCAGGCTGCGCGTGGCCGGCTGGGGTGGGAGTTGGGGGAGGGGGTGTGTGTGTAGGGGGAGGAGGGGGGAGACTGGCCCCATCTACTGGGTCAACATTGTCACAGGGACCCCCGCGGCTCCCAACAGCCTGTGCCCTGCGGAAGGCAACGTGTCATCTCCTGTCTGTGGATCTTGTCAATTCATTCCTTCTCGTCCATTGTCTGTCCTCGACGACCCCCCCCCGAGGTTACATAAAAGCCGCCCCCGTGTGGGTAGATTTTTTTTGCAATTAAAAAAATAAATAAATCAACATTTGAAACGAAGATTCCAAGAGAATATGTTTCCAATAATTTTGCCAGACAGAAGGCTCCGGTAGAACCATAGCAAATTCTCAGTCTGAGATAATGAACTTTCCCGGGGGAGAAATGAAAATGAGATATTTTATAAAGATATCAATGCACACTGAGGCGTATTTCAAAACATCGAAAAGATAATATTTTTCTTCTGTCAGATAACATTTATTGCCTACCAAGCAGTACATTAACTTTAGAAATTTACCGTATGTTCTGGCATATAAGACGACCTTTTAACCCAGGAAAATCTTCTCAAAAGCCGGGGGTCTTATATGCCAGAAAATACGGTATTTACAATTTAGAATTAAAGTGAGTTACTGCCAAATGATGGGTGGGTTACCGTATTTTCCGGCGTATAAGACCCCCGACTTTTGAGAAGATTTTCCTGGGTTAAAAGGTCGTCTTATGTGCCGGAAAAATACAGTATATGTTCCTTTTGCCTGGCCGGGGTGGCTCAGTGGTTTGGCGTTGACCTGTGAACCAGGAGGTCAGGGTTCAATTTTCCGGTCAGGGCACATGCCCGGGTTGTGGGCTCCATCCCCAATAAGGGGCGTGCAGGAGGCAGCTGGTCAATGATTCTCTCTCATCATTGATGTTTCTCTCTCTCTCTCTCTCTCTCTCTCTCTCTCTCTCCTCTCTCCCTCTCCCTTCCTCTCTGAAATCCATTAAAATATATTTAAAAAAAAAAACAGAAAAAAAAAAAAACAACAAATAAAAATTAGGACGTGATCCGGAATTCTAGATGGCACAGAAGGCTACAATTCCTGGAGGGATTTTTACCGCCCCGCAAAGCATGACCAGACTGGGGTAACGCTTTCAGAACCACCGGATCGCGAACTCTCTGAGGCGTGCAAGCATTTGCACCCCAGAAACTCAGGATGGAGTCACCGGTCAAGGTCAGCTATGCGTCCGTCGTCATTTTAAATAGCTCTGCCACCCTTCTGCCTGTTCCGCACACACCTAGGTGCCTGCCATCTGCCGGCTTATTTTAACTCACAGGAAGGCGCTCTGTACGTCAACGAGCGGGGCGCAGAACCAGGACAAAAGGGAGCGGGCAGGGGAATACGCGGCGCAAATCCCAGATATGACTTCTGAAGGCCGCCGCCTCGAAAGCTGTAATTTGAGCGGGAGCCAGAGGCTCCTCAAACACAGTAATTACGGGACATCTGCTGGGACCGCGGCCTTGCCACGGGGCGCCACGCATCGCCCTGTCATCCCTCCTGACACTCCCCGAAACGTGCCCCGTCCTGGAAGATCCGTTCACATCCCGGCACCACGAAGAGCGGCTCGTTCCAACGATCCAGAGAAGGACCGCGGAGGGGTGACCCACCCGGCTAACAGAATTTATTTATTTAAATATATTTTTATTGATTATTCACAGACAGGAAGGGAGAGGGATAGAGAGTTTGAAACATCGATGAGAGAGAAACATCGATCTGCTGCCTCCCGCACACCCCCTACTGGGGATGTGCCCGCAACCAAGGTCCATGCCCTTGACCGGAATCGAACCCGGGACCCTCCAGTCCGCAGGCCGACGCTCCATCCACTGAGCCACACCGGTCAGGGCCAGAATTTATTTTGTGCTTTTTTTTTCCCCCCCAAAGATGTTAGCGCAGTGGTCGGCAAACTCCTTAGTCCGCAGAGCCAAATACCAACAGCACAACGACTGACATTTCTTCGGAGAGCCACGTTTTTTAAACGTAAGCTTCTTCTAATGCCACTTCTTCAGCACAGACTCGCCCAGGCCGTGGTAGTTTGTGGAAGAGCCACACTCAAGGGTCCCAAGAGCCGCATGGGGCTCGCGCGCCGCGGTTTGCCGACCACTGGGCTAGTGCGTTCCCGAGCCTGTGACCGGGCCTCCCCCTAAAATCAAGCGCATGCAAACAAGGGGGGAGATCCGTGGCATAAACTGGAGGTCCCTTCTCGGTCTTCTTAGAACATCGAGAAAACCCAAGCATAGGTGACGATTTCTATAAGAAAGACCAAAAAACATTTCTCTTTATTATGAACAGTTCCGCCGTGGGTCGTCATGCCGACATCGAAACCGTTCTTTCTTTCCTTCTTTTTTTCTCTCTCTCCTTTTTTTTTCCCCCCCCCTCACCTTTGACCTGTGAGATCATTGAAGAACCACATCCATTCCCATCCAGAAAAAGCATCCACTTCTCACAGCAAAAAATGGTGGGAGTTTAATGGACGGCTCTCAGGGGCGGCGGGGGGGGGGGCCCCTTTCGCAAAATATTTTAAACACGGTGAACTGCCAAGCCGGCCCGCCCTCCGCCCCGCCACCTCCCTGCTTCTCAGGAAATCTGAAATTTGTGGAGAGCCGCTGTCCTCTTGGCCTTCGGTAACGGGGAATGCATTAAGCGAGAACCATAAATAAACGCTTGCAGGTTCTCACGAGAAAGAGAGCAGACACCTCGCCTTGACCTTGGCCGCCGAGGGGCGAGGCCAGGGAGGAGGCGGTGGAAGGAGCCCTCGGTGGCGTGGCCGCCCACGGCTCGCTGTTCTTCTTGGATGTGGGGGAGCTCGCTCTGTCTGGGGTGGCCCCCGTTACAGATGCGGGAAGGAGGGACGAAGGAAAATGCATCGGGCAGGACCCAGGCCTGTGGGGGGGCAGAGGGGTAGTATGTCCCCGCTCGGCCAACCCCCAGCCAAGGGAGTGGAACTGGACATGGATTTAATGCAAAATCCCCAGAGAACAGGCACATTTTGAATTCCCTGGGCAATGGGAGGGCCGAGAAAATGAACGCCCCGATGTATGGAAATGAGGAACAGACTCATATATCCAACGTTCATATATCCAAGGCCTCGGATCCTCCACCTTTCTCCTCCTCCTCCTCCTCCTCCTCCTCCTCCTCCTCCTCCTCTTCGTCCTCCTCATCTTCCTCCTCCTCATCATCCTCCTCCTCTTCCTCTTCCTCCTCCTCCTCTTCGTCCTCCTCATCTTCCTCCTCCTCCTCTCCTCCTCCTCCTCCTCTTCCTCCCTCCTCCTCCTCCTCCTCCTCCTCCTCCTCATCCTCCTCCTCATCATCCTCCTCCTCTTCCTCTTCCTCCTCCTCCTCCTCCTCCTCTTCCTCCTCCTCATCCTCCTCCTCCTCCTCTTCCTCATCCTCCTCCTCCTCCTCCTCCTCTTCATCCTCCTCATCTTCCTCCTCCTCCTCCTCCTCTCATCCTCCTCATCATCCTCCTCCTCCTCTTCCTCTTCCTCCTCCTCCTCTCCCTCCTTCTCCCCTTCCTCCTCCTCTTCCTCTTCCTCTTCTTCCTCCTCATCCTCCTCCTCTTCCTCCTCCTCCTCCTTTCCCCCCTCTTCTTCCTCCTCTTCCTCTTCCTCCTCCTCCTCCACTTCTTCTTCTCCTAAATTGTTATTCTTCATAGAGATTCTGTTATCGTTTAAAATGGGTAATATGATTGTGGTAGCCACTGTGTGGAGAAAAAGTCTTAGGAGACCATTATTTTTTTCATTGCGTCATGGTCTTCCATTGGCCCAGTGTACGTGCAACGAATTTCAAATGTTTCTCTATCACGTTATTTTATTCCCATTTAGGAAAAACAAACAACAACAACAAAAAAATGAATTGTGGAAGCAATTCCTTATACACCTACAGTTCAAGTTTTTAATTTTAACCAGTTGAGCTTAATCCAAAATGAGACAGAATTCATCCAGAGTTCACATCACCGTGTACTTTTTTCTGCCGGTTCTCACTGCTTTTCAGGGATACGTTGCACAGAATTAGAGAAGGTTATGTCAGAGCATATGTTCTATCACAAAACCTCAGAGATTGCAAAAGTGAAAGAAGGAAACTAGACGATAAAAGAAACAGCCGGGCCGGCGTGGCTCCGTGGTGGAGCGTCGGCCTAGGAACCAGGAGGTCAGGGTTCGATTCCCGGCCAAGGGCACATGCCCGGGTTGTGGGCTCGATCCCCAGTGGGGGGCGTGCAGGAGGCAGCCGGTCCATGGTTCTCTCTCCTCATCGATGTTTCTCTCCCTCTGTCCTTCTCCCCTCCTCCCTGAAATCAATAAAATTAATATTTTAAAGGAATTTATAAAAGCAGCAGACGTGACAGAGAGTTGAGAGCGAGAGGTTGAGAAGGAACCTGCGAACATTGCACACCCTTCTCTCGGTGGGCAGACCTAGAGCTGCTGGATTCCCAACGTGGGCAAGATTTGGGGTAAGTTGGGGTGTCTGCTTACCCAATGACGGGCAGCGGCATACACGATGGGTCGGAGAGCAGGCGCCCCCAGGGCCAGGTGTCTGTGAGAAGGTGAGGCGGCTCCCGTGGGCGCAGGAGCCCTGACGGCACGGATCCCGTGCCACTCACCTTCTCTGGATTCACTCTCCACGCGTGAGCATCACTCAGGCCCAGCGAGCAGCTCCTCGTTGCTGAGTCGCAGTCATGAGCCCCCCTCCCCCTGTCCCTCCATCTCTGCAGAAGCCAATGTGGGCGTCACCATGGTACCTAATCTAAGAACCTGAACCAGCACAGGTGCAGCAACATGAGGAAAAGCACAGCTCCCGGGGCCCACCTGCCTGGGTATAAAACTCAGCTTTGTCAGTGTCGATGGCCTGGAGCAACTGAACACTTTTCAGTCTATAACACGGGTCTTGTGAGGAGATCTCCATCGCAATCTTGGTGGGAAAGTGAAAGGGAGAGTGGGTAAAGTATGTAGAAGCGTATCCGGCCCGCCGTAAAGGGTCTTCACGCATTTTAAAGAATGAAAGTCTGCAAAGGACCCCCTGGACCAACAGGGTGTCCCCATGTTCCTGGGGTCTACGTGGGCCCCGCCCTCAGCGATTATCCGGAGGGACGCCTGGAGGATGGGGAGTCGGAATGGGTTTCGGATGGCCGATGGATGGTATTTAAATACCTCTGGGACCTACCAAACCTCATGCCAAACCCACATACTCGTGCTATTTGATTTCTAGTTGCTTTGGGGGCAAAACAGGCATTGCCCCGTGTAAAAAAAAAAAAAAAAAAGACTCATAATAGATACATGGAGATCAACGATCTGACTCTCGCCAAATAGCATTCTGATGAGAGGAAGGTAAACTAATCAGGCTTGGGGTGATTAAATCTCTTTGAAAATGAACCCCTCGCCCCCCCCCCCAAATAAACAACCCTGGGGGGAAAAAAATGAACAAGGGCTGTAGAAACCCATTTTCAGTCAAATCCCGAGCATCACTCCACACGCTCACGGAAGACCCTGGGCCTGTTTCGCCGGGTGCTTTGTTGAGCTACCCGATTCTTCGGCACGTTAGAGGCACGGAGACACATTTCCATGTCATTTGCTTTTGCCAGGTTTTATTAGGAGAAGAAACCCTACGTGGGTTCATGTTCATATCGGCACAATGAAAATATTCATATCCCTCTCAAGGGCACGCATCGGCCTATTCTCGGTGATGTTGGCGTGCCAACCGTTTGAGATCCCCACTGTGTTTTTCTGAGAAGGGTGGAAGTTTCCAAGTCATTCCGAAGGTGGCCCTTGTGTTCGGGAACGACCTGAGAGTTCGTTGCAGAGATTTTTTTGGGGGAAGTTGCTATTTTGGGAAATAACATGAATGTCTTGGCCTACAGCCCACATTCCATCTTACCTGGGAAATTACACGCCACGGGCCAGGAGGCATATTTTCGCTTAATAAGTAGTTGCGCAACGCCATGGTGTTAACGGCAAAGACAATAAAAGCAAGGGGACCTCTTTCTCCCAGGAGGAGGAGGGAAACCTCTGGAGAGGCCTTCATGGACTTTTCCATTTTTCCCCTTCTTTCTTTATTTTTCTTTTATTTTTTTAAATGTTTTTTTTTTTTTTTTAATTGATTTCAGAGAGGAAAGGAGAGGGAGAGAGAGATAGAAACATCAATGATAACAGAGAATCATGGATCGGCTGCCTCCTGCACGCCCCCTCCTGGGGATCGAGCCCACAACCCGGGCCTGTGCCCTTGGCTGGAATCGAACCTGGGACCCTTCAGTCCCCAGGTCAACACTCTATCCACTGAGCCAAACAGGCCAGGGATTTTTATTCTTTATTTTTTAGTAACTACATGGAGACAATTTAGATTACATGACATCTGCTTGCTTGCCGTTTTGATCTTTCCTTTGTAGGAACCTGTTTTTTTTTTTTTCTAGCTGAGGTTCAGGCTCTCATTTAATGGGCCTACTTCTGGTTTTCCCACATTTTATCTCAGAGGTTGAGCCAACGCTCGAATTAGAATCGTGTTTTCTGTTCCTTTCTTTTTTAAAAGATCCCACGGCGTCGACGTGGTTCTGGGCCGTGTCTGTTTAAGAAAAAATTTGGTGAGACCGAAACGATAGGCTTGGACAACATAACCTTATAATTTAGCCGACGAAATTCTCTTTACATCATTTCCATTAAAAAAAAAAAAGTAAAGTTAAAAATAATACAGAGCAAGGCTAGTATCAGATCCGTGAGCCTATTTAAATATGGGAGGGCTGTCAAAAAACACACACACAAAAAACAACCAAAAAACCAACATGACTTCCAGCAAAATAGCCATCCTGCACCACAGGCCTCATGACTGCTGACTATCCAACGTCTGACCAACCTCGAGGAGCACGTAATGCAGAAAGGAAAGGCTTGTGAGACCGTTTCATAAAATATTTATTTAGGAAACGCAAGCACCAGTTCCATCTGTTCATTATGCTGTTCCAGGAAATCATTGGGAATCTATTCACATTTTATTCTCTTATCCAAGGAGAGTTGTTCTTTGACCCTCCCCTCCCCTCCCCCTCCCCACCCCTGTGTCTTGAACGACGGCCCCCGGGAATCCCACAACGTGTTTGAGCGTCACTGTCTCCCAAGGCTCCTTCTCCAGGCGGGACCTGCCTGAAGCTCAGAGACATCCGATGCCTGTTTCTCCTCATGAACCCCAGGCAGCCAGATACCCAGGGAGGAGGCGCAGGCAATGCCACGTGAGGGAGCGTGTTGCCAATGATGCGGACGATGGTGGCTAGATCCCACGGGTCTGGTGAAAGAGCGCTCAGCGGAAAGAAGTCCGGAGGGTCAGAGAGGCATGACCTGGGTTCATGCCTACTGGGGATGTGCCCGCCACCAAGGTACATGCCCTTGACCGGAATCGAACCTGGGACCCTTCAGCCCGCAGGCCGACGCTCTGTCCACTGAGCCAAACCGGTGAGGGCCGTGGTCGGCAAACTCATTAGTCCACAGAGCCAAATACCAACAGTACGACATGTGGTATTTTGTGGAAGAGCCACACTCAAGGGGCCAAAGAGCCACATGTGGCTCGCGAGACGCTGTTTGCCGACCACTGGGTTAGGGCATGCTTTTATGTTCTTTTTCTAAAGTCACTTGCTAGTGTTTCAGTGTTTTGCACACTTACGTCTATCTGCGTTTGCTGTGATAAATATCGATCGGATAGATGCTCTTTGCCAGGCGCTGTGTTAAGCATCGTGGATGAAAACACATTTTAGCGGCTGCTCTCGGGCGGTTCCCAATATGTTACGCAGAGACGGATCCTAAATACACACACATTTACTCCCTCGCGTGGCGACGTCGCTAAGAGATCTACAGACGACGTACTGTGGGGACCCCCGTGAGGGAATCATCCTGATGGGGCAAGAGGGGGAGGCATGGAAAAGGACGCAGAGACGATCTTGGATGCGGGCACGCAGCACGCCCTACGCCTCCTAGAAAATATCGCCGATAAAAAGATTCGAGCAATTATTTCGTTCCCTTGCCTCATTTTCAAGATGAAAACCACGAGACTTGGAGCTGTGGTAAGAGGTGTGTTGAGCCCGGCCGGCGTGGCTCAGGGGTGGAGCGTCGACCTATGAACCAGGAGGTCACGGTTCGATTCCCGGTCAAGGGCACGTGCCCGGGTTGTGAGCTGGATCCCCAGTAGGGGGCGTGCAGGAGGCGGCCGGTCCATGATTCTCTCTCATCATGGATGTCTCTCTCTCTCTGTCTCTCTCTCTCTCTGTCTTTCTCTCTCCCTCTCCCTTCCTCTCCCATTCTCCTGATTCCATGTGTTTCTCTTTGTGGAGAGTCCTATTCAATTTTCAACCCAGAGAACATTGCATTCGGAGTGTTGGTGGGCTCCATGTACCCCCAGCATATGCTTGCATTTGGATGTGCCTCCCCCCTCCCCAGGCAGGCAGACGGCACCCTTGGCACGCCAGTGTGGAAGGCAGCCACGCTCTGCCCTTGGGTAGAAAGAGCGGAGCATTTACGTCATTTAGGTTTCCTATTTCCCCCCCACCCCCGGAATCGATAGATAGCCCCGCAAGTGTGAGTCGGAAGTTGGAGCGCCGGTTGCCTGCGTTATTGATCGAGTGCGTACGCAAGGTTTGGGCAGATGAACAAAACGGAGAGAGAAAATGGCTCTTCACACGGTCCTGGCCCCTTGAAATAATGCAATTAGTTTGGCCATATGGCGATCAAATGGCGGTTGTTCACTGCTCATTAATTAGCGGTGATGGTAGCATAAACAGGACCATATATGGTCACGCTGTAGAGTCCACGCTCCACTGTTACATCAGCTACGTGGGCTCCTCAAATTATGCTTCTAATAGGACTAATTTCATTCTCGCGTTTAATGTAACGAACGTGAATAGATTTAGTCTATTAATTAAATGCTCGTCTAGTTATTACTATCCGTGGATACATTTTAATGTATGCTAATCACATCATAAATAGTGCTGCGATTGTAATGCATGCTAACGTGTACATCTGTGCTATAAAAATGGTCAGACTTGACAAATTTATTCTTTTGGCTGCCATTCACGTGTAATTTTTAAATATATTTTTATGGATTTCAGAGAGGAAGGGGGAGGAAGAGGGAGAGAGAGAGAGAGAGAGAGAAACATCAATGATGAGAGAGAATCATGGATCGGCTGCCTCCCGCACGCCCCACACTGGGGATCGAGCTCACAACCCGGGCCTGTGCCCTGACCGGGAATCGAACCGTGATCTCCTGGTTCCTAGGTTGAGGCTCAACCAGGGAGCCACACAGGCTGGGCTGGGGTTATTTTTCTACATCAGATGAATCCATTCCAGGCATCTCAGCTGCGTCGGGCGTCGTCCACTTTTGAATTAAACAGAACGAGCCGGTGATTTCCGAAGCCCTGGTTGCTTGTGCCAACCACCAGGGCTGCTTCCAGCTAAGCGCACCCACGCTGATAAGCGCGGCCCGAGCTAACACCGCGCCTGCCTTCCCTGAAGATCCACCCAGGAGTCGCCCTCACCCATATCCCCTGGGGACTTGCCTCTGGATGCCTGACCATGTGTTCTGGCCTCTCTTTCCTCCAGAGAGCTGGCGATGGGTGTCTATTGGCTGCAGCATCCACACACTCTCTCTCCTCCGTCTTTAAGTCGTGGAGAGTCTGAGCCCCCAGACCCACACGATGACGGTGCGGCTCTAGACCGCCACCCTGTCTTTTCACGCCATTTTATGGGCTTTGTCTGGGGACCTAGACTCAGGCTGTCACCACCACTGAATTTGCGGTCCCTGCGACATTTATGGCTTCCTCTTGCTAGTTCGTTATTCATGAAACTAGAGGCCCGTTGCATGAAGATTCGTGCAATAGGCCTTCCTTCCCTGGCTGCTGGCACCGGTTTTTCTCCAGCACCTGGGACCCAGGCCTTCGCTCTGGTCAGAGCCTTCAGTCTTCTCTGCTCCGGCCGGAGCACCACTCCTGTAGCTCCCTCCAACACCCACCGCCCCCCCCCCTCCCCATAGCAGGCGTCCTGCCCTGCCCGGTCACTCCGACCTGCATATGCAAATTACCCCCGCCATCTTTGTTGGGTTAGTTTGCATACTCACTCCTGATTGGCTGGTGGGTGTCGTGGAGGTTCGGTCAATTTGCATATTTCTCTTTTATTTGTGTAGATACCTGACCTTGTCACTGTGAGGCATGGTAGGAGCCACTATGTATCGTTATGTAAACAATACAATCACCATGGCTAGGCTTGTGTGTGTGTGTGTGTGTGTGTGTGTGTGTGTGTGTGTGTGTGTTTCATATTTTATTTCCTCTGGAGTGAAAAATAAATTTCATTCTGAATTAAATGGCTCCAACATTTTTTGCTCGGAAGGCAGGGTCTATGGGAGCAGCAGAGCAAGCTTTCTCAGCAATCCTTCTCCCCTCGTTCTCTCCATTTTTATCCAAAAAGATAAAATCCAACTTTCTAGTTCTGGCTGGTGTGGCTCAGCGGATAGAGCATCGGCCTGTGGACCGAAGGATCCCGGGTTCCATTCCCGGTCAAGGGCATGTACCTCGGTTTCAGGCTCCTCCCCATATCGGGCCCTGGTCAGGGCGCGTGCAGGAGGCAACCCATCCATGTGTCTCTCTTTCCCAGCGATGTCTCTCTCTGTCTCTCCCTCTCTCGTCCACTCTCCCTAAACATCAATGGGAACATGCCCTCGGGGGAGGGTTAACAAAAAGAAGAGTTCACTGGGCTGTCACGTGATGTCCTCGCCTTAACCCTTCCGGCCAAGGGTGATGAAGGAAGGCGGTTCGTTTCACGCTGTTTCACGCTGTCCACGCCCTTCGCGAGGGTCTCTCGGACCCGCCGATCGGTCTCTGTGTCCAGCCCTGGCCCGAATGGTCGTGATGGTTTCGGTCCGCTTGCTAAGCTGCGGCCCAGCTCAGGCTGATAGAGGGAGTGGAAGCCGCGACCCGTACTTGTTTAACTCGAAGGCGCATTATTAATTTATCTCTTCCCTCCGAAAATGGGAACACGTCTTAGTGCGATTAATGCATTCATGACCCGAGGGGACAGGGTGATGATTTATAACTCGTCCCCAAAATCATGGCATTTTTCTCAGGACAGGCGAAGATGTGGATGGCTCTTTTTTTTTTTTTTTTTTTTCTTTCTCCAAAATAATACATCACAACGTTTGCATCTGTCTTTCAAAGCTTAAAGAATGCTCCCCATGGCCTAACTGGTTTGGCTCAGTGGATAGAGTCCCAGGTTCGATTCCGGCCAAGGGCATGTACCTTGGTTGCGGGCACATCCCCAGTGGGGGGTGTGCAGGAGGCAGCTGATCGATGTTTCTCCATGTCTCTGTCCCCCGGCCGCCCGCCCGCCGGCCCAGCTGGCATTTAAAAGATCCAGACCATGTCTCGGGGGCTAATGGGTCCGGCATGAGGATGCCTGGAGGATGCCAGTCCTCCCAGGAAAAGGGATCCTGTGCCCTTGCATCACTTCCTCTCCACGCCTGTCCATCGCTTCTCTTTCATCCAACACAAGACCAGATTTAAGTGGCTCAAATGAACCTGTGTTTGCTTGGCTGCCACTGCCGACGGTGAACAGAGTAAAAGGAGAAGGACTATGAAATACAGATTAACCTGCAATTTCCCAGCCTTTCCCATGCTCCGTGGAATGAACACCGGAGATTTATTGTCCGACGTGGGTGCGGGAGGGAGGGGTCCGGGGTGGAAGTTTCCTGGTGGCTGGTGAGGTGTGCTACGGACTCAATCGAGCCATCTCCTCTTCTTGGTACAGTTACTACTAAATAGCATCTCACCATCTATTTTTTTTTTCTTCTTCTTCTTTCCCCCCTGCTCATTATGGAGCAGATATTACAAGGGCTAAAAGGGGTCAGACATTAACTGGATGAGATCCAATTATGGGGAAACCAGACCAGTCCTCCTGGGCAAACGACCCACAGCGTGCTCAGCGGGTCACGTGACCACACATGGGAACGTGCACTCCCCCCCCCCCCCGCCCCGCCAGATAATTTAACGCATGCATGTCAGAAAACGTCGGCTGGGAGGTCCACTCACTCAGTGACAGATGCCCAGTGAGGAGAATTCCTAGACAAAAAAATCCCCCCCAAAACAACAAACTCATGCCATTAAAAAAAAAAAGAAATCATTTCACAATAGGTGCCTGCTATAGCAAGGTACACGGAGGAAGTATACACTGAGCGGCCAGATGATGATGATCTCTGAACGCATAATAATCTGGCCACTCCGTGTGTGTGTGTGTGTGTGTGTGTGTGTGTGTGTGTGTGTGTGTGTGTGTATTAGAGGCCCGGTGCATGAATTCGTGCGTGGGTGGGGTCCTGCCAGCCTGGCCAGGGGGAGGGGACATGGGCGGTTGGCCGGCCTGCCTCCTGGTCGAACTCCTGGTCGAGGGGACCATTTGCATATTAGCCTTTTATTCTGTAGGATAGACACGGAGTGGCCAGATGATTATGCGTCCAGAGACCATCATCATCTGGCCCCTCCGTGTACACTTCTTGGAAAATAACGGAAGGATGCTCTCATGCTCGGCTGCTCTATTTAAATGATCTTTCGTGACAAGTTACGGTCACAAGAAAACTGTGTGTAAAGAGCTCGATGCTAGCTGGTGAGCCACCCGTGTGCCTGCGTGCGCAAGAATTATTTTTGAAGGTGACAGTTATCCTGGGCGTGAGAGAAGGCTGGAGGGAGAAGGCTCTGCCGCCTTTGAAGGTTGAAGGAAGGGACGAGGAGAAGGGGCGTAACGGCATCTCTCTCTCTCTCTCACACACACACACACACACACACACACACACACACACACACACACACACACGAAGGAGGAGGAAGGTCAAGGGGAGGCGGTTGAAACTGGCCTGTGTTTAGGGGGCCGGTGGAGCAGCGGTGACCGCATTAGAGAGAACGCAGATGAGACTCGACAGCGTGTTGCATCCCCCGAGGAAGGCCCGGGTACCGGAGACCCTGGGCGTCAGGGAAACGTGACTCTGTGGGTTGTGCCGGGAGGCAGGGAACCAGGAGGGCCTTGGAGCTGGAGAAGGGCATTCTGGGATGCGTGGGTGATTTGCATAGAGAGAGAAAGACTCTAAAAAAATACGAATCCCCTGACCGGTGTGGCTCAGTGGATGGAGCGTCGGCCTGCGGACTCAAGGGTCCCAGGTTCGGTTCCGGTCAAGGGCATGTGCCTTGGTTGCGGGCACATCCCCAGGGGGAGTGTGCAGGGGGCAGCTGATGGATGTTTCTCTCTCATCGATGTTTCTAGCTCTCTATCCCTCTCCCTTCCTCTCTGTGAAAAAAAATCAATAAAATAGATTTTAAAAAATATGAATCCAATGGAGTTGGGAACCGAGAAAAAGGATTTCTCTTACAAGAGACAATTGAATGGCAAAGCATGAGGGCGTCTGAGTAACTACACGACGGGGAAAAGGCTCTGCAGGACACGGATTTAATGCATCGCTGACGCAAGAGCGCGCTGCTCAAGGCCGCATGTCCTCTGCTCTGTTTGCTCTCACCTTGGGCCGCGTCCCTGCCGGCCTCCCTCCTAAGAGCCGCCCCGTGTCTCTGCAGGGAGCTGTCTGCGTGTGACGTACGGAGAGCACACAGTAGGACAGGCTGCACCTCCCGGAGCTCTGGGCGCTCTGTAGGGAGTCGCGCGTCCTGGATGCGCCCGGGGCTGGGCCATCCTGAGTACACAGGGGCTGCGGAGCTCAGACCCGCAGATGGGGCATGTCCGTCCAACCGTCCGTCCGTCCGTCCCGGCATCTGCGGAAACCTGGGCCTGTCTGCAGCCACAGGAATCCCGTTCCGCCCGCTCTGACATGTGCAGGTTGCAGTCTGAACCCGTTGGAGACATTTCCCCAGGCGTCTGAAACCGGGGAGGGACGCATTTAAAATAATTACCCGGCCCTAACCGGTGTGGCTCAGTGGATAGAGCGTCGGCCTGCGGACTGAAGGGTCCCGGGTTCGATTCCGGTCAAGGGCATGGACCTTGGTTGCAGGCACATCCCCAGTGGGAGGTGTGCAGGAGGCAGCTGATCGATGTCTCTCTCCCATCGATGTTTCCAACTCTCTATCCCTCTCCCTTCCGCTCTGTAAAAAATCAGTAAAATATATATTTTTTAAAAAGATTATTACGTGGAGGCTCTGTCATGCGTTCAAATGATGCGCAGACGGGGCGGGAACAGGTGCCATCGCACCGGGATGAAACGTGAAGTCAGGTACCAAGTCTATCGCGAATTGTTGAGGCGCGGGTAAGAAAAGCCTGCCTCTTTTTTTTTTTTTTTAAAAATATATATATTTTATTGATTTTTTACAGAGAGGAAGGGAGAGGGATAGAGAGTTAGAAACATCGATGAGAGAGAAGCATCGATCAGCTGCCTCCTGCACACCCCCCCACTGGGGATGTGCCCGCAAGCAAGGTACATGGCCCTTGACCGGAATCGAACCCGGGACCCTTGAGTCCGCAGGCCGACGCTCTATCCACCAATCCTAAACCGGTGAGGGCTCTCATTTGCTTTTGATTCCCTGAGCCCATCTTTGCAGAAGCTCAAACGGGAGAATTCCAACGTCATCCACCCTCCATTCATGCAGCCGCGGGATCTTACTGCCCCACCTCCTAGCCCCTGCTCCCACCCCATACAAGTATGTGTGTGTGTGTGTCGGGGGGGATCTGTTCAAGGGAGGGGGAAAAGGATTCCTTTCTCGTGTTAACCTTTCTTTTAAGAATGTGACTGGTCTTGCCCGGCCAGTGTGGCTCCGTGGTTGAGCCTCAACCTAGGAACCAGGAGGTCACGGCTTGATTCCCGGTCGAGGGCACACGCCTGGGTGGCGGGCTCCATTCCCAGTAGGGGGCGTGCAGGAGGCAGCCGATCCATGATTCTCTCTCATCATGGATGTGTCTGTCTCTCTCTCTCTCTCCCTTCCTCTCTGAAATCAATAAAAATAAACAAAATTTTTTAAAAAAATGTTCCTGGTCCCCAAGAGGCAGTGTCGTTCCTGTTTGTAACGTCTTTCAAAACCATCTTTAAAGCACTCCACGCGACACCTCCTTTTTCTAACTGGTACTTTCACGGCTTGTTCTAAAAACCTTGAGAAAAAAAAAAAAAAAAAAAAAAACACAGAAAAAACCCGGAGCTTCCCTTGCAAAACTTTCTGCGTGAATTATTCATGTCGTTTAAAATTTTCATCGGTTGTCGGAGGGCGAGGGCATGCGAGTAGCCACGTTTCAGATCTGGTCGGCGTTCTGACTCCAGACCGTGCTAATGTGCAGCCCCTGGGTATTAGCGTTCCTTGGAGCAAAGCATGAAATCCTGCCTTTCATCCAAGACAGAAATGTGGAGGGCAGATGCGTTTCAAAGGGTTTTAATTAATTATCTCCATTTCGGACCACCCACGCGCTGGAAGTGGCGCTGGCGTGGAGCGTGTAACTACCGCTCAGAAGGAATGGGACGTCTGGTAGGCCCGACAATTTCCATAATTGAAGGCCTCCACAGACAGTTTGGGGTGTGTGTGTGTGTGTGTGTGTGTGTGTGTGTGTGTCTGTGGCAGCCACCTACGTACCGAGGCTGAGAGGCTGGGGAAGGGGTGGGGTGCCCCGTGAATGCCTGTGCCCTTCTCGATCTTATTTTCGAGGGTCGGAAACGTTAATTTCTGAACACGCATCGCCTGTAAGATACTTCCCTTGACGGCGTAAAGGGCCAAGTCCGTCGTGTTCGTGGCCTGAAGTGTGTTTTGGACGATAAGGAAGAAATAACAGAAACTGGCCTGGCCCGGTGTGGCTCAGTGGTTGGAGCATCGGCCTGCGGACTGAAGGGTCTCGGGTTCGATTCTGGTCCAGGGCACGTACCTCGGTCGTGGGTTCGGTCCCCGGCCCTGGTTGGGCGGCGGGGGGGAAGCCGGGGAGGAACGTGTGGGGAGGCAACCCATCGATGTGTCTCTCTCACATCCATGTTTTCTCTCTCTCTCTCTCTCCTCTCCCTCCTTCTACTCTGTGTGAAAATCAATAGGAAAAAAAATATCCTTGGGGGGAGGGTTAAAAAAAAAGAAAGAAACAGGAGGATTAAAGGAAAAGAAAGAAAGAACAGAAATAATGAGGAAGACCCAGGAAGTCGAGAAGACTATTCGGCAGAAGTTTCCATAAATTCTTAACAATCCTCCAGATATTGTTTGAAAGCACTCCAACCTTGACACGTGTCCCGATGTGGCGATGACCTGAATACGAAATGGATACCAAGGAAGCTACAGCTGCTCAGGTTAATCACAGGTGTGGTTGGAGGATCCCGGAATAATCTTACCGTTTACCACAATGTTTCCCTCCACGTAGTCATCGCCTGACATTTCCGCCGCCCGGATCACCCAACGAATAAACGCCTGAACTAATGACACGGCTTCGCGCGGGCGCTGCCCGGTGGCGACAATGCTATGAGCACACGCGCTTTTTCGCCAAGCCAGCCGAGCAGCACGCTGAGCAAACATTTCAGGGGGAAAAACAGCAGGTTATTTCCAAACGCACCCTGGCACCGAAACAAAGCAAAAAGATTCGTTGTATTTTTTGAGCCAAAAAAAGAAAAGGAAGGAAGGAATCCCAAGAGCTCAGGGGGAAAGCCTGCCGGAGGTGGAGTTGTAAGATGGAAGAGAAGGAGCGGAGCCCCGGGGAGGGAGGGAGGAGGGAGGGGGGCGTGGATTCAGGGCGGTGGAGGGGTTCAGCGCCCCTTTATAGATTCTGTGTTGCTGGAATGCGGCGGCTGAGGATCGGGGAGGGGTGCCTGTGACTCTGGAATCCGGCCTCTGCATGAGCTAGGACATGCCGTCCAGTGATAGCAGGGTGTGACAGAACTGGGCCCTGGCTGGGCTGGCTCAGTGGCTAGAGCCTCGGCCTGCGGACTGAAGGGTCCCGGGTTCGAGTCTGGTCAAGGGCACAGGCCCCAGGTGTGGGCTCGATCCCCAATGATTCTCTCTCATCATTGATGTATCTCTCTCTCTCTCTCTCTCTCTCTCCCTCCCCTTTCCTCTCTGAAATCAATAAAAAAAAAAAAATTATTAAAACAACAACAAAAAATACACCCCAAACTCTAATAAGATAATCTAACACAAATCGATATAATTGCGTTCTTTCAATCGGAGGCTCACTGATAACGACGCTTCGTTTTGGTGAATTTAATTCTAACAGTTCGACTCTCTGTTCCTAGACGCGTGCTGTCTGCGTAGTTATTTTTTCTGTGATCGGAAGGAAACAGATCTTGTATTTTGCCTTTCACGAATGAAGGCATTGGGAATTGGGAGATTTAAGGTCATAGGAGCTCAACCCACTGTCCCCCCCTTTTTCCACGTGAAAAATTAAAACCAAAATAGTGAGTTGTGGTGTTTTTTTTTTTTTCTTCTTTCTTCTACATTAATCATATGCATCTGGGAAATCCTTCATGTCCCAATGTTTAACTTTTACTTACTTGTAGGAAATACGGCCTATCCGCTCAGGACAGGATAATAAACCGAGAAAAATCTACGGCCCCTTAAGCTGTAAAAATCTAACTTCATCCGAAGGTTCGTCTCTCACAGAGTTCTTCAAAAGAGCAAAGACCGAGAGACCACCTCTTCGGCATGCGTGGCCCCACGTCCTAAGATCTGACCACACCCCCCAACATGTGCTCATTATACATTCGGGACTTCCTGGGCGGACACCCCTCATTTCCTTCGGACCCCCATTTCCCCACCCGAGGCTCCGACCACCCATGACAAGCACAACAGGACTACCAAGAGCTAATTTTCTAAGGAAAGCAGTCTGTATGTAAATGTGTGGAAGGCAGCCAGCTGTATGCACCCTTCCCTTCCCAACACAAGGTGGAGGCCGCGTTAGGAGTCTCAGGAATCGCTTGCGTGTCCGGGATACAGACCCCGTGCGGTCACGGTCATCCCGGGTGTCCGTGTTGGGAGGGAGTGACATTGGTTTCAAAAATGTTTTTATTGATTTTTAGAGAAGAGAGGAAGGGAGAGGGAGAGAGAGAGAGAGAAACACCCATGAGGAGAGAGAATCATGGATCGGCTGCCTCCTGCACGCCCCACACTGGGGATCGAGCCCGCAACCCGGGCCTGTGCCCTGACCTCCTGGTTCACAGGTGGACGCTCAACCACTGAGCCACACCAGCCGGGGCAGAGCGTGATTACTTTATTTATTTATTTATTATTAATTTTTTAAATTGATTTCAGAGAGGAAAGGAGAGGGAGAGAGAGAGATTGAAACATCCATGATGACAGAGAATCATGGATCGGCTGCCTCCTGCACGACCCCCCACCGGGGACTGAACCCGCAACCTGGGCACGTGCCCTTGGCAAGAATCGAACCTGGGACCCTTGAGTCCCTAGGCCGACGCTCTATCCACTGAGCCACACCAGCCGGGGCAGAGCGTGATTGCTTTGGAAGGCAGCATTCCTCATGGGCAACGTGGACGTGGAATCCGTGTCGTATGGATTCGAATGAGGCAATGCAGAAAAGTGTCCGAGTCTGGGTTTTGCCGCCACGAAATGGAAGCCACGAGACTGACGCCGCGGGTTGTTGAACGATTCCCGTGAGCTCCGAGCAGGGGGGGGGCAGGAGAGCTCTCACCACGGCGCTGCTCGGTGTCCCCTCGGTTCACCGAGGGTAACTGTGGATGGGCGCCGATGAAGGGGGGGTGTTCCTCACCTCTAGCCTGGGAATGAGGGACCGATGCACCCCCAAATCTCACAATCAAGTCTGCACCGGAAATGCTGACGACTCAAGCGAATCGAATAATCCTGAAGTAAGTGAAGTACGCCTTCTGGCTGCCACGTTTGTGGACAGTTTGCATTACACATATATACATATATACACACACACACATGTACACATGTGCACACACACACACGTGTGTATGTGTGTATACACTGAGTGGCCAGATTATTATGATCTCTGACGTATCTGGCCACTCAGTGTGTGTGTGTGTGTGTGTGTGTGTGTGTGTGTGTATGCATATATATGTATACATGTATATATGTGTATATATATATATATTACAGGCCCGGTGCCTGAATCTGTGCATGGGTGGGGTCCGGCCAGCCTGGCCAGGGGGAAGGGGACGTGGGTGGTGGGCCGGCCTGCCTGCTGGTCGAACTCCTGGTCGAGGGGACCATTTGCACATGAGCCTTTTCTTCTATAGGATAGACACGGCGTGGCCAGGTTATGATGTGTCCAGAGGTCATCCTCATCTGGCCCCTCCGTGTAATATATATATAAATTAAGAATGACTTTTGGAAAATTATATTTCCTCTTGATCCTTGCTCCTCGAAACCCTCGGTTTGACTTCTGGGATGCTGTCGCCTTTTAACATTTTCCTGTGATATCCCCCCCCCCCCCCCCCGCCCGCTTTCTGCAACATGCCATCGTGCCTCGAAAAAAAGTTAAATTCAGTAAATTCAGTCTCTCTCTCTCTCTCTCTCTCTCTCTCTCTCTCGTGCCCCCAGCGGACAGTTGGGTCTGTGCCGTTTAGAACTGACATCAGGCTTCTTCCCATAGCAGCGTTAAGGGTTGACCATTCACCCTGGAACGGAAAAGGAAAAAAAAAAACAAAACAAAAAAAAAGAGCATTTGCCTGTGAGCCTCCCTAAGTGACCGAGTTCCGCAAAGGAATGCGCCCATCACTTGACTGGCTCTGTGTCACCTGCCAAGTTCACTGGGGCAAGAAATAAACAACCCCCCCCACCCCCCCCCCCCAAAAAAAAAAACCCCCCAAAAACCCCCAAACCCAGGGCCGCCCGTCCCCGCAAACCCCTGCCGTGGCTCCCGCACCCCCAGAGCCCTCACACCCGAGGGGGCGGGCCCCGGAGCTTTCAGTTTCAGCTCCCCAGCCAATCGGCGAGCAGGCAGCAGGCTGGGGCCGGGGCCGGCTGGCCAATGGGGAGGCCGCGTGCCCCCCCCACGTGACCGGCTGCCCCTGGTCGCTCCCGGGGGCGGCGAGGTAGCTCAATCCCGAGCTGCGGAGAGTTAAGTCCGGCCCTCGCCGGAGCTCGGGGCGCCCGAGCGAGCGCGCGCGCGCGCGGGGCTGAGTTCTAGGGACTTCGGGGAGCCCCCCCCCCCCCCCTCCACCACCACCTCCACCGCCGCCGCCGCCTCCCTGCTGCCCAGCCCGGGTCCTGCACCTGCCCGGCCCAAGCCCTGCCCGTCGGGGGACCAGGCGCTGGCACGGGTGGCCGTGTGGCCACCGTCAGTGCCCAGTTCCCTCTCCCTCCGTGCGTCCCGAGGCGCAGCGAACCTTCGCAGGTGAGGAGGGCGCTCTCTTCCCGGGGGTGGCCGCGGGCGGGGGGTGGCGGGGTATTCGGCCGGCAGGGGCCTGTGCCGGGCACGGTCGTTGCCTGTGGGACGGTGCGAGGGAGCGAGGACGGGCCCTCCCGGCGGCCGCGGGGGACGCGGCCCGGACGCCCTCCCGCGCGCGGCTTTGTTCGGAGGGAACGCGGAAGGCGCGCGCGCGCGCGTGTCCCCGGCGCACCTTCTGGCGCTCGCTGTGCCGGACCCGATCGGACCTGCTTCACCCCCGCCCCCCGCCCCCCCCACCCCGCCCCCCCCGAAAAAAAACAACACCCCAAAAAGGCAAACTTTGCCGACTCCCCGGACCTCAGCCGCGGCGGCGCCCCGACGTCTGACAGTTACTGTAGCGAGCAACTCGGGGCAAACCGACCCCCCCTCGCGAACAATGGCTTCGAGCCGGGGCGCTTTTTCTTTTCTTTTTTTTTTTTTTTAAAAAAAAAAAAAACCCCCCCCCCCCCCACCACCACTTTGCACTTCGCCCGCACGAGGAGCGGGGCTGGACGGGTGTGTGGGTTTTGTCCTCCAAAGGTGGACGCCAAAGGTCCAGGCAGGGGTGCAGGGCAGGGCGGGGTGGCCAGGGTGCAGACGGAGGGGGAAGACCAGCCTTTGGTCTCCGGATCCTCCAGCCTTCCGCGGATGAAGATTTTTTTTTTTTTTTTTTTTTTTGGGGGGGGGGGGGGGGGGGGGGGGTGGGGGTGGGGAGCAAGCACACGGAAGCTTTCTTGATAGAAGGATGCTGGAAGGATAAAAGAATTCGGGACCCCACCTTAGGAGCAGGCGGAAGGGAAGGTTAGCATCCGAGGTCCGGTCAGACGACGATTTTTTTTTTTTTTTTTTAAATTTATTTTTTTATTGTTTTGGCTGAGGGTTTGCAAACAGAAGCAACCCACAAAGAAAGCAGGGTTTTTTTTTTTTGTTGTTGTTATTTATTTATTTATTTTTTTTTTAAAAAAAAAAAAAATTGGAAACAAACATGTTAGGCACGACTGCCTCCCGGGGAGCACGCATTGTGCCTTCCCTTCTGGAATCGCCCCAAACCTGCCAAAGTTGCACGCTAAGTCCCCGGAAAAGAAATGAAAAGGCGAGCCAGCTCGAGTGTGATTTTGACGGGTGGCGACGGGGAGCCACAAAAGCGCCAGCCCGGGGCGAGCGGGGAAGGCAGGCACCCTTTTCCGAGGCGGGGTGGTGGTGGGGGGGGATCTGAGCTCCCCCCAGTTATCGGAAGGGATTATCAGGCTCCAGACACCGCTAATTAGGGCTTCCCCAGGTCTGCCCCGGGCAGGGCTTGCGGTCGGGTGGTAAACCTCCCAGACGCTAGGATTCCTTTTTTTTTTTTTTTTTTGGAAAGAGGATCCCGACACCCATTTTCACCGAATCTTTGTGAAACACACCATTTCTTTTTCTTTGTCTAGCTCTCCTGGCATCTCCCCTCTCCCCCTCCACCCCCCCCCCTATGCGCCCCCCCCCCAGCCCCCCTCCCCGATCTGGAGACACCTGAAGGCTTGGCCCTAATGATCCCCAGAGGCCCCCCCCCGCCCGTCTGGCCTCCAGCCAGGCCCCCACCCCGACAGCCAGCCCAGCCGGGAGGGCGCTGGCTTGCACGCCAGGCTGGCCCAGCCCACCACTCCCCTGCTCCCCGCCGGGGACGGGGACGGGGGAGGCGAGTCCCGCTCCGACTGCGGAAAGATTAAAGAAAACAATATCGCCTTTCTCCTGCCCCAGACAGCCCCGGGTTAACCCTTTCCTGGCCCGGGAAACCGAGACCCCTTCCCCGCCCCGGGCAGGTTTGGGGGCGGGAGGTTGATGGGAGGGGAGGGGGGGCTGCACCCGAGGTCGAGGCCCACGCCTCCCTGGGCAAAGGGTCTCAGGTCCACGGACCCCACCCACCCGGGACATTGGGGAGGGGGGGGACACGCTGTGGGCCCGGGAACGGAGGCCCAATGCGCTTGCGCGGGGAAGTGCATGCTCGATGAACTTGAGCTGTCTACAATGTAGCCAAAGTCGGAGGTCCGTGGAAACATTGTTGCAAGCCTTGCAGGAGGCAGATGGCTGTGCTGTTCCTGAAGGCGCTGTGTTTTTAAGCCTCTCTCCCTCCCTCCTCCATCTCTCTCTCTCTCTCTCTCTCTCTCTCTCTCTCTCTCTCTCTCTCACTCTCTCTCTCACTCACACACACACACACACACACACACACACACACACACACACACACACACACACACACACACACACGAGAGAGAGCCACGCTCAGGCAGGCCAGAACATCATTGTATCCCGGAGAAGGCCGGGGCAGGCGGGTGATGTCATCCCCGATAAAATAAATTCTGCCTTTGTGGGCACCGCGTGCTGTCACCTCCCCGCCCCGTGTCTGCCTGCCGGGGGTGCGCCCCTAGCAAGTTCACGTGTCCATGGGGGCGCCCCGGACCCCACGGAAGCGGGGGGGGGGGGGGGGGAGTGCTGCTTTCTCGGTCGCTCGCTCTGTCTTTCTGGAAGATGTGTTTAGGGGGTGAGCGGGAGGGGCCCGGGGGCCGGGGTGTGTGCAGCCGGGCGGGCGGGCGGGCGGAGTTGGCGGGGTCCAGGGGGACTTAGGAATGTGCCGGTGGGCCGATGGTGCGGGGCCGGGTGGGGGTGGCCGAGTTTCAAAGCCGTGAGTAGGGTGGAGAAAGGGGGAGCCCAAACCCCGCGGATTAAAACGCCAGGATGCCTTGCGGGTTCTGGTTTGCCGTTTTTAATGTTTGTGACCATTGCATCTCTTTTGTTTTTGTGTCCCCCCCCCCCCCCCCCCCCGCTGTGAACTTAAGGGGGGGTTCTATACCAATGACTTCAAAGTGAAGCTCGCCTGGTGGGCCCTGGGTTCGGTGGCCGCTGGCTGGGCTAAAATCGTGTGCCGCGTGGATTTATTTCAAGTCTGTTCTGTGGGTCCTACACGAAACGGTTCTCATAAAAGAATGTTTAGATTTCTCACGCTCTGCAGATTTAAGTCCACCGTGTCCTTTCACTTCGCTCACGTGGAACAAAGTGCGGCCATTTCACCCAAACATGCCGCTCGCTCTGTCTGGGACGTCCGCACGGAACAGCCGTGTCCACGGAGTGTGCCTTCGTGGCCAGTTTTGAATTTGTAACTTCACCGATTCTTCCTTCTCTAGAGATGGCTGCGCACGCTTACCAGTTCTCACCCCCCGAGGACCCGATACGTTATTTTCTTACCCCCTTTCTTGCAAAAGGAGTAATTTTGAAAGGGTTTTGGGGGGGCACCTGTACATGAGCGGCTGTATTTTCACTTCCGCACGCGCACACGCGCGCGCACGCACACACACTGATGAGATGGGCTTTGCCCACGGGTCGTGCGGTGGGCGTGACGCACGTGGAAAGCGTTTTGTCCCTCTTCGCTGCCGCGTTCCTATTGTTGAGAACAGTGTATCGCTTAAAGAACGGACCGCTTTGTACTTAGAAAAAGAAAAACAAAAAAAACAACAGCAAAAAACACCACCACGCCGCACAAGTTCGGTGGCATCCTGCGGGGTACCAGCACAATGGGACGGAACCGGGGGTGGGGGGTGGGTGGGGGTGGGGGTGGGGGTGGGGGGGTGAAGGGTGAGTGTGGGGGCGGGGGTGGGGGGGGCACGTTACTAAAAAGGCATCTTTCAAAGAAAAGGGGATAATGCGCTCGATTGAAGCAGTTGAACGACGACGTAAGGCCGATCCCGGGACAAACGGGCTCTCAGAGCCTCCCTCGCGGGGAGGAACAATTTGCCACAGTCCCGCTCTCCCCCTCACACAATGGCGAGGATTTATTCGCAAGGGCAGAGCAAACATCGCCAATATCCAAAAACAACCCAACGCAGCTTCTGCCAGGGGCATCTCAGATTCTCCCGTGGCACGTAATAATTAGAATGTTCTTAATCCGGCGATTTCTTTCTCTGAGGACTTGAGTTCAGACGGCACTCTCGCTTAGCATATGTTGATAAAACCATGTATTCTTGTACATGCGTGTAGTACATATATATATATCTATATCTATCTATCTATCTATCTATCTATCTATATATATATATAAAATATATATACATATATATTTCTGAATATAGTCTTATGGCCCAAAGTAATTGTTGGTATTGTATTATAACCAGAGGTGTGTTTTTTTTTTTTTTTTTTTTTTGGGGGGGGGGGCCTTGAGTTAGAATATTAACATATTTTAATACAATGAGATTTGGGGGGGGCAATGCCAGCTAGCCATGTCTCCGGTATGCCCGCGAGGGCCAGGCTCAGAGAGCGTGGCGAAATTAACCTATGAAGGATGGAATTCCTGCCAACGCCTCCCCCTCCACAGCACTGAATCCTCTCAAAAGCCGCGAGTCTCCTCGGGCGAAGAGAATAAAATAGGATTTCGACAGGAACCTCTCCCCCTTCCTAGCACGAGGCTGGTTTCTAAACGTCAGCTCGCACTCCTGTTTTCCCCGTGATGGGAGGTGAGATCGGGGTGTGTTTCCCCACCCACCCCCCCCCCCAAACTCAGCCCGGGGGGCATGCGGCCTTGAAATCATTTTGAGCCGATGCCCCCATCCCGGGCAGGGCCCGCAGGAACGGCATGTCTCCCGGAGAGGGGGAAGGCGGGCCGGCGTGGTGGCCTCACGCCTCGCATCGGCCCCTTCCAAACCCACACCCAGCGTTCACGTCAGCGGACACTGTCCACGTGACGTATTTTCCCCCCGATCTTTCCAGAGGCCCCGCGGTTCGGAGGAGCAGGGTGCTGGGCGTGGTGGCAGGTGGCACTGCCTGAAACTCAGGCCGCTCAGCCAGGCCCCGGGGTCCGGGGGCTCAGTGACCACAGAGAGGGAATGGACGGTGGCCCTGGCCGGTGTGGCTCAGTGGATAGAGCGTCCGACGCCTGTGGACCAAAGGGTCCCGGGTTCGATTCCGGCCAAGGGCCCATACCTCGGCTGCGGGCTCCTCCTGGTCGGGGCGCGTGCAGGAGGCAGCCCGTCGATGTGTTTCTCTCCCATCGATGTTTCTCTCCGTCTCTCCCACTCTCTTCTTCTCTCCAAAGATCAATGGAAAGATATTCTCACATGAGGATCCTCTCTCTCTCTCTCTCACACACGGGAAATGGACTGTGGGTTGCCTATGGGGAGTTTTCCAGAGAAACGTCCACGGATTTGGGGGTGACTTGGGACACACCCTTTTGGACATCAAGCCCGCCGGCAGTTCAGCTGCGATAACCCGGAGCCCAGCTCCCACCACGCGGCCACGCGCCCCTTTTCTTACTGACACGAGACGGTTCCTTTCAATCCCAGCTTTCTTCCCGACCTGCTTAAACATTCCGGCGAGTGAAATCAGCGCAGGGTTTTCAATGCTTATTGGCCATGTGCCGAGGAGGCGCGGGGGGGGGGGGGGGGGGGGGGGGGAGGTGGGGGTTGGGGTGGGGAAGTGGGGGGCGGGGGGTTAGAAATCAGAGGGAGCTTTGTAAGGCCGGCTGCCTCGGTTGCGTCTTTGTGTTTTTTTCTCCCGACTGGCCGACCTGAACGCGTGGAAATCGTTGAGCGTAGAATCCCGGGGTCAGCAAACCGCGGCTCGCGAGCCGCATGCGGCTCTCTGGCCCCTTGAGGGTGGCTCTGCCACAGAACACCACGGCCTGGGCGGGTCTGTGTTGAAGAAGTGGCGTTGGAAGAAGTTTACGTTTAAAACAACGTGGCCCTCCGAAGGCATGGCCATCGTGGTCCTGTTGATGTTTGGCTCCGCGGACGAAGGAGGTTGCCGACCGCGGGTGTAGATTGATAGCTGTTTCTTCCGTCTGTAGTCGGAAGGCGTCGTCCTCACCATCAAAAGTCACGCCCTCGCGCAGTCTCCCAGCGAGGTAGTCAGCTCAGCTGTGCCTCGGTTAAAAAAAAAATACAAAACCAAACCCGTGACCCTGTTGGCATCATGCTTGAGTGAATGACGGCCCTAAATTTGTTCTCCTTGTCCCTTGACCAAAGACATGGTCGTGATGGGAATATGCGTGTAGTTTTTAAGATACACCACGAAGAAAACAAAACAAAACAAAACAAAAAAACCCCCCACTGCCTAAAATTCTGGGTTCGTCATTTGTGTAGTCATGACATAAACAGAGGTGTTTTTATTGGACACTTTATTGGGATGTAGAGTCGTCAAAAAAACACAAAAAAAAGAGAGAGAATTTAAGATGATGGACCTGGTCAGTGTAGCCCAGCAGACTGAGTCTGCGCGAGCGCTGGGCTGGGAGGTTTTTACCCTTTCCCTCTTTCTGGCGCGTTCTCGACTCAAATCGTTTCCCCCGCCGTGTGTTCCCGCAAAGGGCCAAAGGTGTCCTCTTTGTAAACGTTTGATTTTAGAATCGGGAACGTGTGAGAGGCGAACACGCCAGCCTTCTGATACGACCCCGTTTGGATGAACGGGGACACACACGCGTACCAGAGCTGCCTATTTAAAAAAATATGTACCGTAGAGCCCTGACTGGGTTGGCTCAGCGGACAGAGCGTCAGCCTGCGGACTGAAGGGTCCCGGGTTCGGTTCCGGCCAAGGGCATGTGCCTTGGTTGCGGGCACATCCCCAGTGGGGGGTGTGCGGGAGGCAGCTGATGGATGTTTCTCTCTCATCGATGTTTCTAACTCTCTATCCCTCTCCCTTCCTCTCTGTAAAAAAATCAAGAAAATGTATTTAAAAATATAAATAAATAATTAAAAAAATATATATATAATAGAGGCAAGAAAAAAAACTTCGAACAACGTGTGGGTGTCACTGATAAACTGTTGGCCTCACCAGCAACACTGCCTCTGATTGGCCATCCTTTGCTCCTCCTTCAGGTGATTTTCTGTCTCAAGGAAAGAGGCTGGTTGTCGAAAATAGGGTCTCGCGCCCTGACCGGTGTGGCTCAGTGGATAGAGCGTCGGCCTGCGGACTGAAGGGTCCCGGGTTCGGTTCCGGCCAAGGACATGTGCCTTGGTTGCGGGCACATCCCCAGTGGGGGGTGTGCGGGAGGCAGCTGATGGATGTTTCTCTCTCATTCATGTTTCTATCTCTCTCCCCCTCTCCCTTCCTTCTCTGTGAAAAATCAATAAAATGTATATATTTTTTTAAAAAAAATAGGGTCTCCCATCAGGAGCCCCGCTGGGGCAGATTTTGAAAAATGCATCTTATGCCTAAGATCAAGTAGAATGTCTCTGCATCAGAACTACGCCAAAACTGCCCGGCTGGTATGGCGAGTGGTTGAGTGTCGACCCGTGAACCAGGAGGTCAGGGTTACCCATCAGGGCACACGCCCGGGTTCCCCAGGAGGGGGCGTGCAGGAGGCCGCCGGTCCGTGATTCTTCTCTCATCCTTGATGTTTCTCTCTCTCCCTGCCTCTCCCTTCCTCTCTGAAATCAATAAATATATACTTTTAAAAACTGGTGCATCTCCCCCTGCCCCAGAGTTAAAAAAAAAAAAAACAAAAAAAAAAAACCTACACAAAAAGTAAAATTCACAACTGTGAGGGCATGTTCTTAAGCCCCCACCATAGGAAGCCAGCTCTTCGGAGACCTTGCAGAATTTAAATTTCTGAGATCGTCCTGTCGACAGGGCGTCCCCTAACATGTCTACACGCTTTTAACAGCGGCTAGCTCAACTTGGAAAATGACATGTATTTGGATCAACACCGCCTGTATCCTTATTCAACGTGTGTGTATCCGTGCGTGGGGGACACGCTGTCTCTAATCTGTGAGTCCGTCTGTGTTACCAAAATGCGAGCGCTCTCGTCACGCCGTGACGTAAGCGCGTTGGTGAAGGCACCTCGTATTGGGGTGGTTTTCCCCCCCCGCCCCCCCACCGGTGTGTGAATGCTAAGAACCCACCGGGGAGATGCACCGGCGGCAGTAACCCAGTCACTTCTTCTTCGTCTGCCCCGAAGGGACCGATCCTATCGAGAATCCAAAGGAAATGTAAGGATAAACAGAAAACCCGAGCATACCACCGAGGCTAAGGCATTGAACGACTCACACGTTCAGCTGAGGTTTGCTTGAGTAACGAGGGATGCTCGTTAGCCACGGGTCTGGCCCTGGAGGTGGGAGCGGGCAGTGGATCTTGGGATCCTGGGGAAATGGTAAAAATCGTACCGGGCGTTTCCCTTTCGGAGGGTTGCCGCTAAGATGCTCAGAGCACCCGGGGTACCCGCCAGGGAGAGAGAGAGTGCTGGGAGCGCCCGCCGTTCTCCTCTCCTGCGTGGGGTCTTGAACCTGCAGGACCACAGATCACCACGCATCCTACACGCGTTTGGATATTTCTATGGGTCCCTGCGGGAGGTCTGCCTCGCCTTCCAGTTTATCCTGGTTCCTGACGTGACCGGGAGGAGTGGGGGTGGGGGTGCAGCTGTGGGCAGCCTCTGTCAGTCAGAGACTGGTCCCGGAGACACCCAGGTCCCCTTCAGCGCTCCCGGCTCACCCTGTCTGTTCTCTTGTTCCTTCTGCAGGGGTCCCCCCCCCCCCCCGCCTCCCCTCCTCCCCTCCTCCCCCAATAGCACACATCTGCTCACATCTGCTCATGGCCACCCGCTCGCTCAGCGGTTTCGGCTTAGGTAAGACTTGGCCTCACCCTTAATTATGCAGCGATGGCTCGCAGTCACCACTGTGTGTGTGTGTGTGTGTGTGTGTGTGTGTGTGTAATTTTTTTTTTTAATTGTGTATTTTTAAACGGTGAAGGAAGTGGTGCTAATGGGCATACGTCACATCCGAGGAGTAAGTGCAGGGGCAGATGGCGTCCCGGAATCTGCCCTGTGGCCAAGGGGAGGACGTGCCGTGCCGGCACTGGACTTGACTGGACGGAGCCCACCTAGGGTGGAGCCCTCTCTGAGCCACGCCCCCCTCTCCTGCAGGGGCGTGGCTGCTTTAACTTAAAGGGCCACGCTTCACCCTCAGCCGCAGCTGGGCTGCAGGAAGCAACGGAGCCTCCCTGTCAAAAGAGATCGCGTCCAGCCCCGGCTGGTTCGGCCCAGTGGATAGAGCATCGGCCCTCGGGCTGAAGGGTCCCGGGTTCGATTCCCCGCAGGGGCCGGTACCCCCGCTGGGGCGCACGCAACCCGTTGTTGTGTCTCTCTCACGTCGATGTTTCTCTCTCTCTCTCCCCGTCTCCCTCCCTCACCTCCAATCTCTCTCAAAAAATCAATGGAAAAATATCCTTGGGTGAGGATTAACAAAAAAAAGAAAAAGAGAGAGAGAGAGAGAGAGAGAGAGAGAGAGAGAGAGAGAGGTGGTGTCCATAGTAATAAGAGAGTGTGAGCCGTGTCAGACCATCCAGAAGGAGGAGGCCGGGTCGGAAGGTTGATTTTAGGCATTTTCCATGCCCTCGCGGATTCTCTAGAAACCTGTCTGTCCGCGTCACGTGTGTGTGTGTGTGTGTGTGTGTGCGCGCGCGCGTGCGTCTGTGTGTGTCTCTGTGTGTGTGCACGTGTGTCTTTGTGTGTGTGTGTCTCTGTGTGTGCACGTGTGTCTCTCTGTGTGTGCATGTGTCTGTGTGTGCGTGCATGTGCCTCTGTGTGTGTGTGTCTGTGTGTGCGTGTGTCTGTGTGTGCGTGCGTGTGCCTCTGTGTGCGTGTATCTGTGTGTGCATGTGTGTGCGTGCATCTGTGCGTGCATCTGTGTGTGTGTGTGTGTGTCTCTCTGTGTGTGTCTGTCTGTGTGCGTGCGCACGTGCGTGTGTCTCTGTGTGTGCGTGTGTGTGCGTGTGTCTGTGTGTCTCTGTGTGTGTCTCTGTGTGTGCGTGTGTGTGTGCGCGTCTCTGTGTGCATATGTGTGTGTCTGTGTGCATGTGTGTGTGCGTGCGTTGCCTGTGTGTGTGTGTCTCTGTGTGTGTGCATGTGTGTGGGTCTGTGTGTGTGCGTGTGTCTCTGTGTGTGTGTGTGTGTCTGTGTGTACGTGCGTGCGCGTGTGTCTCTGTGTGTGTGCATATGTGTGTGTGTGTGTGTGTGTGTGTGTCTCTGTGACTGTGTGTGCGTGTGTCTCTGTGTGTCTCTGTGTGTGCGTGCGTGTGTGTGCATGTGTCTGTGTGTCTCTGTGTGTGCGTGTGTCTGCGTGTGTCCGTGTGTGCGTGCGTGCGCGTGTGTGTGTGTGTGTGTGTGTGTGTGTCTGTGTGTGTCTGTGTGTGCGTGTGTGTGTGTGTTGGGGCAGGGGGAGAACCGAACACAACAGAAACCCCGCTCCAGGTTCCCAGCGTGGAGGGTGTTGGGGTGACACATGCATAAAGGAGGCAGAGCTTCCCGATGGGGATGGTGGTCCGGCCGCCTCGCTCCTTCCTGGGAGCCACTTGCAAGGACATTGCTCCACGGATATTGGGGAGAAAACGGACACCCCCCCCCACCCCCTGGCCGCCGTCCTGCTCGCGACGGCCGCTTTCCCAAGTGCCTCTTCTCCCGAAAGGACTTCAGGAGTGAAGCCGACAGCGGGGACGTGGGTGAGTGTGAGGACAGAAAGGCGTTCCTGTCTCAGATCTCTGTGGCGAGAGAGGGGTGAGGGTGGTGGGGGTGGGGTGGGGTGGGGGGCGAGAGGACGGATAAAAACCAAAGCAGAGACCGAGCTGCTGCCGGTGTGGTTGTGTTTATGGATTAGGGATTATCGGGACCTGGCAGGGGTCATCGGGGCCTGACGTCTGGAGGCTTCAGTGCTGATTAAGGCACCCCCCCTTTGACCTCTGACCTCCCCCCCCCCCCCCCCCCCGCCAGGCCCCTGGTCCAGGTGCAACGTTTTTGCAAATGCTCCGGCGTTATTGGGTTACTGGGTACTCCGAGCAGACAGGGATGCCGGGCTTAACAGAACAGCCCAATGGTTAGGATGCCCGCATTTTTATTTTTTTTTAAAGTTAAGATCTGGAAACTTCCATCCACTTCCTTTGACGATGAATCCTGGGCGAGGAGAGTTCTCCTCCACGTGCAAGCTGGGTCCCCGGGCGGTGAGGATGAATTGTGGCGAGAGCAGTGATCTCTGCCTTCACAGATGCTCTTGGGCGTGAATGCAGACAAGCACAGATAACGACTTCGTTTAAATGTTCACCCAGACGCTCCTAAAAATATACGCGGTGCCCTCAGGTCCTAGTTTGTTTTTGTCTTTTTTTTTTAAACAAATTTGACTTTTAAAAATCGCATGCACTGAGAGAAGAAACCAGAACACGCCCTGGCATTTTATCCCAGAACACCCTAAACCTTTGATTTGTCTCGTTCTGCTCAGTGCTTCCTGTAGCAGTTCTCTACATTGCAAACATTTGCTCCCTTTCAATATGCACGGAGCGGCCAGATGAGGAGGATCCCTGGACGCATAATCACCTGGCCACGCAGCGTCTATCCTATAGAATAAAAGGCTCATATGCAGATTGTCCCCTCGACCAGGAGTTCGACCAGCAGGCAGGCCGGCCAACCGCCCATGTCCCCTCCCCCTGGCCAGGCTGGCCGGACCCCACCCATGCACGGATTCATGCACCGGGCCTCTAAGATATATATATATATATATACATATATATACTGAGCGGCCAGGTTATTGTGCGTTCAGAGACCATCGTAATCTGGCCGCTCTGTGTATATTAAACTCTGCAGACAGTGAGCTCTTAGGAGGGAGAGAGGGGTTTTAAAATGTCAGTAAAGGGGTCATTTGTAAACATGTCCCTTGAGCGACAAGGAAAAAGTAAGAAAAAAAACAACACTTTATTTTTAACGTATTTCCGACGACAGCCGAAAGACGCATTTGCCCTGCTGAAGCCAACTGCCTGGGTGGCATCGATCGAGAAAATAGGCCTCGACCCCCCTTTTAGTGAAAGGCTTTAGAATTGTTTGCCCTTTCACTGTTTCCACGTGACCGGGGGCTGGGAGGGGGGGCGGCGGTCGGCCGTACGGCCGGCACTTGAAAACGTTTGACGTGATCTCCGCGGCTCTCGTGTTACCGTTTGCACGCGGTAAGAACGGTAACATGGTGTGATGGGCGGCTTCCTCCGGGGATGGACCCTCACGGTGAACACGCCCCCGGCGTTTTGTAAGCGTGCTCATTTCAGAGCGTCCCCCGGCACCAAACAGGTTCCCTTCGGGTTGATGTTGTGCAGAAAGTCCCAGCCACATCCGAGTTGAAGAAACAGCACGACCAGTAGGTTTGGTTTCTGCCTCTTCACCGGGAGTCAGACTTCTTTTTGTGTTCATCCCCTCCCCCCCCAACGATATTATCCCATTGATTTTTAGAGAGAGTGGGAGAGAGAGCGAGAGGGAGAGACGGAGAGAAACATCGATGGGAGAGAAACACCTCGATGGGTTGCCTCCTGCACACGCCCGACCAGGGCCCTGGCCGGGGAGGAGCCTGCAACCGTGGTCCATGCCCTTGACCGGAATCGAACCCGGGACCCTTCGGTCCACAGGTCGACGCTCTATCCACTGAGCCGCACCGGCCGGGGCTGGAGTCAGATTTCTTTTAAAAAAGGAGCAAATCCATGTCTGAAAACGTGGCCGAGACCCTTACGGGAACCGTATCACTGTGCGTTCGCATCAACCCCGGGGTCGCGGGCGGCCCCAGGGCCCTCGCGGTCCGTGTGCCGCTCTCCAGGGTCACGGCCTGGGAATCTGCCTGGGCACCTCGCGGTCACGGTCACGGTCACGTGTCCTCTCAAACCCACTCCTCAGAGAGAAAGCTGCAGAACCACATACAGGTGCGCTTGCAGGTGCTAACGGTCTGGGCGGCAGCAGCCAAAGGGATGTGGGCAGTCCGTTTAAAGCCAAGCCCAACGCCCGGCCGGCGTGGCTCCGGGGTGGAGCCTCGACCTGTGAACCAGGAGGTCACGGTTTGATTTCCCTGTCAAGGGCACAGGCCCGGGTTGTGGGCTTGGTCCCCAGTGTGGGGCGTGCAGGAGGCAGCCGGTCCGTGATTCTCTCTCCTCGTTGATGTTCCTCCCTCTCTCCCTCTCCCTTCCTCTCTGAAATAAGTATTTTTAAAAATACATTAAAAAAAAAATGAAATTCGTTTCTAATTGTCTCCTCTGCCACGTGACCTGAATAGCGGTTGATGACAATTTCTTCAGAGAACACGTACCATCTTCTGGGTAGACTTTTGTAGGAAAAGAGAAATCTTTATAGGTCAAGGGCCTATTTGCAATCCGCTTTATATTTGTTATTTAACTCACGCGCCGTGACATTTCCCTCCCCGGACTCCCATTCCCCGTGATCCTGGGGTTCTTAAAATATTGCCCCTGCTCCTGACATTTGGAAAACCTGTACGCTGCATTCCTACCGTCACCCGCTGCGGCTGCTCGGTACACAGACGCGGCCGTCCTACACCAGTTCCAACCTAAAGCCCGGCCTGGGTGAGCAAGGGCGTTGGCGACTTCCCTAGGTGGTTCGTGGGCGAGAAATCGGCGTGGGTTTGCGTGGCTCCAATCCCCGGTGGGAAAATGTTGCTGGGGTTCCCCCACGGCCTCTACTCGATCTACTTTCCTGCAACAGAGCAGTTACAGCTCATAGGTCAACGCTCAACCACTGAGCCACACCAGCTGGGCTGGAAACTAATTTCTTAAACCTTTTTGTCCACCCGAATTATCTCTGCCTCTAGAATCTACACGGAGTGGCCAGATGATGATCATCTCTGAACGCACAATAACCTGGCCACTCAGTGTGTGTGTGTGTGTGTGTGTGTGTGTGTGTGTGTGTGTGTGTGCGCGCATGTGTGTGTGTGTATTAGAGGCCCGGTGCATGAATCTGTGCATGGGTGGGGTCCAGCCAGCCTGGCCAGGGGGAGGGGACATGCGCGGGTTGGCCGGCCTGCCTGCTGGTCGAACTCCTGGTCGAGGGGACAATCTGCATATTAGCCTTTTATTCTATAGGATATACCCTGAGTGGCCACGTGATTATGCGTTCAGAGGTCATCATCATCTGGCTACTCAGTGTGTGTGTGTGTGTGTGTGTGTGTGTGTGTGTGTGTGTGTGTGTGTATAAAAGCCTAAGCAACCGTTACAACCAGCTGACCTGCCAGTAGCTATAACATGCACTGACCACCAGGGGGCAGACACTCAACACAGGAGCCGCCCCCTGGTGGTCAGTGCACTCCCACAGCCAACCTCCCGCCGTCCATCCCCCTCTCCCCCCCCCCCCCCCCCCCCTGGCCGATCAGCCCCGACTGCCCCGATCGCCGGCCAGGCCGAGGGACCCCACCCGTGCACAAATTCATGCACCGGGCCTCTGGTATTGCATGAACACAGACTAGGTCCACATGAAACTGCTTTTGTAGATGCCCACGACACACAAAAGCCCAACGTCCTCAGAGAGAGGTCGTCACGTGGAATCGAAGACGTGTCTGCCTGTGGCTCCCTTCATCCTTCTTAGAAGAAGCTGCTGTTTTTCTCCGACGGTCAGAGACGCCTGCGCGTTAGGAGGAAATGGGGGAGAAAGGTCCGAGGCGGAGCAGCCGCTCCTAGGAAATCTAGGAAGCAGCTTCTTCACCGGGAAACGTGGCGGGATTGAATGAAAATCATGCGGATGCTCGGAGAGACTGACTGAGATCTGATCTGGGCGCGTCTGTCGCTGCGTGACGCTGGGACACAGGATCCCACAGGCACACGGGACATTGTCCCCAAGACAGTGGGCCTTGGGAGGAAAAACTTTAATTCCGTGAGTGCCGTCCGTGCTCCGTGGAGTTCCTGCCTCTGAATTTTCTTTCTTTCTTTTTTTTTTAATACATTTTATTGATCTTTTACAGAGAGGAAGGGAGAGGGATAGAGAGTTAGAAACATCGATCAGCTGCCTCCTGCACACCCCCTACTGGGGATGTGCCCGCAACCAAGGTACATGCCCTTGACCGGAATCGAACCCGGGACCCTTCAGTCCACAGGCCGACGCTCTGTCCACTGAGCCACACCGGTTTCGGCTCTTCTTTCTTTCTTCCTTTCTTCCTTTCTTCCTTCCTTCCTTCCTTCCTTCCTTCCTTCCTTCCTTCCTTCCTTCCTTCCTTCCTTCCTTTCTTTCTCTCTCTCTCTCTCTCTCTCTCTCTCTCTCTCTCTCTCTCTCTCTCTCTCTCTCTTTCTTTCTTTTTTTTTTGGAAATGGGATGATAGCGAAGGAAGAACTGAGCTAGGGAGCAGCAGTGCCTCCATGCTATGCCTAACACGAAAACTGTATGATCGAAATGCAAATCCCAGTCTTTTCCTTTGAGGCCTTTACCGAGGAGAGCCAAACCTCAGAGCGAAAGAGTTCGGTGATGTGGTTTCGTGACAGGACATCATTGTCAATCAGAGAGGGGCCTCCCGGGCTGCACCCAGAGGCACGGACGCCGAGGCCCGAGCCGGGGGGCACGCGGTGTGCGTGGTCACGGGGTCCATGTTCTAGAAGGACGCCACAGGCCTCGCTCAGTTGCCCTTTAGAACCCGCCGGGCAGAGAGAGACACCCCGAGATGAAAGCCTCATTGCTCCTCTGTTCACCACGGCCGCTCTGATAGATGGAAGTCCCGCTGAGGATGAGACAGGGCCCCCTTGTTTCAACAGGGGACACCCGCCCCGCCCCGGAGGCACTCACCCCTCTGTCCTCGGCCTCCTCGTGGGCAAACCCTCCCCACGTGGCCGGCACATCGCGGAATAGGGGGGGGTGTTTACGACGCGCTTACCGCCCCCCCATCTGCCTCCCCCCGGCCACGTCCACCCCAGCCCTGGGTGCACGTCTTGCAGCTAACCTGCAGATATTAAAATTCCTGTGACCTACGTCCCATTTAAAAAAAAATATATATATCTATCTTTATTGATTTCAGAAAGGAAGGGAGAGGGGGAGAGAGAGAAACATCCGCGATGCATGATGAGAGAGAATCATGGACCGGCTGCCTCCTGCACGCCCCTCGTTGGGAATGGAGCCCGCAACCCCCGGGCGTGTGCCCTGACCTGGAGTCGAACCTGACCCCCTGGTTCCTAGGTCGACGCCCAAGCACTGAGCCACTTAGGATCCCTGTTTTTTTGGGGGGGGGGGGAATGAGGAAACCCAGGAAGAGGGGGTGCTAAGGAATACATTCCAGATGCCATCATGCCGATGGGGCGGGGCTAGCATTTGAACCCAGGCCAGACTCCTCCCTGGTGCCTCGTATGGCCTTTCCCCGAGCATCGTGCTGAGCTGTGGAGTCGAGTGGAGGGGCGGGGGGAGGGGAAAGCATAAATGTAACGAAGCCTTTTATGAGCGTCAGAGGGTATTGATCCTGGAGAGCATGCCGCCGTACCTCACATTATCCTGGCCCACGCGTTCCCGGAGGCGCGGCTCAACCCTCGCTAATGAGTTCCATTATTATTATTTTTTTAAAACGTATTTTTATGGATGTCAGAGAGGAAGGGAGAGGGAGAGAGAGAGAGAGATGGAAACATCCATGAGGAGAGCGCATCATGGACCGGCTGCCGCCTGCACGCCCCCCTACTGGGGATCGAGCCCGCAACCCCAGGCCTGTGCCCTTGACCGGGAATTGAACCCGGGACCCTTCCGTCCGCCAGGCCGGCGCTCTGTCCACTGAGCCGCACCGGCCAGGGCCCGAGCTCCATTAGGATGAAGATCGAGGTGGAACGCGCATAGAGAAGCACCTGCGGAAAAAGCCCGTGTATGTTGCTTCTTTGTGCAAAACGTCTGTCCCCCACTAGACGTGGGTGCAGTGGGAGACGTGCTGGCACCTCCTGAGACGGCCCCGTGATTCTTCAGGCCTGAACCAGCTGGCGGCTTCTGGATGTGACACTCTTGACTCAAGTCGACGTCTCTCTCTCGGAGGGGAGACACGGACGTCGTTGACCGAAAAGGTTCCTGTTGGGTTTCAGTTTGTTAAAAAAAAATAAAAATCGGCCAAAACCGGTGTGTGGCTCAGTGGGTAGCGCGTCGGCCTGCGGACTGGGGGGTCCCGGGTTCGATCCCGGTCAAGGGCATGGACCTTGGTTGCGGGCACATCCCCGGTGGGGGGTGTGCAGGAGGCAGCTGATGGATATTTCTCTCTCATCGATGTTTCTGACTCTCTGTCCCTCTCCCTTCCTCTCTATAAAAAAATCAATAAAATATATATTAAAAAAAGAAAAAATCGTTCTTTTTTTTTTTTTTTTTTTAATGTCAGGGAGCGAGCCTCGCTACAGAAACTCCTTATTCCAGCCCTGACCGGTGTGGCTCAGTGGATAGAGCCGTCAGCCTGTCCCAGGTTCGATTCCGGTCAAGGGCATGGACCTGGGTTGCGGGCACATCCCCAGTGGGGGGCGTGCAGGAGGCAGCTGATCGATGTTTCTCTCTCATCGATGTTTCTGACTCTCTCTCTCTTCCTCTCTGTAAAAAATCAATAAAATATATTAAAAAAAAGAAAAAAGAAAGAAACTCCTTTTTCCACTAACAGCAGTCGAGTGTCTTCTCGGAAGAGGCTGCACCTGGACACGCTCCTCCCGTATGTATGTTTCATTCGCTTGGGAAAATATCTTTGAAGGGACCCACTGGAGTGTGTCCAGATACAATCTCAGTCTGCCATGGCCGAACTTTCCTGAAAGGTCTAGGGCCGTGGTCGGCAAACCGCGGCTCGCGAGCCACCTGTGGCTCTTTGGCCCCTTGCGTGTGGCTCTTGCACAAAAGACCACGTGCCTGGGCGAGTCTGTGTTGAAGAAGTGGCCTTAGGAAGAAGTTTACGTTTAAAAAATGTGGCTCTCCAAAGAAATGTCAATCGTTGTGCTGTTGGTATTTGGCTCTGCGGACTGATGAGTTTGCCGACCCCCTGGCCTGTGCTATCTCCACCCATTGAAGTGATCTTTCCCTGCTCATCTCGGAATGTCCGAAGGTCGCCCCACTCCAATGCCACCTTCTCCAGCCCACCTGCCCGGTCTGCTCCGGCCGGACTTCATCCCTTCTTCAGTAACCCTCCCTGGTCCCTGGTGTCATTGTCCGTTGTCCCGAGAAAACCAATCCCCGTGGGGGGCGTGCAGGAGGCAGCCGACCAATGAGTCTCTGTCATCATTGATGTTTCTCTCTCTCTCTCCCTCTCCCTTCCTCTCTGAAATCAATAAAAAATATATTAAACAACAACAACAACATCAAACAAACAAAAACAAACCCAGGATTCTACCAGATGTAGGTCAAAGACGAGTCCTTTTTCTGCGGGGCCTCCGTGGTATCACGTTTATTGTGGCAATTACCCTCACGCTTCGCTCTCTGGGGTGGGGGGTAGGGGTGAGGGCTCATCTGTTAGGATGAACCCCCTTCTGGGAGAGGCCTGGGGGACAGGTCCCAGGCCCCAGGCCCCAGAGGTCCAGCCCTTCTATCCCTGGTCTGCATTTTCCTCCTGCGAACCCAGGGGGGGCGTTTTGATCCGAGAGGCCAGAGGCAGCGTCTTTTTGAGCGTCAGGGGGAATGCTGAGTGGGGACGGAATGGTTGGCTGGCTTCATCAAAAAGTCATCAGCATCTTCGGTGCTGGAGACGAGAGCGGTGGTTGTTAGCAGTTCTTTGAATGCGTTTTTTTTTTTTTTAGCCCCGCACAAGAACGCAAGGATTCACAGCTGAGCCGTTTCAAGAGGCGGGTTCTGGGGAGGAAGGCTCACCCTCGGTGCGGTGCGTGCTGTGGTCCGCGGGTGGCCCCGTGTGCACACGTGTGTGTTTAACCTTCAAGGGTTCTTAAGAGCGTAGCGGAAGGTACCGTTTCACAGACTGTTCCTGCGAGTGAAAAACGTGAGGCATTGCTCAGCCTGACTGCACGTGTGTGTATTTATTCTGGAATATCCGGCAATGGCCTGTTGTTGTTTGTTTGTTTGTTTTTTTAAGTTCTGAAAAGTTTCTGAATCCCCTACGCATGTACTCCAAAACAGGAGCCAATCAGCTAACGGGCTTTATTGTATCGATCCAGGGGTCCTCAAACTCTTTAAATGGGGGGCCAGTTCACTGTCCCTCAGGCCGTTGGAGGGCCGGACTATAGTTTAAAAAAAACAAACAAACTATGAACAAATTCCTATGCACACTGCACATATCTTATTTTGAATTAAAAAGCAAAACGGCAAAAACACCCGCACGAGGCCCGCGGGCCATGGTCTGAGGACGCCTGGTCCGAATGTTGGGGTTCTAGCCCATGTTCTCTTTCTTGCTCTTGGATAACAATGTCAGTATTCTTGGAGCGAGTTAGCTGCTATTATACTGGGTGAACCGGTTAATAATGCAGATTGACCCTTTACCGGTTAAAAATGTGGATACCGGTTAGTAATGCAGACACCGGTTAATAATTCAGATTGACCTTTTACCAGTTAATAATGCGGATTTTGTAATCAAAGAAAACACGATGATTTCAAGAGAAACATCAAAAGTGCTTTGTTCAAAGTGATGTCCATCGCTATCTACACATTTCCCCCATCTTTCAGGTCAATTTGTGGGTACCGTCCCAATAGAACTTTTCTTGTTTTGAGGCAGACCATTCAGAGACCCCATTGTCCACTTCTTCGTACGTGTTGAAGGGCTGCTCAGACAGTGTGTGTGCCGTCGATCGGAACACGTGGTCATCTGAAGGAGCGAGGGCTGGTGGACACGGCGGGTGGGTTCATACTTCCCAGGCAGGATCTTTTCACGTGTCTTTACCTGGTTTTGAAGTGTGTGCTGGTGCGTCATCGTGAAGCAAAATTACTTTGCCGTGTCTGCTGGCCCATTTGGTGGTTTTACGATCAAAGTGTGGTTCAAATGGATTATTTATTGTCGGTAGCGATCAGTATTAACGGTTTCAGAAGCTCACAACACACCACACCTTCCTGATCCCACCAAACGCAGAGCAGTGTCTTCTTTCCGAAGCGATTTGGCCTGGCAGCCGATGTTGATGGCTGACCTGGATCAACCCATGATTTTGTGCGTTTGGGATTCTCAGAATAAACCCACTTTTCATCGCCAGTCACAATTCAATGCAAAAAAGACTTACTTTCGTGCCGTTGAAGCAACATTTTACTGATGGCTTTTCGGTTTTCCATTTGTCTTTCGTTCAGTTGATGTGGCACCCGTTTTCCTTCCTTTAAAATCTTCCCCGTTGCTTGTAAATGATCGGAAATTGTTTGCTGAGCAACGTTTAATCTTTCTGCAAGTTGTGTTTGAGTTTGACACGCATCTTCACCCAATAACGCTTGTCATTGTTGGTCTTCAAACTTTTTCGGTTGACCTGGACGTTCTTTGTCTTTCACATCGAAATCATCCCTTTTAAAGCGTTTAAACCAGCGCTCACACGTATCTTGAGATGGAGCATGTTCACCACAAGCTTCCCGAAGTATACGATCACTTTCAGCAGCACTTTTCTTCAAACTAAAATAACAAATTAAAACTTCCCACAAATGCTCTTTCTTTGGGCACGAAATTCGACATTTTTAAGCGTAAAAACATCAATGATGTTAACAGCTTCAGAAAACTTGACAGATGATGTTTTGAAGCTTGTTGTCACTACAGCAAAATAGCACACATATCAAAGCGCATACATATCAACATATGTGTGACTCCATCTAGTGAAAAAAACCCGCAATATTCACCGGCACAACTAATACTCAGAATGCCAGCGCCTGAGGCCAGGGTCCATATTTTAATCAGCGATGTCCATGTTTTCTCCCCAAGAATCTTCTCTGCCCGTTTCTCTTAGACCCGTGGTCGGCAAACCACGGCTCGCGAGCCACATGCGGCTCTTTGGCCCCTTGAGTGTGGCTCTTCCACAAAATACCACGGCCTGGGCGAGTCTATGTTGAAGAAGCGGCGTTAGAAGAAGTTTACGTTTAAAAAATGTGGCTCTCCAAAGAAATGTCAATCGTTGTCCTGTTGATGTTTGGCTCTGTGGACTGATGAGTTTGCCGACCACGGGCCTAGACCCACAGAAAGGCTCAGCCTCCTGACCCTCGTGTCCATTTCTTCCTCTTCTCCACCCCCTCCTTCTGGAAAGGGAACTAGGATTTAACGCACGTCTGGGGCCCGGCCCCTGAGACACTCGGCATTCTGGCCGAGACGCAGGGAGAGCCGCAGAGAATTGGCCAGAGCGCCCGCTTCCTCGAGCCCCGACTCCCAAAGCATCGCCGACGTTCAACGACGGGGTTCGAGGAAAAGGCCAGTTGGTCGTTCCACGGGATTCTCGGGTCGAACCTTTTCTGGCCCCATTGCCAACAAGAAGATACGTTGCCCCCCGGAGACCACAGACATCTCAGACGTTCACGTGTCTGAAACGAATCATGGGCATTAGAAGTGTGTTCTCCTAGGGTGACCATCTAATAATTCTGCTTGAAATTATACGTGAACATGGGGTGACACGGCACCAACACATAAACAAGCTCTCTCTTTCTGGTGTTGTGACAGTAAACTGTGTCATCGGCTCCGTTAACGTGGTCAGAGGTGAACAGAGTTGGCTGCACCGGGTGTAATTCAAAGTGGGCATTACGGTGGAGGGAGGATTAAGGGTACGTGGTTTTGCCGACGGACCGTTGTCACAGGAAGAATTTTGTTCTTATCAGCTCCTGGGGCAAGTGGGCTCGATTGCTGTTTATTGCCACAGGATTTACCAGGAAAACGGCAAAACATACCCACCAGGAAAGGAAAGATGTGGTTTTGCTACCTGAGGAATCTTTCCCCCAGATATATAAATGGTCATTAAGGATGAAATGTGGGAGCCCATGAAGACACAGGATCTTATAAAAAAAAAAAACATCCTGGCCCGGCTGGCATGGCTCAGGGGTGGAGCGTCGACCTGTGAACCAAGAGGTCACGGTTCGATTCCCGGTCAGGGCACACGCCCGGGTTGCAGGTTGATCCCCAGTGGGGGGCGTGCAGGAGGCAGTCGATCAATAATTCTCTTTCATCATGGATGTTTCCATCTCTCTCTCCCTCTCCCTTCCTCTCTGAAATCACTAAAAAAAAAAAAGAACAAAATTTAAAATCTTGTTAAAAGGGTGTGTTCATATAAAAAGGGCTCACAATAAAATAAAATAAAATAAAAAAAATAAAAATAAAGAGGCTCACACCCTGTTTGCATGAGCGAAAGCTACTCCTTCAGGGGCTGAAGAAACAGTGGGAAGAGGCGGCTGATTTGTGGCCAGTCCTCCGGGCAGTTTGACGCCCATTCATCGCGATTCGGTAAAAGGCGGGGAACCCTCCGGGGATGGCGCATCGCGTGCAGAACAGGAATGCGGGGCTGACTGGCAGCGGTTCCTGAACGTTGCCCGCACCTTGTTCTACCTTTCTTTCATGGAGAATTCATGCCCCGGGTTTTTCGAGTTTCAATAGACCTTTTTTACCTGGAAGCAAGGAACGTTCAACAAAATCCATGATGCGTCCTTAGCTTTTCTACGCCGCCTACCCGCCACCCCAGGGCGCGTCTCAGAAAGGTGCGGTTCTCTCCGGCGACGTCATTGAAACGTCTTCTTCTTTAAGCGGAAAATGCACCGTGTGCTGCAAAACGGCTTTCTTCCTCGCTCTGGACAGACTTCCTAAAGCTCACGGAACCCGTTTCTGAATATAGTCCGGGTGAAATCGCCCTGTAGGCCGCCCCCACACGCTGCCTGTTTGACTCTCTGACATTACCATTCATACCCCTGACCTCCCCTCCAGCAAAGCCAATCTGATTTCTTTGGGAGGAGGGACCCCACGGGTAGGGAAGGAGGAAGAATATGAATTGTGTGGCGGTAATAGTTCACTATTCTGCTCTTACTGAAGGCAAAAAAAAATTTTTTTAAAGGATGATTTTAAAAATATATATACACGGAGTGGCCAGATGATGATGATCTCTGAACGCATAATAATCTGGACACTCAGTGTCTACCCTATAGAATAAAAGGCTAATAGGCAAATTGTCCCCACGACCAGGAGTTCGACCAGCAGGCAGACCGGCCTGGCCGACTGCCCATGTCCCCTCCCCCTGGCCAGGCTGGCCGGACCCCACCCACGCACGAATTCATGCACCGGGCCTCTAATATATATATATATATATATATATATATATATATATATATATATATACACACTGAGTGGTCAGATTATTATGCATTCAGAGATCATAATAATCTGGCCATTCAGTGTATATAACTCCCCTGCCTTCCATGTGTGTCTCCTGCAGATTTAGAGAGAGAGAGAGAGAGGAAGACTTGGCTTTCAGCACGTAGGTCAGCGATGTGGATGTATATTACACATGGTCAAAACCTCCGGCCCTGGCGCCCGGACCCCGTCCTTCTCCTTGGTCCAGCGTTGAGGTGTGACTTCCTCGGAGCCGCGGGAGGCCACGGAGATGTCTTTTTACCACACCGAATGCGTCCGATCACATCCCTTCCTTTCGTGCCTCATAAAACACACATCTCCTTACGTCTGCCCTCAGTCCTCACGCGCCCGTTCATCCTACAGAAACCCAGAAATAAGCGCTCGACTCATCGTAGTTTTACATTCACCAGTTCTTGGCGAGTCACCTTTAAAATAGACATAAAAAATGTTGTTTTCGCTCGGAGGATCCAGCCATTCATCCCTAAAAAGTAACTGCAAGTTCAGCAGCTCGCTCTGTGAAGAAAGAAGCCTCCCGATTCAGAGGGGGCTCCACGTTCCTGAGACGTCGAGAGACCCCGGGTCATGTCTGCTGTTTGCTTTCAAGGTCAGACCCAAGGTCAGACGGTCCCCGGCCCATGTTGCAACTGGAGGCTGCAGACGCGTTCCTTCCCGGGGATGCTTTGTCTGGGGCGTTGGGCCCAGGGACCCTCTGCGTCTGTCTCCTTAATGACTTGCATGGTTTGCCTACGACCTCATGAATATATTCCCCTCCCGCCCCCCAAAAAACAACACACACACACACACACACACACACACACACACACACACACACCACCCTCTCTGCTATTCTCATTTCCCGAAGTGTGTGTGCAGCAAGAATGGCCTTCGACTATAATCTCATCCTCATTATTTTTAATAAAGAAAAGATTGTCCTTTTTTTTCACGTTTCCTGGCCTGTCGGGGGAAATCGATATTCCAGGAGGTCAGGCCTGTCTGCCTCCGGGTGAGAGCGAATCCACAGCCCGAGGTCCCTTGCAAAGCGTGGCCAGCGGGAGGGAGGGAGGCTCGCCTTCTGCAGGCCTGTGCTCGGCTGGTCGGAAGCCGCCCTGGACGGGGGGGCACGGCCGCCCCTCTTCCCGGAGGTTTGCGGGGAGCCTCGCAGGAAGGCCAGGCCGGGCGCCGGGGTCTGGGCTCCCCACACAAGGCGTCTTTGTTCCCTGCCCGCCGCCGAGGGGACGTGACCCCGTGGGTTTCATTTGTCAGCGGCCGTCTGCTCGCCCCGCTTCCTGTCATGAATGATGGGAAACAGGTTTTTCTGGAAATAAATGGGAGACGTTTTCAACGCGGGCGCACGGAACCCTCCGAGGCCCGGGACTGGTGTGCGTCCTTTCTGGGGGCGCAGAGGCGGTAACCCGGGGGACAACGCCACGCTGCTGCCTCACCCCGCTGCCAGCTCCTCTCTCCCAGAAGAGATAAAAAATGAAAAAGACGGAAATTAAATAAGTAAATAAACCCAGCAGCTGCTGCTCCCATTCCTCGGTGTGGACGGAACAGAATCGGGGACTTTTTTCAGTCAATGAATGAGCGGATCCCCACAGGAAGGGTTGAACTCTTTTAAAAAAATATATATATATATTTTATTGATTTTTTCACAGAGAGGAAGGAAGAGGGAGAGAGAGCTAGAAACATCGATGAGGGAGAAACATCGATCAGCTGCCTCCTGCACACCCCCCACTGGGGATGTGCCTGCAACCAAGGTCCATGCCCTTGACCAGAATCGAACCCGGGACCCTTCAGTCCGCAGGCCGACGCTCTGTCCACTGAGCCACACCAGTGAGGGCAGGTTTGAGCTCTTGAATACCCCACAGGAAGGTTTCCAGAAGCCGCTCAAACGGGAGCATGCTAACACACAGTGATGAGCCCGGCCGGCGTGGCTCCATGGTGGAGCGTCGACCTCTGAACCAGGAGGTCAGGGTTCAATTCCTGGTCAAGGGCATGGGCCCGGGTTGCGGGCTCGATCCCCAGTGGGGGGCATGCAGGAGGCAGCTGACTGATGTTTCTCTCTCCCTCTCTCTTCCTCTCTGAAATCAATAAAATATATATATATATATATGTATATGTATATATATATATATATATATATATATATATATTTTTTTTTTTTTTAAAAGACGGTAATAAGGTCTATTCTAATATAAAGCCTTTCCCATGGAGACATGTGGCCCGCCCGTCTACCTCTCTCTCTCCGCCTTTGAAACTGCAGCCAGGACACTGGCCCGCATGCATTCGATCCTAAGGGAGCCAGCACATCTGGAAGTTTGAGAAGCAAAGTGAACTAGTGAGAGGGGGCGGGCGGGCAGGCTGGGGCTGGGCCGGGGAGCGGGGAGGGGGGAGGGGGAGTGGTGTCCGGATTTAAAAATGCAGATGTTGAACGTGGCCGCCAGTCAGGCCCCAGGAACCAGCAGCCAGGGGCGGAAAATTACAATCGTCGCCTGGGCCCCGGCCAAGCTGAGCGCGACGGGACCGTCACCCAATCCGGAGAGGGGCGCCCCCACCCAGGTCTGAAAAAAAGCGGGACCCCGCGCCCTGTGGGAACGAGCCGTTTCCAGGACATCTCTGTCCTTCGAGAGCAGGAATGGGCCCGGACGCTGCCCTCTCTCTGGTCCTCAACAAGGGGCAGTCCTCAGAATGTGACCAGCCCCCCCCATCCCCCCACCATCCGGGCCCCCTCTCTAGGGCCCCCCGATACTGCTGAGGGCACCACAAAGCTGCTGGGCGGCTGCCAGGGCCCTCCCCCCACTCCGGTACCCCGACAGTCCAGGCCCTGCCAGCACATGCCTGAGAGACACAGACACCAGGGCCCCCCCGCTTTTCTCAGGGAAAACGGGGTTCGTGTGCAGAAGGCCAGGGAGGAGAGTCCAACGCTCAGGGGCAGGGGGCCAGAGGCGGGACTGGGTGCTCGGAGAACTGCATCCCAGGCCTCCACTCCCAACAAATGCTTCACCAGAAGCCTTTCCAGCTGCAAACAGACCCCCCCCCCCCCCCCCCCCCCCCGAGTGATTTTATTTCTCCTTGAGCACCTGGCTAGGGCGGAGAGAGGAGTGAGCTGAGGAGAGAGACCAATGCCTGCCTCTGCTCCCATCCCTGCCCCCCGCCCCCCGCCGGCCCCCAATAAAGGGGGAAAGGTAAAAACAAGCAAACACAAAACACACAACCCTGTTGTCCCAGAGGGTTCAGCAGGAATTCGGAGAGAAACCCCAATGAGTGTGTTTCCTATGAAAAGACTCTCCTCCCCGCAGCCCAGGGCATCCTCATCGGCCAGGCAGCGGCGAGTGGGTTATGGGGATGCAAACCCCACACCTCAGTCTCCTGTGGGCTGGCGCTGGGGGAGCTCACAGCCAGGGCCGTCTGCTTGGCCACGCCGGCCGGCCGGGCAGAGGGTGTAAAGTGGGGGTGCGGACAGAGAAAGGGCGACCCCGCTAGGCAGGGCGTGTGCGTCTGGCTGCCTGAGCTCCCCTGTGCCCGGGCGACGTTCAGAGATGAAAAGGGAGCCCTCGCCGGTGTGGCTCAGTGGATAGAGCGTCGGCCTGCGGACTGAAGGGTCCCGGGTCCCATTCCCGTCAAGGGCACAGGCCCGGGTTGCGGGCTCCATCCCCAGTCGGGGGCGTGCAGGAGGCAGCCGATCGGTGGTTCTCTCATCATGGATGTTTCTCTCTCTCTCTCCCTCTCCCTTCCTCTCTGAAATCAATAAAAATATATATATTTTTTAAAAAGAGATGAAAAGGGAAATATGTGGGAAAAGGAAAAATGGGATGAGGAGTTAGGGAATTAATTGATAACGTTTCCACAAGCGATGAGAGAGAGAGAGGAGGGAGGGGAGAAGAAGAGGGGGGGAGGGGAGGAGGAAAGATGGGAAGGGAGGGAGTTTGAAGTATTAACTTAAAATAATCTTTTGCCCGGCTGACGTGGCTCAATGGTTGGGCGTCAACCTATGAATGAGGAGGTCACAGGTCAATTCCCGGTCAGGGCATATGCCGGGGTGGTGGGCTCGATCCCCAGTAGGGGGCGTGCAGGAGGCAGCCGACCAATGATTCTCTCTCATCATTGACGCTTCTCTCTCTCTCTCCCTCTCCCTTCCTCTCTGAAATCAATAAAATATATATATGTTTTTTTAAAAAAAACCCAGAAAACATGAATGACAGGAATAGAAGTGCATTCTCAGCCTGAGAAGGTCAACGGACACCGTTCTAAACAGCGTCTCTTACAGGATTGTTTTAACAAAACGCCAGGATTCTCGAATCCGTTGGCAAACAGCAAAGGCCTGCGTTGGCTTGTCTTCCTTGAGCCTCATTCAGTGGTTGGCAAACCGCGGCTCGCGAGCCACACGCGGCTCTTTGGCCCCGTGAGTGTGGCTCTTCCACAAAACACCACGGCCTGGGCGAGTCTATGTTGAAGAAGTGGCGTTAGGAGAAGTTTACGTTTAAAAAATGTGGCTCTCCAAAGAAATGTCAGTCGTTGTCCTGTTGATATTTGGCTCCGGGGACGAATGAGTTTGCCGACCACGGGCCTAATTGACAGGGTGGAAGGCCTGCTATCTTGGGCTCGAGGAGTGAAACGGAGATAGCATCGCCTCACGCAGAGATTCATTAGGCTCTTTGGTGAAATTAAATGATAAAAAGCAAGGCACGTGCATTTCCTAGGCTGGGGAATAGAGTCTGGATGAATCTAACCCAGGCACTGATCGGGTCTCCTCATGTCAAACCTTTTCCAACAAGGGAAAGCGAATATTCTCATAATTAATGAGCGTCGAGGAGCCGCCCAAACCGCGGGTTCATCTTTTCCTGGGTCCCTGACAAGACGTATTTGATGAGGGCGGGCGCCCAGCCGTGTTCTCTGGGGCCCAACTGGTACCCCTGCGAACGGGAAACCGCGGGGTCCGAGCAGCTGGCGGGCCTCTGTGGAGGGTCGGGCTGGAACACATTCCCACCCGAGGCCGCGACTCCTCCGGGGCTCAGGTGCCCGGCACGGCCTGGCCTGGGGTCGCGCCATCGCTCTCCTTGTATTTGGGCAGGGATGTTGGCACAGTGACGGGCAGATCCGCCCAGGAAACCGAAGGCGGGTGGGTCTACATCTTCGACGGCGGACCCACCAGCGTGGAAGAGATACGTGTTGGCCCCAAAGAGGAGCGTCCCCATCGGGCCCAGGACGCGGATGTGGCTCAGGTGGGTCTTTCCTCTTGGGTCAGTTGAGATTCTTTGTTCTTTCCACTACGGATCACTGTCATTCCCGCCCCCCCCCGCCCCGCACCTCCCTCCCCCCCATCTCTCTTCCTTTCCTTTGTCACCGACAGGTGTCATTTATATTTTTTAAAATATATTTTTTATTGATGTCAGAGAGGAAGGGAGAGGGCGAGAGAGAGAGAAACATCCGTGAGGAGAGAGCATCATGGATCGGCGGCCTCCTGCACGCCCCCCACTGGGGACGGAGCCCGCAACCCAGGCGTGTGCCCTTGACCGGGAATCGAACCGTGACCTCCTGGTTCAGTGGTCGGCAAACCGAGACTCACGAGCCACGTGCGGCTCTTTGGCCCCTTGAGTGTGGCTCTTCCACAAAATACCACGTGCGGGCGCGCGCGTACAGTGCGATGGAAACTTCGTGGCCCGTGCGCGGAAGTCGGTTTTCGGCCGGGGCGGGTCTATTTTGAAGAAGTGGCGTTAGAACACCCAAGGGGCCAAAGAGCCGCATGTGGCTCACGAGCCTGCGGTTTGCCGACCGCTGTCCTGGTTCATAGGTCGATGCCCAACCACTGAGCCACGCCGGCCGGGCAATATGAGTTGTTGTTGTTTTTCAAAGACTCTTTCGAAATCAGATACAATCTATCCGGTGCCTTTCCTATGGCTGTCCTTCGGGGCCACGTATAATTCACTAGTCATCGCTGTGCACGGAACCATGGGAAATTCCGCACCCGTCTTGGGTGGTTCCGGGACATTCTTCCATGGATTGATGACTTTTAGAATCAGGAAGCAGAATTATCTTGGTCTGATGGCGTTTCTTTTTACACATCATCTGTTTTGCAGAAGTTTGGGTGCAGTGCCAGCGATGGACTCTGCGTTGCCAAGGAAACGGTGTCCAGGAGGGAGGCCCCTCACGGATCAGCAGGTGAGGCCTTTGATCACGTGACGATGGGTGGAGCTGGGGGCGGTGCAGGGCATGCTGGGACAGCTCTCAGTTCTTCAGGAAGAGCCGCAGGTGGGTAACCTTAAAACTAGGCAGTGACTCCTCCCCTCGGGGAGGGGGAGGGGGGGGACAGGCGGGGAAGGAGGCCCCCTTCTACTGAAGGCAAACCACTCCCTCAGACATTTTTTAAAAATAAAGGTATATATTTTTATTGATTTCAGAGAGGAAGGGAGAGAGAGAGAGAAAAAAAACATCAATGATGAGAGAGAATCATGGATCAGCTGCCTCCTATACGCCCCCTACTGGAGATCGAGCCTGCAACCTGGGCATGGGCCCTGACCGGAATCGAACCTGGGACCCCCTCAGTCCGCAGGCTGACGCTCTATCCACTGAGCCACACCAGCCAAGGCAGTGTGGCATGTGTGTGTGTGTGTGTTTTGTTTTTTTTAAAATATATATTTTATTGATTTTTTTACAGAGAGGAAGGGAGAGGGATAGAGAGTTAGAAACATCGATCAGCTGCCTCCTGCACACTCCTTACTGGGGATGTGCCCGCAACCAAGGTCCATGCCCTTGACCGGAATCGAACCCGGGACCCCCTCAGTCCGCAGGCCGACGCTCTATCCACTGAGCCACACCGGCCAGGGCTTGTTGTTTTTTTAAAATATATTTTTATTAACTTCAGAGAGGAAGGGAAAGGGAGAGAGAGAAACATCAATGATGAGAGAGAATCATGGATTGGCTGCCTCCTGCACGCCCCCTACTGGGGATCGAGCCTGCAACCCGGGCATTGAACCTGGGACCCCCCCAGTCCGCAGGCCGACGCTCTACCCACTGAGCCACACCGGCCAGGGCGTGGCATGTGCTTTATTCCAGATGATTAGCCGTAACGGTCCGTTCCTACCAGACGTCAGTGTGTGTGTGTGTGTGTGTGTGTGTTCTGCTGAGTCTTATGCACAAAATGCGACCCTCTTCTTCAAGAAGAAAAACTGCAGTGTTCTTCCCGCCGGAGCTACAAATGCCACGGGACTGGCCCGATGGAGACATGTGAAGCTCACGTCTCACCCCTATAGACCCAGAGGTGTGTATTCCGGGCACATGTTTGGGGCAGGACATCGGCACAGAGTCGCCTCACATAGCAGTGGGGGGAGAGTCCGCGCCGCCGGGAAAGCACACCCGGCTTTCCGTGTGGCGTTCGCGACGCGGCCCCGATGGGAAAGGGAATCTCGCTCAGCTTCGGACGGAGCACAGAGCCGTTTCCCTCCTGGTCCGCAGGCCCCGCCAGGCCAGATCAAAGGGCGCGTGTTACCTGCCTCCCGACGGCCGACCCAGACATGTTTACAGGGCTCCCGTCTCCACGCCAGAGCTCACGTGCCTTCGCTGGCATGTAAATTACAGCCTTCCGTGGCCGCCCCGTCAAAACACGCATCGCCTGATGGGACCCCGTGTTGAAACCTGTCAGGACGTCCCGGCTAAACACGCGTGCCACTGTGCTTGCCCTTGCTTCTCTCTGTCGCTGGAAAAAATGGAGCAGATGGTCTTTTAACCCTGGTTTGCGGGGTAAGCTGATCAAGCTGGCTTCTATTCGCTTAATCATTTAAACCAGGCTGCGAATTTGTTTTCTTCTGCCCTATCCCCTCCGCCTGTTCGTGTGTGTGTTGTTGTGTGTTTTTTAATCTATTTTTATTGATTTCAGAGAGGAAGGGAGAGGCAGAGAGAGAGAGAAACATCCATGATGAGAGAGCATCATGGATCGGCTGCCTCCTGCACGCCCCACACTGGAGATCGAGCCCGCAACCCGGGCCTGTGCCCTTGACCGGGACTCGAACCCTGACCTCCTGGTTCCTAGGTGGACGCTCAGCCACGGAGCCACGCTGGCCGGGCTAGAATAGGAATGCCTGAGTCTTAAGGCTTGTGGGTGGAGTAAGGGCAGTTAGGTGAAAGGTAAAACTTAGCCCTAACCGGCTTGGCTCAGTGGATAGAGCGTCGGCCTGCGGACTGAAGGGTCCCAGGTTCGATTCCGGTCAAGGGCATGTGCCTTGGTTGCGGGCACATCCCCAGTGGGGGGTGTGCAGGAGGCGGCTGATCGATGCTTCTCTCTCATCGATGTTTCTAACTCTCTACCCTCTCTCCCTTCCTCTCTATAAAAAACCAATATATATATATATATATATATATATATATATATATATAAAGGTAAAACTTAAAGGCGCTCATGAGGGACCATAAAGAAGACTGGGCTGTAGAGGGAAGCCCCGAAGGCGCTCACACTGCGTTCGCAGGAGCCCTGTCTGTGCTGAGGTGCTCGTAGCTGTCTGGGCCGTCCTATAAAGTGGGTCTCGCTAAACCAGTCAGGCATTCCACACGTTTAGAGTAGATTTATATTTCAAGACACCCCCCCCCCCCTGCCCCCGTGCCTCTCTGTGTGGGTGTCCACAGATTGGGTTGGGGTAGAAGGCAAGAGGGGAAGCCATCCAGGGCTAAATGCAAGCGGGTGGAAGAGTTAACGGGCCTGAATGTCTCAATTGGCAATCAGTGCTGGCAAGTCCCTCTCCCCAGCTGTTGCTCGTTAAGTCTCCCTCGAACCCACTAGGCCCGCGGTCGGCAAACTCAGGAGTCCACGGAGCCAAACATCAACAGCACCACGACTGACATGTCTTCGGAGAGCCACATGTGTTAAACGTAAACTTCTTCTAGCGCCACTTCTTCAACATAGACTCGCCCAGGCCGCGGTATTTCGTGGAAGAGCCACCCTCAAGGGGCCAGAGAGCCGCACGTGGCTCGCGAGCCGCCGTTTGCCGACCACGGCACTGGGCCTTGAGCTCTGGTACACGGGTTAGGCTAGCAATCCAAGCAGGGGAAGGTCCGTTGAGGAAATACGGTTGCAGGCCGGCCGCACATTTCCGCCGGGGAGTATTTCCTTCTGTTCCCGAGTTTTGATCTCTTCTTCTTCAGCTCGGATATTGGAAAGCAACTGAGCTGCTTTTGGAAAGAAAGGAGGAGGAAGAGGAGGGGATGGAGGGGGGGGAGGAGGGGAGGGGGAGGAGGGGAGGGGGAGGCTGATGCATCCAGAGGTTTAAGAACGAGATGAGAAGTTTTATTTGTTACAAAATAGAGAGCATTCAGCCCCTCGTCTGGGGCAAAAGAACAAAGGAAAAGCCCATTAAGCCTCCTTGCTCTTCAAAGGGAAAAGGGTGGAGGGTTATGTGTTGTGACAGATTGAGATCGAATGGATTTGCCGGGGGCTCTGGGGACCTGGGAGGGGAGGTCTGGCTGGAGAGACCACGTGGCACCCGGGGTGACGGCGGAGCAGGGGCGGGGGTGGGGGGGTGGGGGGTGGAAATGCCAAGTTCTAGGTTCTTAAATGCATTTTAAAAAACGAGCAAACAAACAAGCAAACCGAAAAAGAGATTTAAAAAAAAAAAACTAAGAATAGGGGCCCGGCCAGCGTGGCTCAGAGGGTGAGCGCCGACCCATGAACCAGGAGGTCAGGGTTCGATTCCCGGTCAAGGGCACAGGCCCCGGTTGTGGGCTCGATCCCCAGTGTGGGGCGTGCAGGAGGCAGCCGATCCATGATTCTCTCTCATTATGGATGTTTCTCTCTCTTCCTCTCCCTCTCCCTTCCTCTCTGACATCAATACAAATATATATATTTTAAAAAGACTCATTTTATGCAGTTTCAAGGGTAGAACATGGAATAAAATGTGTTCTCCCTCTGCCACCTCCACCAGCCCATGGACTGACTCTCTCTCTCTCTCTCTCTCTCTCTCTCTCTCTCTCTCTCTCTCTCTCTCACACACACTCTGTCCTAAATAAGAAATGCCACATTATGGAAAAATATACTATTTACAAGTATATAAATACCCTGCATTTTAGGAGACATCTGTTTTATATTTCTCAGAATGCCATGGAAATTTTTTTCCCATTATTTCTCCTAAAGGACTCCAGACTCGCAATCATAGATGCCCATCTAGTTTGAAATGTTTACTGCCCATTCCTGTACGATATCATCAGCCACCGTGGAGGCTTACAAAAACTGTACCTCCAGCCCGGCCGGCGTGGCTCAGGGGTTGAGCGTCGACCTAGGAACCAGGAGGTCAGGGTTCGATTCCCGGTCCAGGGCACAGGCCCGGGTTGCAGGCTCGACCCCCAGTGTGGGGCGTGCAGGAGGCAGCCGATCCGTGATTCTCTCTCATCATGGATGTTTCTACCTCTCTCTCTCCTTCTCCCTTCCTCTCTGAAATAAATATATATATATGTGTATGTGTATATATATATATATATATATATATATATATATATATATATATATATATATATATTAAAAAACAAAAGAAAAGAAACGCAGTTTGAGGCACCCTCTCCGGACCGCAGCTGACTGCCGTGTCTCCGGCTCGCGGAGAGCAAGCTGCACCGAGAGATAAACCCGGAGTGAGACCGGGCCAGCGGCAGCCGCCAGCGTTCTAGACGTTGATGCAAACTGGAGTTAATTACAGCCCAGAGGTGCCGGCCGGAGAAGCCTGGAGAATACATTAGCTTATGGTATTTCTGAAGGGCTTTCTCACAGGATGTTTATTTTGGGGAAAATATCTCCTCGAAAATGATTTTAGTAAAAAAAAAAAGACATCCAAGAAGGCTAGAATACTTTCTCTTAAGAACATTAATACTGACGGCATCTTAACTATTAGTAAAATAAGCCTTTTTCCTTCCTTCCTTCCTTCTTCCTTCTCTCTCTCTCTCTCTCTCTCTCTCTCTCTCTCTCTCTCTCTCTCTCTCTTTTTGTTGTTAATCCTCACCTGAGGATATTTTCCCATTGTTCTTTAGAAAGAGAGCAAGGGAGAGGGAGAGAAACGTCGATGGGAGAGAGACACATCGATTGGGTTGCCTCCTACACGCACCCCGACCAGGGCCGGGGAACCCGCCACCAAGGGACGTGCCCTTGACCGGAATCGAACCCAGGGCCCTTCAGTCCACAGGCCGACGCTCTATCCCCTGAGCCACACCGGCCAAGGCTGTGTCTCTTTACGTGGGCTGTGGGACACAGTTTCCGCTTGCTGAGACTTAAAAAATAAATAAATACTGTTATTGATGTTACATTGACCGATTTGGCGGGGGGGGGGGGGGGGGGTCACGTGCCCCCGTCCTGGCCCTCCAGAGTTCGCTGCCTTGGACGATGGCACGGTGAGCCAGCACACCGGCCACGCATCACCACTTCCTTGGAGTCCAGGGACCTCGTTTCTGAGCGCCGCTTCTTCCAGGCAGCCCTCCGTGCTTGGAGGGGACATGCCTTCCTGGGGCCAGGCTCGGTGCTTAAAGCAGCGAATGCGGTGGGTCCCCAGGGCCTGGGATAGGTAAGCGAAGATTCCTCCTGTGCTCTTGGGTTCGAGCCGACTGTCATCCCGCTGAGCCCATCAGATGAGCCGGCTGTCTGTTCTGAGCATCCATCCCACAGGACTATTACATTAAATATATTGTAATTAAATTTTACATGTGTATCCCGCCCGCCCGGCGTGGCTCGGGGTTGAGCGTCGACCCATGCACCAGGAGGTCACGGTTCGATGCCCGGTGAGGGCACATGCCCGGGTTGCGGGCTGGATTCCTAGTAGTTGGGCGTGCAGGAGGCAGCCGATCCATGATATTTGTCTCGCATTGATGTTTCTCTCTCTCTCTCCCTCTCTCTCTAAAATCAATAAAAATTCTTTTTTAAAATTTTATTTTATTGTTTAAAGTATTACACATAGTAGTACATATGTCTCCTTTTTCCCTGCTCATTGACCTTCCCCCGGCCTCCCCTACCCCCCGTCGCATGCCCTCATCCCACCCCCCAGTGTCTTGTGTCCATTGGTTGTGCTTATATGCACGCACGCAAGTCCTTCGGTTGATCTCTTCCCTCGCCCCCCCCCCCCCCAACACTCCCCAGCCTTCCCGCTGTAATTTGACAGTCTGTTCGATGAATAAAAATTCTTATAAAGGGGATCATGCTGGAGTGGACCAAAATCTGTGTAATGAGTATCAGAACTCAATATTGAAAATGTGTATGAGCTTTCCATTTTTCCCAACGATAGACAAGAGCCCTGACCGGTGTGGCTCAGTGGATAGAGCGCCGGCCTGCGGACTGAAGGGGCCCCGGGTTCGATTCCGGTCAAGGGCATGGACCTGGGTTGCGGGCACATCCCCAGTGGGGGGTGTGCAGGAGGCAGCTGGTCGGTGTTTCTCTCTCGTCGATGTTTCTGACTCTCGATCCCTCTCCCTTCCTCTCTGTGAAAAATCAATAAAATATATATTTTTTAAAAACTAAAGCCACAAGAAAGACGCTTTTGGTCAAGAAGCCGCTGTGTGCTTAGCGTCCCCGAGTTCTGCTAACCTCATTCATGTCCAATTTTTTCCTAAAATTCCTACAGGTGGTATTTCGTGATACAAAAAAAAATTTTTTTTTAATGTACCGTCTCTCACCCTTCTTCCGCCACCCTCACCGTGCAAACATTCGTTTTATTGCAGAGCCGGTGTTTCCTTAAAGCGCGTGGGAAATGACGCTGTGTGTTACATACATTGTTCCGCACGGGCTGAGTGGAAAACCACGCACATCCTGTTGATGGGAAGCGCAGATGCTGGGTGATGTATGGAGCCAGGAATGCGCGCCCGAGACCTTCCCGAAATAGCCAGGTTCGCGAGTTACCCCGTCGGCGGAGAAGGAGGTCGAGGAGCTTGGTGGGGGGACTCTGGGTGGCTGACCGAGTTTTGAACGGAGCTTAGAACATGGGAGTGATGTCATCCGTACTCTAAAAATACGACGGTCACGCTCGGCCTGGAACGGCGCGTGAGAGCATCGTGAAGTCGTGTTTGATTGTTTCCCAGGGAAAAAAACAATAAAACCCCAGCAGGTGTTTTTCTGATTATGCCTATCCCGTCTCCTCCACGGAGGCATTTTTTCAACAGTCGGATGTGTTTTTCCCTAGAAAAATGCTTATTTTCTGGGATGCGCATGTGACTCTGAACTGGCCAAGACTGAGGTGCGTGATTTTAAAAATACCCGCGGAATCGTGCAAGTCGTGTTCCTGACGTGGCCGTGTGGACTGAGGGTTACTTTTGAAATTATTATTATTATTATTTTATTTTAAATATATTTATTGATTTCAGAGAGGAAGGGAGAGGGATAGAGAGATAGAAACATCAATGATGAGAGAGAATCATGGATCGGCTGCCTCCTGCACGCCCCCCACTGGGGATCGAGCCCACAACCCGGGCATGTGCCCTTGACCGGAATCAAACCTGGGACCCCTCAGTCTGCAGGCCGACGCTCTATCCACTGATCCAAACGGGCCAGGGCTATTATTTTTTTTGAAATGTGTTTTTGTTGATTTCAGAGAGGAAGGGAGAGGGAGAGAGAGAGAAACATCCATGTGAGAGCGACACGTGGATGGGTTGCCTCCCGCATGTGGGGATCCTGCGAACGGAGGTACGTGCCCTTGACCTGGAATCGAACCCAAGACCCTCGGGTTCCCAGGCGGACGCTCTAACCGGGGAGCCATGCTGGTGAGGGCCACGTTGCCTCGCTTCCTCCCGGAGCAGCCAGAGCCCCGTCGGCTCAGGGACTGCCCCGCAGGACCCGCGTCCGTGTGACGGGCTGTGCGCCTGGGCCAGCGTTCGGCAAACCGCGGCTCGCGAGCCACACGCGGCTCTTTGGCCCCGTGAGTGTGGCTCTTCCACAAAACACCACAGCCTGGGCGAGTCTATGTTGAAGAAGTGGCGTTAGAAGAAGTTTACGTTTAAAAAATGTGGCTCTCCAAAAATGTCGGTCGTTGTGCTGTTGGTATTTGGCTCCGCGGACTCATGAGTTTGCCGACCGCTGGCCTGGGCCAGCTGCAAGATGTGCGTGCACCTGGGGCTGGAGCGTTTCCTGAGACCCGCATCCTGGATGGAGGGGAAGCCCTCAGGGAGGTGGCCAGGGACGGCCGACAGGGGTCATGGTGAGGGGGGTGTCTCGTGCATCCCAGGGTTCAGAGAGAGGCATTTCCTCCCATGGGGGCGGGGGGTGAGGAGGGACGGCAACAGCATTGTTCCCAGTGCGGCCTCTCTCACGATTCGTTTGCAGGAACAGAAAACACACCGGCCCGGGCCCGTGTCCTCCGTGGTGGGAGCGGCAGCCCACCCACCAAAGGATCGCAGCTTCGATTCCCGGTCAAGGGCACGTACCTGAGTTGCAGGTTCAATCCCCGGCCGGTGGGGGCGCAAGTGGGAGGCAACCAATCGATGTGTCTCTCTCATATCAATGTTTCTCTCTCTCTCTCTCTCTCTCTCTCTCTCTCTCTCTCTCTCTCTCTCTCTCTCTCTCTCTCCCCCTCTGTCTGCCTCCCTTCTTCCTCCCTTACATCCTTTCTAAAAAAAAAAAAAAAAAAAATCGATGGAAAAATATCCTTGGGTGAAGATTAAAAAAAGAAAGAAAATGAAACAGGTTAGCCCAGCCTTGGTGGCTCCGTGGTTGAGTGTTGACCTGTGAACCAGGAGGTCACGGTTCGATTCCCAGTCAGGGCACAGGCCCGGGTTGCGGGCTCCATCCCCAGTGTGGGGCGTGCAGGAGGCAGCCGGTCCAGGATTCTCTTATCATGGATGTTTCTCTCTCCCTCTCCCTCTCCCTTCCTCTCTGAAATCAATTAAAAATATACATATATTTTTTAAAAAGAAAATGAAACGGGTTAAACTATGAATCTCTCCACAGCTACGCTCTGTCCCGAAACTGTTCAAACGAACGAGAACGAAGAATAAATGCCGCCTCCTCCTCCCCCCCCCCCCCCCCCCCCCCCGTGTCCGCATCAGTGCCCACGCACTCCATGTAGGTCACGGCGGCCGCGGGGGAGATGGCTGGGGACGCAGGGACGGGAGATGCTCTATTTCACACTCCTGGCCTCCGGACGGCCCGGCGGAGGCCGTCACTTAGATTACACACAGGCCGTCACACAGGAGGGAGCGTCTGTGCCTGAGACGGACAACTGGAGCGGCCGAGTCCCCGCGGCCTCCCGGCGGCACCGCCCGCCGCCCCCTCGTGCTCCCCTGTCAGCTCGCGTTAGCCTGGGCCGGGTGGAAAAAGCGCCATTTCCTGTATTCCATGGCCCTTGGGCTCAAGGCGCAGAAATTGCTTTGGTTTATTTATGACCTACTGACCTTACGCAACACCGAAATGCGGGATGGTCTCCCAGGCCAGGGGAGGAGAAATCAGAACTAAAATAGACCTCACCGCGGTGCACAATGGTCTTTTAAAAAAATCCTATATAATAAAAGCCTAATATACAAATCGACCGAACAGCGGAACAGCCGGTTGCTATGACACACACTGGCCACCAGGGGGCAGACGCTCAATGCAGGAGCTGCCCCCAGCCTGCAGGCACCATGCCAGCCAAGGCGGGTGCCAGCGGGGGGCCCCCCTTTGCCCCACAGATCAGCCCTGATTGCCTGATCACCGGCCAGGCCTAGGGACTCTACCCATGCATGAAATTTGTGCACCAAACTTATAGTATACTAGAGGCCCAGTGCACGAATTCGTGCACTGGTTAGGTCCCTTGGCCTGGCCATTGATCGGGGCCAATAGGGTGGGGGCAGCAGGTGGGGGGGAGGGACTGTGGGAGGTTGGCCGGTGGGCTGTGGGGATAGACTGCAGGAGGTTGCCTGTGGGAGTGCACTGACCACCAGGGGCCAGCTCCTGCATTGAGCATCTGCCCCCTGATGGTCAGTGCACATCATAGCAACCAGTCGACCAGTTGACCCGTCGTTCGGTCGCTACGTAGTTTGGTTGTTTAGGCTTTTATATATATAGATAGATAGATATTTATTGATCTCAGAGAGGAAGGGAGAGGAGAGAGAGAGAGAAACATCCATGATGACAGATAATCATGGATCAGCTGCCTCCTGCACGCCCCCCACTGGGGATGGAGCCCGCAGCCCGGGCATGTGCCCTGACCGGGAATGGAACCATGACCTCCTGGTTCATAAGTTGATGCTCAACCCCTGGGCCACGCCGGCCGGGCTGTTCTTATTCCTTTTGGAAATGGCTTCAAGCGACTCTGCTGTCTGTCCCCAACCCCCTCCCCTCCCGATACCTGCAGAGACGGGAGAGCCGGCCGGATTCTGAGTTGGATGAGGTTTGCTTCAGTGAACATTCAACGCTGTCGGTGAGTTTGGAATTAAAGTCAAAACCATCGACCGTTGATTGTACCCTATGGCTAACCATCACCTGCCAACCTACCTACCTACCTACTACCTACCTACTCGACGGCTTCCGAATCCGCCGGCGACAGGACGCCCAAGCAGGGCCCGCCGGGACGCCCCTCCCCGGGGCCGAGACGAGGTGGTCAAAGGTCACAATCAACATTCATTGCTGTCGGTGGGTTGAGCGGTGCGGACGAGCTCACTGAACAATGAATGCAACTGTGGCCCCGTTTTCCACGGCAGCGACCGAGCGAGAGAGTCTGGCTCCGAAGGATGTGTCGTCCGGAGGGGGAATGTCAGAGGGGCGTCCCCTAGTTCCCGGGTTTATGTACACAGTTTCTGTCGCGTGTTCGGGTTTGGAGGAAAAAGGCTCTCGTTTGGACAAAGAGGAATGATACTTGTCTGCACTTCTGTGTGTTAAAAAAAAATAATAATAATAGTAGAGAGAACTTTGGGAGAAAAGGCTGACGTTTTGTGCGGATCTACCGCATGAACGTCTAAGTTAGCGGCCTTGGGGCTGTCGCAGGGGTTGAAGGAGGAGGCAGGCGGGCATCTGAGAGTCAGTGACGCCCAAGATTTATTCTCAGAGCTCCACACGCAATGAGTTGATTCTCTCTCTCTTTTTTAAAAATAATTTTTGTTGATTTCAGAGAGGAGGGAGAGAGAGAGAGAGAGAAACATCCGTGATGAGAGAGAATCATGGATCGGCTGCCTCCTGCACGCCCCACACTGGGGATCGAGCCCGCAACCTGGGCCTGTGCCCTTGACCGGGAATCGAACCCTGACCTCCTGGTTCCTAGGTGGACGCTCAACCATGGAGCTAAGCCAGCGAGGCCGATGGGTTGACTCTTTATGGGAAACAACAGATACAATGAACCCAGAAAAGGTAATGCAAGTCAGGGGGGGGGGGGGAAAGGATGGAAAGGTTTGGGGGAATGGTTCCAATTCTTCTCCCCGCCATGGGCCACAAATGAAACGTGTGCTTTGAACTTTACAAGAGTTTAAAGGATTTTTCTGGGGTTATTTTTGGCTGCGCATGATTTTTCTCTTAGACGCTGACTTTAAAGCTCAACATTCCCCTGGACCTTAAGGTAAGAAAAATTCCCTGTTGGGAACAGATTTTTCTTATTTTCGTAAGATTGTCAATTATAGCCAGCAAGAACCGCCACCATTTACTTAGCAGTCAAATCGTTATTTTTACTAATCCTTTCTTTTACTTCCACAATGCTATGGCCATCATATATACAGGGAGTGGCCAGATGATGATGACCTCTGAACGCATAATAATCTGGCCACTCAGTGTGTGTGTGTGTGTGTGTGTGTGTGTGTGTGTGTGTGTGTGTGTGTATTAGAGGCCCGGTGCATGAATTCGTGCATGGGTGGGGTCCGGCCAGCCTGGCCAGGGGGAGGGGACATGGGCGGTTGGCCGGCCTGCCTGCTGGTCGAACTCCTGGTTGAGGGAACAATTTGCATATTAGCCTTTTATTATATAGGATATGCAGTGAGTGACCAGATTATTATGCGTTTCAGAGATCATCATAATTTGGCCACTCAGTGTGTGTGTGTGTGTGTGTGTGTGTGTGTGTGTGTGTGTGTGTGTGTGTTTTTATTGATGTCAGAGAGGAAGGGAGTGGGAAAGAGAGAGAGAAAACATCAATGATGAGAGGGAATCATGGATTAGCTGCCTCCTGCACACCCCCTACTGGGGATCGAGCCTGAAACCTGGACAGGTGCCCTTGACCGGGAATCAAACCCTGACCTCCTGGTTCATAGGTTGATGCTCAGCCACCGAGCCATGCCGGCCGTGCCATAGCTATAGGATTTTTAATAAAAGATGGGAATTCGCGGTGAAAGCCGGCTCTGGGTAAGATGGTCCACGCATCAAGGTCTGTGCATGGTTTGGGTAAAACGAATCTCAGAGTTCCTTGGCCCAAGTGTGGAGAGTCTTCCGAAGGGTTGGGTGGGCCAAGGTCATTCGAAGGTCACAGTCTTCTACGAGCGTCCGCTGGTTGGAGCCAGTCGCGAAGAAACTTAGTTTTGCTGTCCTCGAGGCGAGGGTGGCTGCATCGGGAAACTTGCATTGGCAGATGTGAAAGGGAGCTGGTGAAGGAGTAGGGGGTGGGGGAGGACATGTGGTCAGGGGAGACAGACAGGGCGTCCCGGGGAGAGAGAGAGGAGAATAACAGGTCCGGACACCAGGCGTGGGGGAAGGAAGGCCGTGTGAGGCCAGGCAGAGGCCAGTGTGTGGCGGCTGGAGTTCGAGGTCCGAGAAGAATCTAGGAGCCGTGCTGGCCATGCTGGTCTACTGACCTCAGGGCCATGGGACCCCACCACGGGGTTTCAGAACGAAGGGTGCGAGTGGGGGCTGGCGGGGCGTGGGTGATCCGATTTGTGTTTCAAAAAACTCACTTTGGCCCAGCTGGTCCGGCGTGGCTCAGGGGTTGAGCGTCGACCTGCACGGTTCGATTCCCGGTCAGGGCACAGGCCCAGGTTGCAGGCTCCATCCCCAGTGTGGGGCGTGCAGGAGGCAGCCGATCCGTGATTCTCTCTCACTGTGGACGTTTCTCTCCCTCCCTCCCTCTGCCTTCTGCTTTAAAATCAATTAAAAAAAAAAAAAAAAAGCGGCCGAGAGGCACCATGGGGACTGGGGTGAGTCCCCGGGGCCCCAAAACTGGTGGAGGCCCTCTGGTGCCCAGAGCTCCACACACGGGCTTTGAGGTGGAATTCTGGGGTTTGGGCCACGCCGGGGCGGTGACGTCCTGTTAGCAGCACGCAGAAGCCACCGTTGGCTCAATGGCGACTGTGAACTGAGATCCGAACGTGGCCGTTACTCGTCAGCCAGGGAGAACTTGGTTCCGTTCCTTCCCTACTTGGAAGGCTTCGTGACGTGTATTCTCTTAAATGTGTCTGGGTTTGAAATAGAATAATCCGGAAACCACTCCCAAGAAGTGATTCTGAAGGATGAGAACAGTGTCCATGTGTTCGTGTTAAGAATCCCCGATGGGGCCCTGACCGGTGTGGCTCAGTGGGTAGAGCGTCGGCCTGCGGACTGAGGGGTCCCGGGTTTGATTCCGGTCAAGGGCATGTACCTGGGTTGTGGGCACATCCCCAGTGGGGGGTGTGCAGGAGGCAGCTGATGGATGATTCTTTCTCATCATCGATGTTTCTGACTCTCTGTCCCTCTCCCTTCCTCTCTGAGGCAGCAGGAGAAGGACTGAGTACCTGGGGGCATTGAGCCCCTGGCCGAGTCGCTCAGTTGGTTAGCCCAGGGGTCGGCAAACTCCTTCGTCCGCAGAGCCAAATATCAACAGCACAACGATTGAAATTTCTTTGGAGAGCCACATTTTCTTCTAACGCCACTTCTTCAACACAGACTCGCCCAGGCCGTGGTATTTTGTGGGAGAGCCACACTCCAGGGGCCAAAGAGCCGCCTGTGGCTCGCGGGCCGCGGTTTGCCGACCACGGGGTTAGAGCATCGTGCTGATACTGAGGGTTGTGGGTTCAGTCTTTGCTCAGGGCCCAGACAAGAACCACCAATGGATGCTTCTCTCTCTCAAATCAATAAAAAAACTCTTTGGGGAACGCGGGGCCCTGCCCAGGTGTCTCTTGTTTTTACTAAAATCGTTTCTGCTCCCCCGTAAAGAGAAAAAGGACGAGAGAAGGGGAATAAGAAAACAGGTGGGACGGGGGGGGGGGGGGGGAAGCAGACGCCGTTCAGAAACACTCTAGGCCCGTGGTCGGCAAACCGCGGCTCACGAACCACCTGCGGCTCTTTGGCCCCTGGAGTGTGGCTCTTCCACAAAATACCACGGCCTGGGCGAGTCTATTTGGAAGAAGTGGCGTCAGAAGAAGTTTACGTTTAAAAAATGTGGCTCTCCAAAGAAATGTCCATCGCTGTGCTGTTGAAAGTTGGCTCTGCTGACAAATGAGTTTGCCGACCACTGAGCTAGGGCAGAGCGAGCGCTGGAGGCTCGGCGTTAACACCCCGCATCCGGCTCTGCGATCACACGCGGCCCTGATGGCGCACAGCTGCTGCGGGACCCGCGGCCGGGATGCTCCCAGGCAGAGAGGAGGCCGCTGGCCCGGCGGGCGGACGCTCCGCTCCCAGCGCACCAGCTCGGGCTGGCGACCCACCCCAAACCCACACCCCAAGAGGCACACTGTACCCCACACAGCGAACGCTTCGTGGTAAGTGCTGCGCGTTGAACGGCCCAGGTGCTCCCCCAGGTCGGGGAGCCGAGAAGAGCAGGCCGGCCGGCCGGGCCCTCAGCGGGACCGCTCCTGCGCCAGGAAGCGTGTTTTCACAACGTCTCCACGTTCACGGCAAAAGCTTTGCACGTTTCTGTGTGTGTGTGTTTTCAAGTGCACTTTTGTGGATGTCAGAGAGGAAGGGAGAGGGATAGAGAGCTAGAAACATCGATGAGAGAGAAACATCCATCAGCTGCCTCCTGCACACCCCCCACTGGGGATGTGCCCGCAACCCAGGTACATGCCCTTGACGGGAACCGAACCCGGGGCCCTTCAGTCCGCAGGCCGACGCTCTATCCCCTGAGCCACACCGGTTAGGCGCCATTTCTTTTTTTATGTGAAATGACAGGGCCCCCGTTGAAAGAGCACAAGTTTCCCTCTGAGCCCGGGCAGCCCTCCGTCCTGAGGGCTATAACGTGGAAAAGGTGGCGGGTTTCCGGCGGGCAGCGGGGGGTTTCAGGCTGAGGAAGGCGACTCTATGTCGGACACAGCGCCGTGTGTCTGTCTGACCCCGAGGAGCAGCGTCCCAGGCCGACGAGCGGCTTGCAAAGCCTATGCCTTCTCCAGCAGAGGCCGAGCCCCGCGCACGTGAACTTGAGAAGCGGAGACAGAAGGGCGTTGGCAGGGCCCCGGCGGTTGGCTCCGGGCGAGGCAGCAAAGCTTTGGCAGAATTGCGTTCTTGTCGGTTCAGAGGAAACACAGGTTCTGTTGGTTTTTGGCAATGCGGATTGTGGGTCCTTTTAATCTGGGGGGACATTGGGGGAACCCCAGGCCGCCCAAAAGCCAGAGGCTCCCAGGCCCCGGGTAGACACGGCTGCCCCCCCTCACCGCCCCCCCGCAGGCCACTTCGGGCGGAGGCTGCAGGGCGGCCGGCTCTGCCCAGACCTCAGCTGAACCCGAGAGCCAGCCAGGCCAGGGCTGCTGGGGAGCCACAATGGGCGCTTCAGACCCCGAGGGGGCGCTGGCCCGTCCCCCATCACCCTGTCCTCTTCGATGCCGGGCTGTGGAATCCCACGGGGATAGAACTCTGCTCGTGCTGGGATGGAACGTGAAGATCCAGGTCCTTTTTAATTTAATTTTTTAATTTTTATTGACTTCAGAGAGGAAGGGAGAGGGAGAGAGAGAAACACATCCGTGATGAGAGAGGATCCTGGATCGGCTGCCTCCTGCACGCCCCCTACTGGGGATGCCACCTGCAACCCGGGCCTGTGCCCCTGATGGGAATGGAACCCGGGACCCTTCAGCCCGCGGGCCCTCGCTCTGTCCACTGGGCCACACCGGCCAGGGCCCCTGAGTTTTGCAGGTGAGAAGAGTAAAGCCACGTAGTTCGGCCTGGCTGATGCCGACCCCGATCCCTGCCATCCCTGCCGCAGCCGGGCCCCAGGTCACAGGCCCCCTGCCCTGTGCGGGGGGAAGGGGGCGGGGGGGGCTCTGGGCAGCCCCTCGGACGGCCGGGCCCTGTGAGGACAACGGGAAGTGAGAGCCGTGTTCGCCCCGATCTGGAACCAACGAGGCCCGTGACCATCACTCCGTCATCGCTCTGCGTGCGTGTCCTCGGTTTAAATTTGGGGGGCTCTCTGCGGTCGAGAGGGACAGGGTGGATATTCGAGGGGTGCCGGACGAGGAGCCCGTCACTCTGGTTAGAGCGAGCCCCGCCTGGTTTGGTGAACTTCAGGGTGGGAGTGAGTGAACCCCAAAGGAAAGGCTGCAGAGGAGGGTGGGGAGGAGGAGGTCCTGGCCAGTATGGGGGGTCCCCCTCCCCCGAGACCCCCGGGAGGGAGGTTCCTCGGAGAACTGGACCAACTCTGTGGCTGGGCAGGCTCTCGGCTCTCAATGCTCCGTTGCAGGAAGTGACTCAGCACCCGCCTCGAGGGAGGGGGGAGCGGAGTCTGGTCCGACTTCCTCCCTCAGGTCCCATTGGGTCTGGGAACGAGGAGTGTGAGGCTGAATGTTGGGGTGATTCAGAGATCCGGGCCCCTAAGCGGGGTGGATGAGAGAAGGGGTACGGAGAAGGAGGGGGGCCGGGTGGATTGAGCTCCGGGTTAGTAGCCAGTGGACCCACGCGTGGCTCCCAGGCTTGCGATGTAGCAGCTGTTACCCGCACCCATTTCTACGTCTTGAAAGTGGGGGTACCAGCGACCTTTCTAAAAAAATAAATATATTTTGTACTGATTTCAGAGAGGAAGGGAGAGGGAGAGAGAGATGGAAACATCCATGCTGAGAGAGAATCATGCATCGGCTGCCTCCTGCACGCCCCACACTGGGGATGGAGCCCACACCCCGGGCCTGTGCCCTGACCGGGAATCATACTGACCTCCTGCCTATAACCCTAACCCTATAACCCTAACCGTATAACTCTAACCCTAACCCCCAACCCTAACCGTATAACCCTAACCCTCTAACCCTAACCCTAACCCTAATCCTAAACCCTAACACCTAAACCCCAGCCCCAGCCCCACTCCCAACCCCCGCCCTCGACCTAACCCAACCCTCACCCTCACCCTCACCCTAACCCTAAAACCCTCACCCTGACCCTAAAACCCTGACCCTAACCCCTAACCCCTGACCCCTGATGCTAACCCTGACCCCTAACCCCTAACCATAACGCTAACCCAACCCTAACCCCAACCCTAACCCTAACCCTAGCCCTAGCCCTAAATCCTAAACCCTAAACCCAACCCTAACCCTATCCCTAACCCTAAAACCTAACCCTAAAACCCTAACCCCATCACCCTAACCCCACACCCTAACCCCATCACCCTAACCCCATCACCCTAACCCCAACACCCTAACCCCATCACCCTAAACCATCACCCTAACCCCATCACTCTAACCCCACACCCTAATCCCATCACTCTAACCCCATCACCCTAACCCCATCACCCTAACCCCATCATCCTAAAGCCATCACCCTAAACCATCACCCTAAACCATCACCCTAACCCCACACCCTAACCCCATCACCCTAACCCCATCATCCTAAACCCATCACCCTAACCCCATCACCCTAACCCCATCACCCTAAACCCATCACCCTAACCCCATCATCCTAAACCCATCACCCTAACCCCATCACCCTAACCCCATCACCCTAACCCCATCACCCTAACCCCATCATCCTAAACCCATCACCCTAAACCATCACCCTAAACCATCACCCTAAACCATCACCCTAACCCCATCACCCTAACCCCATCACCCTAACCCCATCACCCTAACCCCATCATCCTAACCCCATCATCCTAAACCCATCACCCTAAACCATCACCCTAACCCCATCACCCTAAACCATCACCCTAAACCCATCATCCTAAACCCATCACCCTAACCCCACACCCTAACCCCATCACCCTAACCCCATCACCCTAACCCCATCATCCTAAACCCATCACCCTAAACCATCACCCTAACCCCATCACCCTAACCCCATCACCCTAACCCCACACCCTAACCCCACACCCTAACCCCACACCCTAACCCCACACCCTAACCCCATCACCCTAACCCCATCACCCTAACCCCATCACCCTAACCCCATCACCCTAACCCCATCACCCTAACCCCACACCCTAACCCCATCACCCTAACCCCATCACCCTAACCCCACACCCTAACCCCATCACCCTAACCCCATCACCCTAACCCCATCACCCTAACCCCATCACCCTAACCCCCACACCCTAACCCCATCACCCTAACCCCATCACCCTAACCCCACACCCTAACCCCATCACCCTAACCCCATCACCCTAACCCCCATCATCCTAAACCCATCACCCTAACCCCCATCACCCTAACCCCATCACCCTAACCCCACACCCTAACCCCACACCCTAACCCCATCACCCTAACCCCATCACCCTAACCCCATCACCCTAACCCCATCACCCTAACCCCATCACCCTAACCCCATCACCCTAACCCCACACCCTAACCCCACACCCTAACCCCATCACCCTAACCCCATCACCCTAACCCCACACCCTAACCCCACACCCTAACCCCATCACCCTAACCCCACACCCTAACCCCATCACCCTAACCCCATCACCCTAAACCCATCATCCTAAACCCATCACCCTAACCCCATCACCCTAACCCCATCACTCTAACCCCACACCCTAACCCCATCACCCTAACCCCATCACCCTAAACCCATCACCCTATAACCCTAACCCTAACCCAGGGGTCCTCACACTTTTTAAACGGGGGGCCAGCTCACTGTCCCTCAGACCGTTGGAGGGCCGGACTATAGTTTTAAAAAACGATGAACAAATTCCTGTGCACACTGCACATATCTCATTTTGAAGGAAAAAAAACAAAACGGCAAAAAACACCCGCATGTGGCCCGCGGGCCGTAGTCTGAGGACGCCTACCCTAACCCTATAACTCTAACCCTATAACTCTAACCTTAACCCTAACCCCCTAACCCTAACCCTCTAAACCTAACCTTCTAACCCTAACCCTAAACCTAGCCCTAGCCCTAAACCCTAACCCTATCCCTAAACCCTAAACCCCAGCGTCGACCTGGGAACCAGGGGGTCAGGGTTCGATTCCCGGTCAGGGCACAGGCCCGGGTGGTGGGCTCCATCCCCAGCGTGGGGCGTGCAGGAGGCAGCCGGCCCGTGATTCTCTCTCATCATGGGTGTCCCTCTCTCTCTCCCTCTCCCTCCCTCTCCCTCTCCCTCTCCCTTCCTCTCTCTGAAATCCCAAGACCTCCCCTAACCCTGCATCCTGCTTTCAGGACAAGGGTGGGAGGAAGAGCCCCCTGACCTGGGCTGGAGTGGCCTGTCGGCCAGCTCCCAGAGGTCAGGCAGAGGTCAGGCAGAGGTCAGGCAGAGGTCAGGCAGAGAGCACAGACGCTTAAGGGCACGGCCTTGTCCTTCTCCAAGAGGATGTGTTTGTTGTTGATGCATCTTCGCCAGCGCAGCCAAGCGCCTCCCGGTCCCAGCGCCCCGCGCGCCCCTCCCGGGCGCAGACCCCAGCTGCCCCGAGAGCCCCCGCCTCTGTTTTCGGAGTTTCGGGGCCACGAGGAAAACCAGTGGGTGTCAGATTGCACGTCGAACGCCTCCAAAACGCTGCCTATGCCAACACGGGCTCCGGCCACGGAACCTTAAGCCAACCCGGGAGGGCGGCGCAGAGCCACGTGCACGCCGCGTGTTCCGTTGGGGCCACGGATGGACCCAGTGCGGCCGGGGTCATCTGAGGGACCCGCTTGGCATCTCACCGCAGACAAGACCCTAGGCCTTCCCTCCCGGTTCTCTGTGGGTTTTCGTTGTGGTTTTTATTTTTATGTTTTTACGGGGGTGCGAGTGTCCCCCCCACGTCCCGCGTGGTTCAGGGTTCAGGTTCGGGGTTCGGGCTCTGGAGGAGGCCGCACACAAATGAAAGAGACTAGACAAGAAAGTGTAAATTTGGAAATATTGGGGGCCAGGCGGGAGCCCCACTCAAGGGGAAGGACTCCGCTTTGCTCCGGCCTTGCGATCCCTTTTATTCAGATTGTGGGATACACCCACAGCCCTTAGGCAGGCAATTCCAGTGACAGCCCATCAGCAGGGATCCACATAAAACTAAAAGGTAGAGGCTGCTTCAGTTCCCATCGTCTCCACTAGACAGTGGGTGGTTGGCTCTGACCTTTCAGAGCTTCGAGGTGGACCAGCCTTCCGGGTTCCTTGTCCACCCTTCTCTGCCAGTGAGGGCAATGGGCGGCTCCCAACACGGGGGGTGGGGGTTGTAAAAGAGCTCGTCAATACACTACTTGGAAAATAGAAAAAAATCTACGTCAAGAGGTAGCTGACCATTTCATAGAGACCCGGTGCACGAACTTGTGCACGAGTGGGGTCCCTCGGCCTGGCTGGCGACTGGGGCCCATCGGGCCGTTCAGCTCAGTCCTGATGAGGTGGGGGGGCAGGGGTGGGGGGAGGGACATTGGGAGGTTGGCTGTGGGAGCGTACGGACCACCAGGGGGCAGCTCCTGCACTGAGCGTCTGCCCCTTGGTGGTCAGTGCACGTCACAGCGACCGGTCGTAACAGTCGCTTAGGTTTTTATAGAGATAGACTAGCGGCCCGGTGCATGAAACTCGTGCAGCCCGGCCTGCACCCTCTCCAGTGAGGGACCCCTCAGGGGATGTCCGACTGCCGCTTTAGGCCCGATCCCTCTCGCAATGCAGGACTGCTGGCTCCTAACCACTTGCCTGCCTGCCTGGCTGCCTGGCTGCCCCCCAACTTCCCCCCTGCTGGCCTGGCCACCCCCAACTGCACCCCTGCCAGCCTGGCCGCCCCCCAACTGCCCCCCTGCCGGCTGGCCTGGCAGCCCTCCAACCCCCCCAACTGCCCCCCAACTGCCCCCCCTGCTGGCTGGCCTGGCCCCCCCAACTGCCCCCCCCTGCTGGCCTGCCTGCTCCCCCGCCCCCCCAACTGCCCCCCTGCTGGCCTGGCCTGGCTGCTGCCCCCCACCCCCTGCTGGCCTGGCTGCCTTCCAACTGCCTTGCTGGCCTGGCTGCCCCCCCAATTGCCCCCCCCCTGGCCTGCCTGGCCACCCCCCAATTGCCCCCCTCCAAGCCTGGCTGTCCCCAACTGCCCCTCTGCCGGCTTGCTGCTGGGCCGCCCCCCAACTGCTGCCCCCCCTGCCGGCTTGCCTGGCCGCCCCCCCAACTGCCCCCCTGCCGGCCTGCCTGGCCGCCCCCCCAACTGCCCCCCTGCTGCTGGCTAGCCGCCGCCCCCCCAACTGCCCCCCCCCCTGCTGGCCTGCCTGGCCCCCCCCAACTGCCCCCCTGCCGGCCTGCCTGGCCACCCCCCCAACTGCCCCCCTGCCGGCCTGCCTGGCCGCCCCCCCAACTGCCCTCCCTGCCGGCCCCCTGGCCCGCCCCCCCAACTGCCCCCCCCCTGGCTGCCTGGCTGCTGCCCCCAACTGCCCCCCTGCCGGCCTGCCTGGCTGCTGCCCCCAACTACCCCCATGCTGGCCTGCCTGGCCACCCCCCACCCCCCACTGCCCCCATGCTGACCTGCCTGGCTGCCCCCCAACTACGCCCCTGCTGGCCTGCTCCCGCCCCAACTGCCCCCATGCTGGCCTGCCTGGCCCCCCCCAACTGCCCCCCCTGCTGGCCTGCCTGGCCGCCCCCCCCAACTACCCCCTGCCCCTGGCCTGCCACCCCCCCTGCCTGGCCGCCCCCCCCAACTACCCCCCTGCCAGCCTGCCTGGCCGCCCCCCCCCCTACCCCCCCCAACTGCCCTGCCCTGCCCTCCCAACTGCCTGCCAGGCCGCTCCCCAACTACCCCCCCTGCTGGCCTGCTTGGCCGCCCCCCCCAACTGCCCCCCTGCTGGCCTGGCCGCCCCCCCTCAACTACCCCCCTGCCAGCCTGGCCACACCCCCCCCAACTGCCCCCCTGCTGGCCTGCCTGGCCGTCCCCCAACTGCCCCCCTGCCGGCCTGCCTGGCTGCCCCCCCAACTGCCCCCCTGCTGGCCTGGCTGACCCCCCCAACTACTCCCCTGCCGGTCTGCCTGTATACCCCCCAACTACCCCCTGCCGGTCTGCCTGTATACCCCCCAACTACCCCCTGCCGGCCTGCCTGTATGCCCCCCAACTGCCCCCCTACTGGCCTGGCCACCCCAACTACCCCCCTGCTGGTCTGCCTGGCCTCCCCCCACAACTGCCCCCCTGCTGGCCTGCTTGGCCACCCACCCCAACTGCCCCCCTGCTGGCCTGGCCGCCTCCCCAAACTACCCCCTTTCCGGCCTGCCTGGCTGCCCCCCAACTGCCCCCCTACCAGCCTGGTTATCCTGGCTGCCCCCCAACTGCCCTCCTGCTGGCCTGGCCACCCCCAGCTGCCCCCTGATGGCTGGTCTGTTAACCCCCCAACTGCTCCTGCCGGCCTGCCTGGGTGACCCCCAACTGCCCCTGCCGGCCTGCCTGGGTGACCCCCAATTGCTCCCTGCCTGCCTGGATGCCCCCGCAACTGCTCTGCTGACCTGGCTGTCCCCCAATTGCCCCCCTCCCAGCCTGGCTGTCATTGCTGCCCCCCAACTGCCCCCCTGCTGGCTTGTTTGCCCCCCCCCAACTTCCCCCTTGCTGGCCTGGCTGCCCCCCAACTGCCCCCCTGCCGACCTGGTTGCCCCCTAACTGCCTGGAAGGAAGATGGACGTCTGAAAGATGTTGGGCACCGGGTCTAATTAGCATATTCCCCTCTGATTAGTGTGGATCGAGACCTTCAGGCAGAGGTGGGAGGTGAAGCCCAGCCGTCTCTCCGAGGACCCGTGGACGGCACAGCAGAGAGAAAAGGACGCGGGCGCAGGGGAGGGGAAGCCACGCAGGGGAAACCGTGAGTAAACGCTTCCGACGCTCGGTCTCTGTGCTATCTTTCTTTAAGTCTATTGTGTCTGTATCATGCTTTCTGAAGGAAAGGCCCCCCAACTGCCTTCTGCCGGCCTGCCTGGCCCCCTCTTTTCAAAAATAACTATTGCCCTGGCTGGTGTGGCTCAGTGCATAGAGTGTCGGCCTGTGGACCGAAAAGTCCCGGGTTCGATTCCGGTCAAGGGCACGTACCTTGGTTGCAGGCTCCTCCCCAGCCTGGGCCCTGGTCGGGGCACGTGCCGTTGCCAACCCATCCATGTGCTCCTCTCACATCTATGTTTCTCTCTGTCTCTCCCTCTCTCTTCCACTCTCTCTCTCTAAAAATCAATAGGAAAACATCCTCGGGTGAGGACTAAACAGTAAAAATCCTATCTAATAAAAGAGTGATATGCAAATTGACTGTCACTCCAACACACAAGATGGCTGCCCCATGTGGACACAAGATGGCCACCACAAGATGGCCACCACAAGATGGCCAGCAGGGGAGGGCAGTTGGGAGGGACCAGGCCTGCAAGGGAGGGCAGTTGAGGGGTGATCAAGCCTGCAGGGGAGGGCAGTTAGGGGTGACCAGGCCAGCAGGGGAGGGCAGTTAGGGGTGACCAGGCCAGCAGGGGAGGGCAGTTAGGGGCGACCAGGCCTGCAGGGCAGGGCAGTTTGGGGTGACCAGGCCTGCAGGGGAGAGCAGTTAGGGGCAAACAGGCTGGCAGGGGAGCAGTTAGGCATCAATCAGGCTGGCAGGGGAGTGGTTAAGGGGTGATCAGGCTGGCAGGCAGAAGAGGTTAGGGGCAATCAGGCAGGCAGGCAGGCGAGCAGTTGGGAGCCAGCAGTCCTGGATTGTGAGATCGGGCCTAAACTGGGCAGTCGGACATCCCTCGAGGGGTCCCAGATTGGAGAGGGTATAGGCTGGGCTGAGGAACTCACATCCCCATGCACGAATTTCGTGCACCGGGCCTCTAGTAAATAGTAAGTGTCTAACCAGGTGGAATCCCATCATGTTTTCCTGACTGAGCGGCTCCCGTCCCACCTGGCTGACTTCCCCGCCGCACGGAGCGTTAAACGAAAGGCCTCTGACCAGGGGGGACGCTGGGGGCAGGCCCTCCTGTGCTCACGTTGGAAATGGGGGCGACGGGCCAGGAGTAGAACAGGGCCTGACATTTACCTTTGAGCCAATGTTATTTTCTCATCACAGAACTCACATGGACTTCGATGCTCCAGGAATAACTTTTGGAGAAACCTGGGTCGAGTTCAAGACAGACGCTGAGACTTGCTGGAAAGATCATTCAATAAGAAAGGGTCAGCCCGGCCGGCGTAGCTCAGCGGTTGAGCATTGACCTATGAACCAGGAGGTCAGGGTTCGATTCACGGTCAGGGCACATGCCCTGGTGGCCGGCTACATCCCCAGGGTGGGGCGTACAAGGAGGCAGCCGATCGATAATTCTCATCATTGATGCTTCTCTCTCTCCCTCTCCCTTCCTCTCTGAAATCAGTAAAAATATATGCTTAAAAACCAAGCATGTATGAACAGACCATATAGCTTATCCACATAACAGACACACATGTCCTTACAGGTAGAAGCACTCCAACGCCCGGCTGGGTAAATCCATCCCAGAGGTTTGAGCGCCACCTGGTGGCCATTCCACGCTCAGGTGAACAGAATAATAAAGGGATACGAGAGATCAGTTAATAGATATTAAAAAAAAATACATCGGTGTTAACACCAGAGAACACAGAAGTCTTTCCCAGGAAAGTTCACGATTTGTGCTGCTTCCTAATAAAATATACGCGCCCATCGGTGAAATAAAATCTATATTTTGTCACCTTTGTGTTCAGGTAGCATCCATTCAAGAAGGAAACATATATATTTTGGAGGAAAAGGGTTCCTGGGCTGAAATCTAGTCTTCTGAGACTCTTTTTTTTTTTTTCCTGTGTGTTCAGAGAGTTCGTTGCCTCCATAGCATTCACTTTAAAACCTATTTCAAAAGTGAACAACTTGGTCTTCGTCGAAGAAAGAAGAAGTCGGAGCTTAAGTGCACGATCATTTGTTTCTATAAAGACAAACTGCAAATTCCTATGAAGACACGGTCCAGATTCCAACCCTGGATATGTCTATGTTATTTCACTCATGCATGACCATTTCCTTTAGAGTGATAATCAAGTGAAAATGAATTGGAGAACTTGTTGGCCTGGTTTTGTCACCATAGCATCCAAACCCCACTGAATTCATTTATATCGTACCTAAAGGTTATGCTTATGAACTCTTACAAAAGTCGTTTTAAAACGTTTTAAACACACACACACATTTATTGTAGAGTGGGGGACACAACAGCTCCTTAGGATGGGAGAGGGGTCAGGCGGCCAGCTCGGGAAAGATTTATTTCCCTGGAGCATTCAAAGGACTTACTTACTCGGACATTTTAGATGATAAATTAACGGGGTCAGACCTCTTTTAATTGTGAGAATTTGGACTCTTCTTCCAAGATTCCTTAAATGGTTTGTGAAGAAAATGTTCAACCAGAACATGTAAAAAAGGGGCCCAAAGTTCCCACGTGGCATTCAGTCACCATGAGAGGTTGGCTGTTGGCTGCAATGGAACCAGACACTCGTGTGCAGGCCTGTTGCCCACAATAGGAGATCCTATTGCCCTGGGCTCTCAGCCCCAATAGAATGAGACCCACCTACCCAGGCTATTGCCCGCAATAGGAGATGCTATTGCTCAGGGCTGTCAGCCGCAATAGAATGAGACTCCCCTACCCAGGCTATTGCCCGCAATAGGAGACGCTATTGCTCAGGGCTCTCAGCCCCAATAGAATGAGACTCCCCTACCCAGGCTATTGCCCGCAATAGGAGACGCTATTGCTCAGGGCTGTCAGCCCCAATAGAATGAGACCCACCTACCCAGGCTATTGCCCGCAATAGGAGATGTTATTGCTCAGGGCTGTCAGCCGCAATAGAATGAGACTCACCCACCCAGGCTATTGCCCGCAATAGGAGACGCTATTGCTCAGGGCTCTCAGCCGCAATAGAATGAGACTCACCTACCCTGAGTTATTGCCCGCAATAGGAGACCCTATTGCTCAGGGCTCTCAGCCCCAATAGAATGAGACCCACCTACCCTGCATTATTGCCGGCAATAGGAGACGCTATTGCTCAGGGCTGTCAGCCCCAATAGAATGAGACTCACCTACCCTGCATTATTGCCGGCAATAGGAGACGCTATTGCTCAGGGCTGTCAGCCGCAATAGAATGAGACTCACCTACCCTGAGTTATTGCCCGCAATAGGAGATGCTATTGCTCAGGGCTGTCAGCCCCAATAGAATGAGATCCTCCTGTCCAGTGTTGTTGCCCACAATAAAACGACATTCTAATGACCCGTGCTGTTCCCATAATAGAATGAAACCGTCCTCCCCGCGGCTGTTGGCGCTCCATAGAAATCACAAAGCACCGATGCCTGATAATATTCCCGGAAAGGTGTCTTCCTGTAAACTGCATAAATATAAGGTTCATTTTATTTCTGAAATTCCCTTATCCTCTGAGCGGCTAGAACATTGAATTGAAAACACACTCTGAAAATCTGTGGAGAGAAACTCCGTGAGCTGTAATGATTTGGACTACCCTTGTTGATTGGGCTGAGTTTGACCCTTTTGAACTTCCTGCATTAAAGTGAGAACAAATATTTTGCTACCTCTTGAAAGGTCCGAGTTTCTTTCCCACTGACTCCAAACTGCCAGGGCATGTTTTACTTACAAAAATAATTTGTTTCCTTTAAGATATCATTTTTCTCAGACAAAAACCTATTGGGAACCCCGAGAGACACCTTAGACTGTCTTGAGAAAAACCCATACCCTTGCACACACTCAGAGAGATTCAGGCCACAGGTGACAGCATCATAGAGAGGGTCTGAATTTATTGGGGGCAACACCATGGGGCAGGTGCATCTCCTATCTATTGCGGACAAGGGCCTCACAGGAGCCTCTCATTCTATTGGGGCTGACAGCCCTGAGCAATAACATCTCCTATTGCGGGCAATAGTCCTGGGTAGGTGAGTCTCATTCTTTTGGGGCTGAGAGCCCTGAGCAATAGCATCTCCTATTGCCGGCAACAGCCACGGCCAATTGTCTCATTCTATTGGGGCCAACTTCCCTGGGCAATAGCATCTCCTATTTAGGGTAACAAGCCTGGGCAGGAGAGTCTCATTCTATTGGGGCTGACAGCCATGGGCAATAGCATCTTCTATTTCGGGAAACAGCCCTGGCCAATTGAGTCTCATTCTATTGGGGCTGAGAGCCCTGAGCAATAGCATCTCCTATTGCGGGCAATAGCCCTGGGCAGGAGAGTCTCATTCTATTGGGGTTGAGAGTTCTGAGCAATAGCATCTCTTAATGCGGTCAACAGGCCTGGGCAGGAGAGTCTCATTCTATTGGGGCTGACAGCCCTGAGCAATAGCATCTCCTATTGGGGCAACAGCCCTGGCCAATTGAGTCTCATTCTATTGGGGTCAACAGCCCTGAGCAATAGCATCTCCTATTTCGGGCAACTCCCCTGGCCAATTGAGTCTCATTCTATTGGGGCTGACAGCCCTGAGCAATAGCATCTCCTATTGGGGCAACAGCCCTGGCCAATTGAGTCTCATTCTATTGGGGTCAACAGCCCTGAGCAATAGCATCTCCTATTTCGGGCAACTCCCCTGGCCAATTGAGTCTCATTCTATTGGGGCTGACAGCCCTGAGCAATAACATCTCCTATTGCGGGCAACAGCCCTGGCCAATTGAGTTTCATTCTATTGGAGCTGAGAGCCCTGGTCAATAGGATCTCCTAGTACAGGAAACAGGCCTGGGCAGGAGGATCTCATTCTATTGGGGCTGAGAGCCCAGGGCAATAGCATCTCTTATTGCGGGCAATAACTCAGGGTAGGTGAGTCTCTTTCAATTGGGGCTAAGAGCCCTGAGCAATAGCATCTCCTATTGTGGGCAACAGGCCTGCCCAATTGAGTCTCATTCTATTGGGGCTGAGAGCCCTGAGCAATAGCATCTCCTATTGCGGACAACAGGCCTGGGCAATTCAGTCTCATTCTATTGGGTTGAGAGTCCTGAGCAATAGCATCTCCTATTTCGGGCAGCACCCCTGGCCAATTGAGTCTCATTCTATTGGGGCTGACAGCCCTGAGCAATAGCATCTCCTATTGGGGCAACAGCCCTGGCCAATTGAGTCTCATTCTATTGGGGTCAACAGCCCTGAGCAATAGCATCTCCTATTTCGGGCAACTCCCCTGGCCAATTGAGTCTCATTCTATTGGGGCTGACAGCCCTGAGCAATAACATCTCCTATTGCGGGCAACAGCCCTGGCCAATTGAGTTTCATTCTATTGGGGCTGAGAGCCCTGGTCAATAGGATCTCCTAGTACGGGAAACAGGCCTGGGCAGGAGGATCTCATTCTATTGGGGCTGAGAGCCCAGGGCAATAGCATCTCCTATTGCGGGCAACAGCCCTGGCCAGTGAGTCTCTCCCTCTCCCTTCCTCTCTGAAATCAATAAAAATATATTTAAAATAATAAAAGCCAAGTATGCTAAATGTCTGGTCATTTGGTCGTCCGTTCAACCAATCAAAGCATAATATCTAATGATATGCTAAGGCTGCTCAACCACTCGCTATGATGTGCGCTGACCACCAGAGGGCAGACAGTGTACTGGTCGGCCAGTCGCTTATATGTGCACTGACCACCAGGGGGCAGACAATCTGACTGGTAGGTTAGCTTGCTGCTGGGGTCCGGCCAACTGGGACTGAGCGAGATGCGCTGGACATGCCCTGGAGCCCTCCTATGGCCCTTCCCCAGCTGGCCAACCTACCATGTTCCTCCCCAACCGCGATTGTCCACCAGTGGGGTCCCTCGGCCTGGCCTGCGCCCTCTCACAATCCGGGACCCCTCGGAGGATGTCAAAGAGCTGGTTTCAGCCCGATCCCGCAGGCCAGGCCGAGGGACCCCACTGGTGCATGAATTCATGCCTCTAGTATTTAAAATAAAATAAAATGATCATCACAGACTTTCAGCTAGTCACATCACACAGTTTCATCTGCAAGGAAATATTAAAATGTATGCCTCTTTTCTGCAAATATTTATTTGTAAGCGATGTCTTGTGTAAAAATAAATATTTGTAAAGAAATAATTTCTTATCGTGCGTTATATTTAAAAAAAATGAATGGCTTGGGAGCTGAATTTTAAGAAGTTTGAGAAGTTTGAGAATTTTATATCTTTCAGTCCCAATGAATTCTGGTACCAAAAACAAAACGAACTTTATAAGGAACTTACCATCGTCTCTTCCTTCCCGATAAATATGTAACCGAACCCAAGCCTTCTGTCTGAAACGGGCCAGGCTCTATGAAGTTGGAACGTCCTGCTTAATTTTCCTGGCTGGGTTTTGGGATTACTAATCGCAACGCCAAAGTATAGAGAACGAATCGTTCACATCTCGTGACGGGTCACCTGGGAGGGCAACTCCCTGTAACAGACATGGGTGTGTGGTTTCCATGTCATTTTCCTTTTTAAGATAAAAGTCAAAGACATAGATAGCCCCACGACTGAGTGCAGGCCTCCCCACACCCCCCAACCGGATTCGGATGAATATATATTTGCACAGAGTTCAGGGGCCTCCTGCCCCTTGACCCAGCATCTCTTACGCAGAAGAAGAAGTAAATGTTTTCCAGCTTGCTTCTACGTTAAATCAAACATAAAATAAAATGAACATAAAGCAGGCACCGTTGCGTCACTCCCAAATCTATCTATTAACACATAACTAGGCAATCGTGTCAGGGTCATTTGCTAACTTTGTGGGTGTGATAAAACAAAACAAAAACAAAACCAAAACAAAAAAGCCTTTACACCTGTAAGAGTGTGCTACCGAGGTTAACGGCATCACCTATATTTCATTTATGTGTTTATAGAATTCACCCAGGAACACGTAACGCACACTATGTTAAGGACAGGAGAAGGTCGGGGTTCAACTTTATGACGTTGGCTCTCAATACCTGATTCCCCGTCTTGGCATTGGAGGGATTCAGAGGAAAAGCACGTCAGACACCCTCGAACACGGGGAAGGTGCCGGTGCTATCGTATTTCTCACATCAAAGGTTTAGTCCACAGAAACAGCTGCAGGAGGTTTCCTAGGTAAACAGCAGGGGTACGTTCGCACGATTTGTATTTCTACGCCATGGATTGAGGATAGCCTGCGTTGGTTTAAAGACGTTTATTTTATTTATTTTTTAAGTTCCATTCTAACAGACATGTAATTTGGGGGGGGGGGGTCAAAAGAAACGAGCAACAAATGTCCCACATTATCCAGAGACCTCTCCTTCTTGCAAAAAAATGTAAACAACCCTGTGAAGGATAGGAAGCTTTGCTTGAAACTCTTAAATTGGGTGAAATGAGCCGGCCGAGAGACCGCAGGAAAACTGCTAACATATGGAATATAAGGTTTCCACACGTCAATTTCGTTAGCTTTCCTGTGGGAAATACATACCCTTTTTACTTTTATGTCTACGCCTAGAAGAGAGACACAGTCAACTATAAGATCTACGTGGATAGAAGCGCGAGGACACCTGCAGGTCACTGTGGAAACATACATGTGATTCTACCAGCCGGCACGCCATGCGTGATGTAAGAAAATAGATGCTCTAAGCTAATACTTGCAGTAAAAAATGTTGTTTGTTTCTTTAAAAAAAAAAAAAACAACACACACACACCCGTTTCCCACGAGCCCATAGATGCACTTGAGATACCGCCCCCCTCTCTCTCTCTCTGTCTCACAGACACACCCGCAGGCACACACGCCGAACAAGTTACTTTTGCTGAAAGATAGAACTTTAACACAAGCAGGGGACTGTACAAAGCTGTCTTAAATACTGCCTACGGTAGCACAACGGAAGCTTCCCCCCACCATCGGTCCGAGGCCCCCCAGGAATCCACGGGACACCCGCTTTGTCCTCCCACTTGTAGAAAAACAGAAACGGCATCGGAAGGGAGGCTTGGCGACGCCCCGTCCTCAGCGCCTCTCCTACGCGCTCTGGGTCAGCGTCGGGCTCTGGGGGCCGTTGGCCGCGTGGTCTGTCCCCTCGGGGCTGCGGCTGGGCTTGGGGTCGTCCTGCTGCTCTTTGCTTTCTGCCTGGGCCTTCTCGGGGGCGCTGGCCGTGCTCACACAATTAGCCTCCGGTTTGGGTTTGTCCACTTCGTTATCGAACTCAATGTTGTCCTCTCGATTGGGGTTCTTCTTCACTTGTCCGTTCTGGGCCGGGTAGGTGCTGGCAATGACGTCATACAGGAACTGGTACTGCTCCTGGTCGAGGAAAGAAGAAAGGATTTCGGTCAAGAATGTTCCCAGCCCGGCCGGTGTGGCTCAGTGGTGGAGCGTCGACCTATGAACCAGGAGGTCAGGGTTCAATTCCCCGTCAGGGCACAGGCCCAGGTTACAGGCTCAATCCCCAGTGCGGGGGCGTGCAGGAGGCAGCCGATCCATGATTCTCTCTCATCATCGATGTTTCTCTCCCTCTCCCTTCCTCTCTGAAATCAATAAAAATATATATTTAAAAAGAATCAGATGGTCACTGGTTGGATTCCCAGTCAGGGCACATGCCCAGGTTATGGGCTCGATCCCCAGTAGGGGGAGTGCAGAAGGCAGCCAATCCATGATTCTCTCTCATTATTGATGTTTCTCTCTCTCTCTCTCTCTCTCCTTTCCAATAAATATTCTTTCTGCAGAGCCACCAGAAATTGCTGGCAAATTCTAATCAGGTATCTTAAATAACAAAAGGCTAATATGCAAATTGTCCCCTTGCGAGTTCAGACGGGAGACTGGGAGTTTGATTGCTTGCTATGATGTGCACTGACCACCAGGGGGTGGCGTGGAACATGGCGGGCAACCAGCAGCGATGGCAGAGCATAGGCAGTGAGGGAAGGAGGAGGCAGGGAGGCCGGGAGGCAGGGAACCTGAGATTGGCCCTGATCGCCGGCCAGGCCTAGGGACCCTACGTGTGCACGAATTTCATGCACCGGGCCTCTAGTCTTATTATATCACCAATAATTCACTGTGAAATATCATGTAAAAATGGAAGATGAACTAGAGGAATAGCAAAGTGAATAAGAAGGAAGGGGAGGAGAGGAGGCTAGGGGAAGACATGGTGAACATAAAAAGTGCAAAACATGTCAAAAGCATCAGTGAGAGAGATACTTACAAACGTAGAGACCATTCCTGGCCTGGCCTTGCGCAGAGATTTCACTACTTGGAAAACGTCGACCACATCTTCCGTCTCCGCGCTTTCCAGGAGATTAAACAGAGCACAGAATAGCCCTGTTTGCTGCGACCCATCTCTACAGAAAGGAGAAAGAATTCAAAAAAATAACTCTACATTTTGTGGGGGAAAAAATGATAACAGAATAAACATTAAAAAGAGTTTCCCCCATAAATTTCACCTTGGCAGACTCGAATAAATGCCGAAAAGGGCTCAATTCTAGAATATTCAATTCTAATAATCATAGTGAGGCTTTCCGGGGAATTCTTAAAGCGTTTTAGTGGGTTTTCGTGTCTCACGTACTGTAACATTTTTCTGCAAACATTTTTACCGTAGGCCTCCTCCTTCCAATAGTGCTCTTTAAGGTGGAGATGAGGCATCTGTCACAGAGGAAAGTTAAGGGTCCCCAGAGCTAACTAATAAAACGAAGTATTATTGATGATTAAAATCTTTGGGTCAAATTAGGAAATCAACTGATAGTTTTAAAATCCAAGCTGCTCAGCATTAAGATTGTAGTGATTGTATATCCCACTGGAGGTCTGGTGCATGAAATTTGTGCACAGGGTGGGGGGGGAAGAGGGGTGTCCCTCAGCCCAGCCTGCACCATCTCCAATCTGGGACCCCACAAGGCATGCCTGACTGCCCGTTTAGGCCCAATCCCACTGGGCAGTCAGACATCCCTCTCACAATCCAGGACTGCTGGCTCCCAACCGCTCACCTGCCTGCCTTCCTGATTGCCCCTAACCACTTCTGCCTGCCAGCCTGATCACCCCCTAACCACTCCCCTACCAGCCTGATCGATGCCTAACTGCTCCCCTGTTGGCCCGATTGTCCCTAACTGCCCTCCCCTGCCAGCCTGGTCACCCCCAACGGCCCTCCCCTGTAGGCCTGGGTACCCCCAACTGCCCTCCCCTTCCAGCCTGGTCACCCCTAACTGCCCTCCCCTGCCAGCCTGGTCACCCTCAACGGCCCTCCCCTGTAGGCCTGGGTACCCCCAACTGCCCTCCCCTTCCAGCCTGGTCACCCCTAACTGCCCTCCCCTGCCATCCTGGTCACCCCTAACTGCCCTCCCCTGCCATCCTGGTCACCCCTAACTGCCCTCCCATGCAGGCCTGGTTGCCCCTAACTGTCCTCCCCTGTTGGACTGGTCGCCACCAACTGTCCTCCCCTGTTGGACTGGTCACCCCCAACTGCCCTCCTCTGCAGGCCTTCTCCCTCCCAACTGCCCTCCCCTGCCGACCTGGTCACCCCTAACTGCCCTCTCCTGGTCCCGCCCCCAATAGCCCACCCCTGCAGGCTTGGTTCCCCAAAACTGCCCTCCCCTGCAGGCCTGGATACCCCAACTGCCCTCCCCTGCATGCATGGTCGCCCCCAATGCCCCTCCCCTGAAGGCATGGTCCCCCCCTAACTGCCCTCCCCTGCTGGCTTGGTTCCCCCCCACAACTGCCCTCCCCTGCTGGCCTGGTCCCCCCAACTGCCCTCCCCTGCCAGCATGGTCACTCCTAACTGCCCTCCCCTGCATGCCTGGTCACCCCTAACTGTCTTCCCCTGCAGTCCTGGTCGCCCCCAACTGCCCTCCCCTGCAGGCCTGGTCCCCCCCAACTGCCTTCCTCTGCCAGCCTGGTCACCCCTAACTGCCCACCCCAGTAGGCCTGGTCACCCCTAACTGCCCTCCCCTGCAGGCCTGGTCCCCCCCAGCTGCCCTTCCCTGCTGGCCTGGTCACCCCCAACTCCCCTCTCCTGGACCACCCACCTGCTGTGAACCAACCAGACCCACCCACCTGCAGTGAACCAACCAGACCACCCACCTGCTGTGAACCAACCAGACCCACCCACTTGCAGTGAACCAACCAGACCCACCTGCAGTGAACCAACCAGACCCACCCACCTGCAGTGAACCAACCAGACCCACCCACTTGCAGTGAACCAACCAGACCCACCCACCTGCAGTGAACCAACCAGGACCACCCACCTGCAGTGAACCAACCAGACCCACCCACCTGCAGTGAACCAATCAGACCACCCACCTGCTGTGAACCAACCAGGACCACCCACCTGCAGTGAACCAACCAGGACCACCCACCTGCAGTGAACCAACCAGGACCCACCCACCTGCAGTGAACCAACCAGACCCACCTGCAGTGAACCAACCAGACCACCCACCTGCAGTGAACCAACCAGACCACCCACCTGCTGTGAACCAACCAGGACCACCCACCTGCAGTGAACCAACCAGGACCACCCACCTGCAGTGAACCAACCAGACCCACCCACCTGCAGTGAACCACCGGGACCACCCACCTGCAGTGAACCACCGGGACCACCCACCTGCAGTGAACCACCGGGACCACCCACCTGCAGTGAACCAACCAGACCACCCACCTGCAGTGAACCAACCAGACCACCCACCTGCAGTGAACCAACCAGACCCACCCACCTGCAGTGAACCAACCAGGACCACCCACCTGCAGTGAACCAACCAGACCCACCCACCTGCAGTGAACCAACCAGACCCACCCACCTGCAGTGAACCAACCAGACCCACCTGCAATGAACCAACCAGACCACCCACCTGCAGTGAACCAACCAGACCCACCACCTGCAGTGAACCAACCAGACCACCTGCAGTGAACCAGTGCCACCCACCTGCAGTGAACCACCCACCACCCACCTGCAGTGAACCAACCAGACCACCCACCTGCAGTGAACCAACCACCCACCTGCAGTGAACCACCGGGACCCACCACCCACCTGCTGTGTGAACCAACCAGACCCACCCACCTGCAGTGAACCAACCAGACCACCCACCTGCAGTGAACCAACCAGACCCACCCACCTGCAGTGAACCAACCCACCCACCCACCTGCAGTGAACCAACCAGACCCACCCACCTGCAGTGAACCAACCAGAACCACCCACCTGCAGTGAACCAACCAGACCCACCCACCTCAGACCACCCACCTGCAGTGAACCAACCAGGACCCCACCACCTGCAGTGAACCAACCAGGACCCACCCACCTGCAGTGAACCAACCAGACCCACCCACCTGCAGTGAACCAACCAGACCCACCTGCAGTGAACCAACCAGACCACCCACCTGCAGTGAACCAACCAGACCACCCACCTGCAGTGACCACCCACCTGCAGTGAACCAACCAGGACCACCCACCTGCAGTGAACCAACCAGACCACCCACCTGCAGTGAACCAACCCAGACCACCCACCTGCAGTGCACCGTGACCACCCACCTGCAGTGAACCACCGGGACCACCCACCTGCAGTGAACCAACCAGACCACCCACCTGCAGTGAACCAACCAGACCACCCACCTGCAGTGAACCAACCAGACCCACCCACCTGCAGTGAACCAACCAGACCCCCACCTGCAGTGAACCAACCAGACCCACCCACCTGCAGTGAACCAACCAGACCCACCCACCTGCAGTGAACCAACCAGACCCACCTGCAGTGAACCAACCAGACCCACCCACCTGCTGTGAACCAACCAGACCACCCACCTGCAGTGAACCAACCAGACCACCCACCTGCAGTGAACCACCCACCTGCAGTGAACCAACGGGACCACCCACCTGCAGTGAACCAACCCACCTGCTGCAGTGAACCAACCAACCACCCACCTGCAGTGAACCACCGGGGCCACCCACCTGCAGTGAACCAACCAGACCACCCACCTGCAGTGAACCAACCAGACCCACCTGCAGTGAACCAACCAGACCCACCCACCTGCAGTGAACCAACCAGACCCCACCCACCTGCAGTGACCACCACCTGCAGTGGACCCACCCACCTGCAGTGAACCAACCAGACCCACCCACCTGCAGTGAACCAACCAGGACCACCCACCTGCAGTGAACCACCGGGACCGCCCACCTGCAGTGAACCAACCAGACCACCCACCTGCAGTGAACCACCGGGACCACCCACCTGCAGTGAACCAACCAGACCACCCACCTGCAGTGAACCACCGGGACCACCCACCTGCAGTGAACCAACCAGACCCACCTGCAGTGAACCAACCAGACCCACCCACCTGCAGTGAACCAACCAGAACCTGCAGTGAAACCAGTGAACCAACCAGACCCACCCACCTGCAGTGAACCAACCAGACCCACCCACCTGCAGTGAACCAACCAGACCCACCTGCAGTGAACCAACCAGACCCACCCACCTGCAGTGAACCAGGACCGGCACGTTCTTGTGGTGCTTGCTCCCTTCCGCGGCTTTCCTCTGGGGCAGCTGCTGCTTGAGGTCCCGGACCATGGACACTAACTCCTTGGGTGCCGTGGGGAGCTCCTCCACGCCCCAGCTGCTGTACTGATACTGGTACACGGTGCGGGACTCTTTCCTCTAAAACCGGAAGCGGGGGGCACGTGAGCTCTAGGGCGGGGGAGGAGGGGCAGCCCACGGAGTCATTGCGCAGTCAGGCTCTCTGCACGGTGTACTCTCCGTGTTACCATGTCAACCTTTCGTTCTGAACTCGGGACACGGGTGGTGGCTCTGCTCTCATGGAGTCACCCGTGTCCATTTGCACACCAGGTTGTTTACATCAACGATTTACCCTCCGACCCCGGCTGGCGTGGCTGAGAGGCTGAGCATCAACCCATGAACCAGGAGGTCACAGTTGGATTCCCGGTCAGGGCACACATGCCCGGGGGGGGGGGGGGGGTGGACTCAAACCCCAGTGTGGGGCGTGCAGGAGGCAGCTGATCCATGATTCTCTCTCATCGTTGATGCTTCTCTCTCGCTCTCCCTTTCCTTTCATCTCTCTCAAATGAATAAAAACATTAAAAAAAAAAAAAGGTCTGCACCCCACGAATAGTTTATCTACCTTGGAATGTCTCAGCTCGAACACACGGAGGGTGTAGGCTGAAGACGGGGTGGTTTCTTTCGTGTGAACATCCAGGTCTCCAAAGGTCTGCTTTCCTTCTCCCCAGTACTGAGCACAGGCCTCCTGGGTGAGAAAGAACATGGTTCAACAACAACCTCTACTCGAGCGTCCTCTGTCTCCCTCCGTCTCTCCCTCTCCTCGTTTCCTTCCCCCTGTTCCATTTGATGAAAATAACTAATTGCGTTCTGAACCTGAACGCTGAAAACTTGCAAAACGCCAACACCTAGGTTCAGGATGGTGGGCACGCATTCAGCCCAGGCGTGGTGTCTCCCTGTGCAGGCCGATGGCACCTGGGAATAACCGGGGTGACCAGGACCCCCAGGCACAGCCCTGCCGTCTCCGCCGTGGGACGCTGACCTTCCTTCCTCCCATCCACGCCCTTGTCATCGGCTCTTCCCAATGCACGGCCTGAGCTGCTGTGGGTCACGACCTTGCCATGAGGCAGGTCTCCCTGCCCCTCCCGCGGCCCCCGGAGGAGAGACTCCACGTCTTTGGAGCTTCGTCTCTGTGTCTGATGAGCAGCAACCTCGGCAGCTCAACAGACGCGGGCTGGACATCTATCTACGGGGTCGGACGGAAGAGCAGGGGGATCACAGAGGTGGGTCCTCTCTACGGATGGTTCTCCATCAACTACCTTCCCCCAACGGCGGACACGATGGCCATCCCTGCCTGCACGCCCGGGCCATTGACCAGCTGAAACAATTTAGATGAAGGAAGAGGTTGCTGCAAATGTAAACACATATCTCTTTTTAAAAAATCCCACAGCCCGGCCGGCGTGGCTCAGGGGTTGAGTGTCGACTTGTGAACCAGGAGGTCACGGTTCGATTCTTGGTCTGGGCATGCACATGCCCAGTGTGGGGTGCACAGGAGGCAGCCGATCCATGATTCTGATCATTGATGTTTCTCTCTCTTTCTCCCTTCTTCTCTCTCTTTAAAATCAACAATAACATATTTTAAAAAAAATAAAATCCTATCCTATATAATAAAAGGGTAATATGCAAATTGTCCCCTTGACTCGGGAGTTTGCGGGGGTGGGGGCGGGCAGCCCGCCAATCCACCGAGGCCCCACCCCCTGGCCAGCCCTGCCCCCAATGGGCCCCCCACACCCCGATCAGAAGTGAGGGCCAATGTTATTCCCCGCCCGATCGGCCCCCACGCGTGCAGGAATTCGTGCACCGGGCCTCTCGTAAAAGGTAAACGTGCAAACCTGGTCTCCGTTCTTCAGCTCAGTCAGCATGACGATGACCTTGACCTTCCTCTGGAAGACCATCTGCCAGAAGTCCCCGATGGTCTCCTTCAGGGGTCCCTGCGCGGCAATCATCACTTCAGGTTTCCAGTAACTCTTAAAAAAAAAAAAAAAAAAAAAAACCAAGAAAAAAGTGGGAATCCATCACTAACGGACAAGAGCAGTGGGTTCTGAAAATAGCCATTTGGAAAATACAGCCACTTACTACTGAGATCCATGTCGCTACATTAACCTTTTGCACTCGGATGTCGAGTGTGACTCAACACGGTTAGCATTTGAATAAAGGAATCGAGGAAAAAAGCAAGCGAGTGCAAAGGGTTAAAAAGGAGTAAGACTCTCAGGCCCATGAAATAGCGTGATCTCTACATGCAAAAGGCCTACTGAGCTACAGAGGATACTTAGCTACGAAGGTGCAGTCAGGGTTAGAGCATCCCTTACCAAACTAACAAGTGATCCCTTTCCCAAAATGCCATGTGGTTTGTGTGTCTGTTTTTCCTAAAAAGGTTAATGCCGTAGTCGGCAAACCCATCAGTCCACGGGGCCAAATATCGACAGGACAACGACTGAAATGTCTTTGGAGAGCCACATTTGTTAAACGTAAACGATATAGGTAGGGACATTGTGATTCACTTGATTAGGGGACTCCTAAGCTGGCCTTGGCTAAACACTCAAGGGGCCTAAGAGCCGCCTGTGGCTCTCGAGCTGCAGTTTACCGACCCCTGGGTCAATGTGATTGTAAGGGGAAATCGCATCAGCGTTTCACAGGATCTTTATGGGTGTCTACACAGTCGTAAGGCGGCTCGCCATTAAGTTAATAGTCTATGAATAGGCTTTAGGAAAACTTGGGAACGAAGTTAAGTCCGGCTTAGTAGATAGGCAAAAGGCTTTTACTGAATAGCGAAAGGTTTCTTGTTTGAATTTTCAGTTTATTGAAAAGGTAGTTGAGCCCTAACCGGTGTGGCTCAGTGGATAGAGCGTCGGCCTGCGGACTGAAGGGTCCCGGGTTCGATCCCGGTCAAGGGCATGTGCCTTGGTGGCGGGCACATCCCCAGTGGGGGGTGTGCAGGAGGCAGCTGATCGATGTTTCTCTCTCATCGATGTTTCTAGCTCTCCATCCCTCTCCCTTCCTCTCTGTAAAAATCAATAAAATATATATTTTTTTAAAAAAAGAAAAGGTATTTGACACAGATGCACCGAGTAATCCAGAAGATCTGATGGAAAGTTTTTAACTCTGCAAATATGCGGATTTGGGTTGGCTTCCAATGTGAGGATCCGAGTAAATAGAACCATTTTCAAACCCTGGTATTTGCTCACGTTTTATTTTTCCAATGAATACGATCAGAGTTGTGTTTGTCATAAATAGCAACTAATAGCATTGCCTTATGTAGTAAGACGACGTGCAAGGTTTCAATATCTTTAGGGGTTTCAGTAAGTTAAAATACAGTGTTAAAAATGGAAAGTTTCATGTCAATCAACAAATCGCTGTGGCTAAGCTCATCATTCTTTTGTAAAAACACTTAAGGCCCTGCCGGCATGGCCCAGTGCTTGAGCATTGACCTGTGAACCAGGAGGTCAGGGTTCGATTCCCAGTCAGGGCACAGGCCCGGGTTGCGGGCTCCATCCCCAGTAGGGGGTGTGCAGGAGGCAGCCGATCCATGATTCTCTCTCATCATTTGGTGTTTCCATCTCTCTCTCTCCCCCTCTCCCTTCCTCTCTGAAATCAATAAAAGTATATTTAAAACATAAATAAATAAAATAAAATCACTTGAGAATGGCCATAACAACGTAGATTGTATGTTTAAAGGGCCAGACTCCGGGCCCTGGAGACGGGGCACCTACCATGATGAAGGAGGCGTTGATGTATCTGCCCGGGTCCTCTGTGTCGCTGTCATCGTCCGAGGACTCGTCCGACTCGTGCTCGCTCTCCTTGCTCACGTCCAGCTCGTGCCTGAGCTGCACTCTGTTGTAGTCATCTGTGCACGAGAAAGGAGGTTTCAGTCTCCCTTTAAAATGCCGCGTCCCTGCTGGACGGCCACGCGGAATCAGAAAGCGACTGAGACGTGGCAGATCGCCGGATGTCCATGTATTGATCGACGTGGAATGAGATCTGACATGAAACTCCGTTCTTATCGATTCCCAAATTACAAAACAGAAACCTGAGAAAAAGAAGGCCCCCCAACAGGATCCAGGCAACATACCTGGGACATGTTTCAAGGTTAAACAACACACCGATGTCATAATTCCCCATGTGATCACTCAGTCTTAACACATAGACTTGAGTTTTCCATGGAACATTAGCATTCTGCTTGATATAAATTTAAAGAAATACATATATACGATAATAAAATACATGGCTTAGGTAAAAACCCATTTTTTTTCAATTCTATTCTATTAACAAATAATTAACATGTCAATGGAATCAGTATCTCCAATAAATTATTATTTAATAAAAAATTTAGTTCCCAAAATGCCATGTGGTTTGTGTTTGTTTTTCCTAAAAAGGTTAATGCCGTGGTCGGCAAACTCATCAGTCCACAGAGCCAAATATCAACAGGACAACGACTGAAATGTCTTTGGAGAGCCAAATTTTTTAAACTTAAACTCCTTCTAACGCCACTTCTTCAAAATAGACTCGCCCAGGCCGTGGTATTCTGTGGAAGAGCCGCACTCAAGGGGCCAAAGAGCCGCATGTGGCTCACAAGCCGTGGTTTGCCGACCACAGCCCTGGGTAAATAGCGGAGAGAAAGGGAGGTGAGGTAGACCTGGTGGAGAACGTGGCCTTTCTTTCCCCTCCAGCTTGAGAGGTGACGCCTTCCTGACACCCCGCTTCTGAACTAATCGGTGGGAAGTGAACAGTGGGCACAGTGGACCCTCCAAAGTCCATCACGAACGTCTGGGGCACAAAGCGGTCGCTAGACCTTCGTTGTAAACAGCCTGCTGGCCAGTCCCGACTGCCAACCCAACCCAATGTTCAAAACTCGCCTTAAGGTCAGGTGTGTGTGTGTGTGTGCGCGCATATATGTGTGTATGTGTGCGTGTCTGTCTGTATGTGTATGTGCGTGTGTGTGTATGTGTTTGTATGTATGCATGTTTGTGTGTGTGTGCGTGTGTGCATATATGTGTATGTGTGCATGTCTGTATATATGTGTGCGTGCGTGTGCATGTGTTAGTACGTGTGCGTGTTTGTGTATGTGTGTGTGCATATATGTGTCTGTCTGTATGTGTGCGTGCGTGCATGTGTATGTGTTTGTATGTATGCGTGTTTGTGTTTGTGTGTTTTTGTGTATATATGTGTGTATGTGTTTGCATGTATGCGTGTTTGTGTTTGTGTGTTTGTGTATGTGTGTATATGTGTGCGTGTGTGCATATATGTGTGTGTATGTGTGTCTGTATGTATGTGTGCGTGTGTGCATGTGCGTGTGTTTGTATGTATGTGTGTTTGTATGTATTTGTGTTTGTGTGTTTGTGTATGTGTGTATATGTGTGCGCATGCGTGTGTATATGTGTGTGTGCGTGTGTGTGTATGTGTGTATAGGTGTGCGTGTGTGTGTTTGTATGTATGCGTGTTTGTATATGTGTGTATGTGTGTGTGCGTGTGCGCATGTGTATGTGTTTGTATGTATGCGTGTTTGTGTGTGTGTGTGTATGTGTGCGTGTGTGTGTGTGTGTGTGTGTGTATGTGTCTTCCACGAATCAAACCCCAGAGAGCTTACGAGCCTCCGACACAAAGAACAACAGAAGGAGCCACCTACATGGGATGACAGAGGAAGTCCTGTTCTTGCTCTTGTTTTCCTCTCGGTTGCCCGTGTGCTGTGTCCTCCAGCTCCGGTACGAAGGCAGTCTCTGCGGGAAACCAGACAGAACCGGTGGGACCGGCGGCTCAGGGCCCGGAGGCGGCACCAGAGGCCCCGGCACCAGCCTTCCGTCCGACTCTGACACCCGCCGCCTTCCCTCCCGCTCCCGGTTCCCGTTGGCCGCTGAGGCTGCGGTGACTGCCCCGCGTTCAGAGCCTGTGACCGGGGAGCGTGCACAGGCGCACACGGTTCTGTCACACAGGGCGCTTCCTCTGTGGGTGGCAGGTCTGCTCTGGTACAAGCCACAGGCCCCACAGGTGCCGCTGTCACCCGTGGCAAAGAGCGAGGGTGCGTGGCTATCAACGATCAGAAATGTCCTTTCCGGAGAGAGCCCGCTCAGGAGATGGGCGCAGGATGAGAACGGTTGATGCTTCATTTATTTCTTCCTTCCCGGGACGCTGTCCCTCTCACTCCCAGTAGCTGATCCATCAGCAAGACCTACCCTCTCTGCCGGTGCCTCTCACCCTCTTCCTTGTCTCTCCTTCTATTCAGTTCATCCACTGTCAGTTCTCACCTGACAGCATCCAAAACTACTGGATCTCTCTCTCTCTCTCTCTCTCTCTCTCTCTCTCTCTGTCTCTCTCTCTCTCTCTCTCTCTTATCTCTTGGCAACTCGCATCCTGCCATCATTGTCTGGAAGCAGCCATCAATCAATCAATGCTCAAGTCTGCCCTCTGGTGGCCATGGTCTGCCGCTAGCAAACTCCCATCCATCCTAATCCTAAACCTCTTCTAGCAGTCCCTTCAAATTTTATTTTTATTTCTCCTT
>JAJQQW010000024.1:16474845-16534845 GCA_025583905.1 Ia io | reverse complement strand
CCACCTCAGGTCCCCTGGGGTTGGCTGTATCCTTCCACTCTCTTCATTTGTCCACATAAAATAATTTTTTTCCTGGTCAACCATCTGTTTTTACCCATCTACACGGATATCCGTGTTTGTAGATGCTCTGCCCATGTTCGTGTGTTTTCTTAACAATGACACACGCATGTTTCATTTGGCGACTTTATTTACTCACTGTCCCCACGTGAGCATCAGCCCTGGGGAGAGACGTGGACCGAGAGGACTCCCTCCCACAGGGTCCCCGTGGCCTCACTTGGCTTGCCCACTCCTCAACGGATGTGCCTGGAGGGTGTGTCCAATGGCTTTGCCATCCTAGCACTGTGGGATGCAGCCAACATCCTGGCACGTGTTTCTTTTTATTTGTTTATTTTTTAAATTTGATTTCAGAGAGGAAGGGAGAGGGAGAGAGAGATAGAAACATCCACGACGAGAGAGAATCCTGGACCGGCTGCCTCCTGCACGCCCCACCCTGGGGATTGAGCCCACAACCCGGGCCTGTGCCCTTGGCCGGAATCGAACCTCAACCTCCTGGCTCCTAGGTTGATGCTCAACCCCTGAGCCACGCCGGCCGGGCAGAATTTGGATCTCTTTAACGATCACCAATCCCATCCCCAAAAGATCGAGATCGGGAAGCGAAGGAGAGAACAGTGAGGGGAGGGGAGGCCGTACCTCCACCTGGACCATCAGGCACCGCTGCCGCCGCAGCTTGACCACGTAGCCGTACACGTCCACCCTGTTCTCCGCCTCCAGGCCCTCCAGCATGGCGTCGATGCCAATGTAGGTGCCTGTGCGCCCGACGCCAGCGCTGGCCACAGAGACACGGCAGGGGAGGCGCGGTCCCGCAGGGCAAGGGGAGCCAAGGCCGACGGGGGGGGGGGGTGGTGAAGCAGAGAGAGGAGGGTGAGTGTACGCATCCAGGGCCCCCCCTCCATGTGTGGCCGCGGCCCGAGGGTAGATGCCCGGCCAGCCCCGGGGGTCCCGGGGAGGCCCCTCACCTGCAGTGCACCAGGATGGGGCCGCTGAAGAAGTTGCTGAAGGCGTTGACCCTCCTGCGCAGCTTGAGGAGCAGGTGGGGGTCCTCGGGCACCCCGTGGTCCGGCCAGCTGGTGAACTGGATGTGTGTCACCTCCCTCCCGGTGATCTTCTCTTTTTTCTGGTCAGGAGAGAATATGTGCTTTGAGCTGATTTTGTTTTTCCAAGGCAAAATAAATAAATGGAAGGGGTGGGGGCACCCGTACAATAACTCCTCCCCCCCCCCATGCATGCTTCTTTCAGCCATGATCTTCCTTTCCTTTTCTTTTTTAAAAATATTTTTAATGATTTCAGAGAGGAAAGAAGAGGGAGAGAGGGCTAGAAACATCCATGACAAGAGAGAATCATGGATCAGCTGCCTTCTGCACGCCCCCTATTGGGGATCGAGCCCGCAACCCAAGCACGTGCCCTGACTGGGAATCAAACCGTGACCTCCTGGTTCCTAGGTCAACGCTCAACCCCTGAGCCATGCCGGCCGGGCTAAAGTCAGTTTTTAGAAACCTATTTGATTTTCAAAGAATCAAACTTCCCAACATCAACTAGAAGGACAGTTTTTTTTTCCCTAGCTTTGCAAGTGGGCTTTAGGGATAAGTCGACTCTCAATCTTCCAGGACTGTACTTTTGGACAAGTAGCACGCGGAGAAAAGTGACGCAGGAAAACGCGCTCACGTTGGTGATGCTGAACTTCTGGATGATGTAATCTGGGCAGGTCTTGTAGTCCGTGACCTTCACGAGGACATCTCCGTACTCCCGGGCGCTCTCCTCCATCGACGGCCAGTACTCCGCGCACTTGTTCTGCAGGTTAAAGAAAGCATGGAGAATGCCACTTTTCAAAACGACAAGTATTCGTGATTTTTAAACATTCATATACAGGTATATATATGTATATATATATGTATATATATGCATATCTATACATATATATATACACACACACATATATATATTTATTTTTTTAATTGATTTCAGAGAGGAAAGGAGAGAGAGAGAGAAACATCAATGATGAGAGAGAATCACTGATTGGCTGCCTCCTGCACGCCCCCTACTGGGGATCGAGCCCAAAACCCGGGCACGTGCCCTTGAGTGGAATCGAACCTGGGACCCTTCAGTCCACAGGCCGACGCTCTATCCACTGAGCCACACCGGCTAGGGCCCAAGCTCCATTTCGTTTCAAGTATTCACAAGGACGTGTGAAATGGGTTCCTAGAACTTACAACAATACTTATAACAAGAAATAGGAATCACATTTAAGTCCAGTAGGTAAGCATTGACATTGTATTCCTGTTTCCACAGAGGTACCTGTGTACATCTAGGTATACACGTACAAGTTTGATTTTTATACAAAGAGGAAACATTCCGACCCAGTGTTCCTCTGATTAAAATAGGGAACCATCTCTTAGTCACCAAGCATGTCACGTGACCGTGGCCTTTGGAAATGGGATCCATCCTTCTCTCTTCCCAGCCTCCACCCCCCCCCCCACCCTCCCACCCCACCCCCCCAGCATCATCCGGGTCCTCACCCTGTTTCCTTCTTCACATCGAGTGACCATGACAATGACCGTGGCTTTCTGTTCCCAGATCATCCTCCAGAAATCATCCACGGTCTCCTCCCTGGGACCTAGGAGGGGGACACACGCAACCTCAGACACCCCTTCTTGAACACGCCCCAAAACGGTGCCTTGCAGGGAACCTGGGACTGTCGGGGGGGTTACCTTGTGCAGCGATGTACTTCCTGGGCTCCTTGTAACCCTGTGAAACACACACACAAAGGCATGTCATCAACTGAAAGCCCCGTCATTCCTTCACGTGCAGAATGGGGGGCGGGGAGCGGGGGGGCGGAGGATGGTACTTTGCCGCTGTTTCTCGGTTGTGAATTTCGCTTGGCACTTCCGGTTATTGAGGATTTTAGTAACTCACCAGGCATTGGACTGTGCTAACCATGTCAGGTGGCATTTACAGACAACAGTCATGACTTACCTGTGTCTTTGCTCTACACCCAAGACAATTAAAAACAAACTAGACTTCGTTCTCATCTACGGCCCAGCAGTTTATAAGGGTAATTAATGTAGGCGTTCCTGTATTTTTTAAAATATATTTTTCATTGATTTCAGAGAGACGGGGAGAGGGAGAGATAGATAGAAACATTCATGACGAGAGAGAATCATGGATCGGCTGCCTCCTGCACGCCCCCCACTGGGGATCGAGCCCACAACCCGGGCACGTGCCCTGACCAGGAATCGAACTGTGACCTCCTGGTTCCTAGGTCGACACTCAATGACGGAGTCATGTGGGCCGGGCTGTTTCTGTGTTTTATATCCTGCCAACCTCACGGCACCAGGGCATGCAGGAGGCAGCTGATCAATGGTTCTCTCTCATCATTGATGTTTCTTTCTCTCTCTCTCTCTCCTTCTCCCTCCTCTCTCTGAAATAAATTAAAAATATTTTTTAAAAAAGAAAAAGAAATTGTTCCAAAATGTTGCCATGGCCAAGAAGGAATGGAAAGCAAAGGGCCGAGGACAGAGTGGGGAGGACGCCCCGTAACCCTGGCCGTGGGCCTTGTACTCACATTGATGTAGCTGGCATTGATGTAGTTGGACCCTGCGTCTCCATTGATCTCCGACAGCTCCACACGGTTGTAGTCATCTGTCCCAAGAACAGAAACAGGAGTCAGTGCTGAAGAACCAAGTCAACGCGGAAGAACCGCCCAAGCCGTTTTGGCTCAGCGGATGGAGCACCGGCCTGCGGACTGAAGGGTCCCCGGTTCGATTCCCAGTCAGGGCACATGCCTGGGTTTCATGCTTCCTCCCCAGGAGGGGGCGTGCAGGAGGCAGCCAGTCCATGATTCTCTCATCATTGATGCCTCTCTCTCTCTCTCTCTCTCTCCCTCTCTGAAATCGATAAAAATATATTTAAAAAAAAAATACTGAAGAACCCAAGAGCCCACCCATCTAGAAACCCTGCTCTCGGCCCCCACGTACAGGGCAGGATGTCCACGTAGCGGTTCTTGTTCTGGTTGAAGGACTTGCGAGCCTCCTTGATGGGGAACTTGCTGAAGACCCGGGGGATGCTCTGAAAGAGACAAGGATCCCCACGGTCACGGCGGATTCAACCAGAACGGTCTCCCCCTCGCCAGCGATCATCTCTGTGGCAACAAGGCAGCCTGGACCACGCATCCTTTTCTCACCTGAAATTCGGCCAGGAAAAGTCTCCCTTCATCTGCGATCTTCCTCTTGTAAGTCTCCAGCAAAACGTCCGCATGGATGGGCTCCACATTCATCAGCTGTTTCTCGTCATCTTTAAGCAGGTGGAAGAGTCAGGACCAGCCAGGGTCATGCCTCCCTCTCAGAGGGTCACACACATCGTTACGTTTACATCTTAGGATTTTAATCCTTGCTGGTTAAGTCAGTAAATGCAAGTGTTGTCATCGTCTCTACAGAGGAGGTCCAGGTTAGATAAAAAGTGTTGTTTTCTTATTGAAAATGAATGGATTCAGCCCGGCCGATGTGGCTCAGTGATTGAGCATTGAACTATAGAGGTCCCGGGTTCGATTCCCGTTCAGGGCACATGCCCGGGTTGCGGGCTCCATCCCCAGTGTGGGGCGTGCAGGAGGCAGCCAATCCATGATTCTCTCACATCATGGATGTTTCTATCTCTCTCTCCCACTCCCTTCCTCTCTGAAATAAGATATAAATATATAGAAAGAATGGATTCAAATGTGCGGGGAGCGTAATTCATCAGTTAAAAAAACAGCATACTTACCCCTGACCACCAGTTCCTGTTCTTCATCCAAATTGCTGCAAAAAGAAGAAATGTACATTTCCATTCTGAACCACAGCATCAGGTTGGCTCTCAACTCATCCTATCTAATGAAAGAGTAATATGCAGATTGACCATCACTCCAACACACAAGATGGCTGCCCCCATGTGGACACAAGATGGCCACCACAAGATGGCCAGCAGGGGAGGGCAGTTGGGAAGGACCAGGCCTGCAGGGGAGGGCAGTTAGGGGTGATCAGGCCTCCAGGGGAGGGCAGTTAGGGGGGACCAGGCCTTCAGGGGAGGGCAGTTAGGGGTGACCAGGCCTCCAGGGGAGGGCAGTTAGGGGGGACCAGGCCTGCAGGGGAGGGCAGTTGGGGGCATCAATCAGGCTGGCAGGGGCATAGTTAGGGGGTCATCAGGCTGGCAGACAGAAGTGGTTAGGGGCAATCAGGAAGGCAGGCAGGCAAGCAGTTGGGAGCCAGTAGTCCTGGATTGTGAGAGAGATGTCTGACTGCCCGTTTAGGCCCAATCCCACTGGTAGGATCAGGCTTAAATGGGTGGTCAGACATCCCTCAAGGGGTCCCAGATTGGAGAGGGTGCAGGCTGGGCTGAGGGACACCCCCCCTCATGCATGAATTTCATGCACTGAGCCTCTAGTATTTAATAAATGTGTTGAAGGAAGGAGGGAATGGAGGCAGAAAGGATTAAAAAAAAAAGGGGGAGAGGAAAGAGGGCGGGGAAGATGACCGGGGAGGAAAGAAAAAAGAATGGGGGGGTGGGGGGGGAAGGAGACAATGAAGGAGGAGAGGAGGGGAGCAAAGGAAAAATGAGGAAGGAAAAAATACCAACAAAAGGGCTGCCTGCTCCATTCAGATAAGAGACAGATTTATTTTAGTGTAAAACTCTGGTTTTTCATAAAATGCAGTTGTCCCTGGCCGAAGGCACACATACACCTTCCCAGCGCCCCCCTTCCTTTGGTCCTGGCCATGCCTACGACCCTCTGGCCCACTTGGTTCGGAGATGATTATGCTTTTCATTGGTTGTTATGGAACAAGATCCGCGCCGTCATTAGCGACCGTGGAAATTGTCGGTAGTTGATATAGACCAATAGGACCACGCAAAGCACCCTGGAGCCGGGCTTCATGCCATCTCGTCACGGGTCCCTTCCCTGGTCCCCAGCCGGCCTCCCCAGTGTGTGCCTTCCTCATTCTGACTATTTTAGTGTTTTTTTTTTGTTGTTGTTGTTGTTGTTGTTTTCCACTTTGAAGCCAGCTCTTACCTGGACCTCCTCTTGTGCAGGTCGTAGATTTTATAGAGAACGACCATCAGGGCGATGGATGTCACAATGATCAGAAACACCAGGAATGAGATCAGTGCTTTGGAATTGTCTAGAATCGAACCAGGACACACAGAGCGCGGTTACGGAGGGCATAAGGGCTCGCTGGGTCCTTTGAATAATCACCTTCAAAGCACTACTCTTTCATCATATGCTCGCTCAGTTTGAGGTTCAAAAAAGTAATAAAATAATAACAACATATTCAGAATGAGACCGAGTCCACGATATTCCCAGGGTCGCGAATTTTGCCGATATGTTTGTATTCAGAATCAATACAAACACTTTAGGAATATTTGAAGAGCATCTATCCAACAAAAAGACTTTATCGAGAACATTAAACAAGTCTGACAATTCAATGATAATAAGACAGGCAATTCAATTTAAAAACAGGCAAAAGGGCCCGGCCAACACAGCTCAGGGGTTGAGCCTCGACCTAGGAACCAGGAGGTCACGGTTCGATTCCCGGTCCAGGGCACATGCCCGGGTTGCGGGCTCCATCCCCAGTAGGGGGCGTGCAGGAGGCAGCTGATCCATGATTCTCTCTCTTCATGGATGTTTCTCTCTTCCTCTCCCTTCCTCTTTGAAATCAATAAAATTATGTTTAAAATACACAAAACAAACACACTTTGTTGCTAATGGAAACAAGGATCTGACATATAATCATCATTTAATAGTCTATGCAGATTAATCCCTTTATGAATCATTTTATGAAATCAACCATCCTTTCATCATTGAATTTCTTGATTTGCATTTAAGAGGTTGTATTTTAATATGTTGCTCGTCTTTTGGGGCAACTTAAAATACTATGTTTATGAAAAATGTAATTGAAATGTTTTATAGTTAAACACGATAGGAATGTAAACTATTCAAGCATTGTAAGTTTCGATGTATTTTAAAATATTAATATAATAAATAGCCAAATAATGACTTACAGGATGTTGATTTAGAAGCTCTATTTGGATTTCCACCATAGTCCCCATTGTGGTAGTAGACCTGAATATCCAGGATAAAAGAGAAAATAGTTTTCTCATGTAAATTTTATATGTCATAATGTAACATATACATTATTTCTTATACAATGATTTTTTAAAATTTTTATTAAGAATATCCTGGTGACCTTGAATTTAAAGTTGAAACTATAAGGTTATGTCAATATTTTATCAAATATTGTTAAGAAGAATATATTTAACAGTGAACAAGATATAAAGAAATCTGAGCCCATTTAAGCAATAATGCAAGTTATAATGCACAAGAGTAAAGAAACCGAAGGCATAAAATCTAGCAAGCATGTCAGCATATTCATAAATTAGAATTAAATTCCCTAATAAGAGGCTAATGTCTTGGCGTTTTACTTAAGATGGAAATATCTTCCATGTCGTGTTAACAAGAGTTAAACATAAAAATCACATAATGCCCTAGCTGATTTGGCTCAGTGGATAGAGCGTCGGCCTGTGGACTGAAGGGTCCTGGGTTCAATTCCAGTCAAGAGCACATGGCTGGATTGCAGGCTCGATCCCCAGCAGGAGGCAGCCGATGGATGATTCTCTCTCATCATTGATGTTTCTATCTCTCCCTTTCCTTTCCTTTCTGAAATCAATATATATATATATATACACACACACACACACACACACACATATACACTGAGTGGCCAGATTAGTATGATCTCTGAATGCATAATAATCTGGCCACTCTGTGTGTCTGTGTGTCTGTGTGTCTGTGTATGTATGTATGTATATATATATATATATATATATATATATATATATATATATATATATATATATATACTAGAGGCCCGGTGCATGAATTCGTGCATGGGTGGGGTCTGACCAGCCTGGCCAGGGGGAGGGGCCATGGGCGGTTGGCTGGACTGCCTGCTGGTAGAACTCCTGGTCGAGGGGACAATTTGCATATTAGCCTTTTATTCTATAGGATATACACTGAGTGGCCAGATTATTATTTTTAAATATATATATTAAAAAAATAAAAAGCATATAATGATGATAAAGGGAATATATTGATATCCTATTGAAGCTCAAACATATTCTGACAGAATTCTTGCTTGAACCCACTGTTGTTCGCACCAGGGGTGAAAAGGTTGGAGGCAACCTTTCGAGACGTTTGGAGTGCGGTGGAGTCAGACCTCAGAGGCCCGGTGAGCGCTGGCCTCGGCTTGGTGAGCTCCACAGAGTCATCGTGATGATGGGCCCGGAGCTCCGGGGGACGGGAGGGATGGGCTCACCTCAAAGGTGTACTGTGTGGAGTAGTGGAGGTCCGTCACCAAGAACTGGCACTTCTTCTGTGTGTCATGTTTAACCACGGTGCCCCCCGTTAGGACGTCCAACCTGTACACATGTGTGCTGGGGCCGTTGAAGTGCTCGGGCGGGTCACAGGTCACCTGCATGATGTTGTCGGACTTGGGTACCACCACGAGGTTCCGGACCTCGCTGGGGGCTGTCAAAAGGAGGAGAGATCGGTTCCTCGCGGGTCCACGCCCGTCTACGTTACCTGACTCTCGACGCGCACGTACAGCAGACACGGCTCTGGGTGTCCGTTTTGGGGGGGTGGGTAAGAAAGCGAGCACAGTCCTCCCGTGAAAGCAACGGTAACAACACGTCTAAAAATGAACCACCGCTTCATTCGGGGAACTCGAGCATATACTAGGTTGTACTGGAAGCCTCGAGCATGTATGCCCTCCGTGGGGACAGGATGGAGAAGAGGACAGGAGAGGGGAGGGGAGGGGAGGAGGAAGGGGAAGGGAGGGGTTAGAAGGGGAGAGGAGAGGAGGAAGGGGAGGGGAGAGGAGGGGAGGGGAAGGGAGGGGAGAGGAAGAGAGGAGGGGAGGGGATGGAAGGGTAGAGGAGAGGAGGAAGGGGAGGGGAGGAGAGAGGAGGGGATGGGAGGGGAGGGGAGAGGAGGGGATGGAAGGGGAGAGGAAAGGAGAAGAGGGCAGGGGAGAGGAGAGGAGGATGCTGGGAAACTGAAGGCCTGCATCCAGTCCCCGTCCTCCTTCCTGGATGAACTGCCGTTGCCCTGGGGACTCCCACCCGGCTGGGCCCTCAGGAGCAGCTGCTCCTAGTCCTTGTTTCCTGTGACGTCACAGAACGCAGGACCTGGACAGATGCGTGAAGCCGAGTCCCCGGACTCTGTTCAGCACCAGCTCAAAGCTGCTGAGCACACGCCGGCCACCCAGCCCAGGGCAGTCCCCTTCCCGGGCCGGCGCCGGGGGGCCTCTGGGCTGCGGAGGTCGCCTTGGGCCTGGTGTCCGTGGTGCCAGGACCCAACGGACCTCCAGTTCCCCTCGGGGCGGGTCCAGCTCTGGCCCTGGGGACATGGAGACATGGGACAGGTGCTGAGAGCCAGAGGCCCTGGAAAGGAAACCCCGAGTGGACAGTGGACGAGGGGACGCACAGACGGGAAAACGCGGACAAAATACTCGGAGGAGCTGCTCAGGCGGATGAGCAGGTGAATGCTTTGCGAGTGGGACGTTACCCCGTGCTGGAGGGCACTTACATGTCTGGTTGATAGAGAAAACCACAGACAACGCGTTTTTAACCTAAGTTGGCGAGGCCCCTGATGGCCTGACATCTTACACGTTGTACCCGTTATAAGCCCTCCCTCCTGCTTCGTGTTTTGTTTTGTATGTTGGTTTGTTGTTATTTATTTTTTTTTTATCATTCTTATGATTCTATCTGAAGAACACAGAGAGAGATTTTATATATTGTGCTTTAAATGATGATACACCCGAGATGTAAAGAAATGGGCCCAGCCCTAGCTGGTGTGGTTCAGTGGATAGAGCATCAGCCTGCGGACTGAAGGGTCCTGGGTTCGATTCCAGCTCAGGGCACAGGCCCGGGTTGTGGGCTTGATCCCCAGTGTGGGGCGTGCAGGAGGCAGCCGATCCGTGATTCTCTCTCATCATGGATGTTTCTCTCTCTCTCACCCTTTCCCTTCTTTTCTGAAATCAATAAAAAATGTTTTTTTTTTTAAAAAAAAAAAAAAGAAAGAAAGAAAGAAAGAAATGGGCCCATCCACGCACTTGCCAAACAAAGCCTAAGGATAGCGGTACCGTGCACTAAGACGCACATCCTCCGCTCCATGCCTTTCACAGAAAAACGAAAGCATTAAAACATGTAATTTACCTGCTGAGGCTGTCTGAAATACACAGGTCCGAGCCATTCCATCACGTCGTATTTTTCCAATGACATAGCCGTGTACTGACACTTCATAATTTGTATAAGGGTTCAAATTGGACAAATAATGCTCCTTCACATTTTTATTCAGGTCGGTGCAATTTGGGGAACCTAAGGGGAAAAATGGAAACTTTCAAGTCACGACACGTCAAGGTGACCACGTGTTTTATCTGGTGTCTACACGCAGTGATTTCTAGCCGACTGCCAACGGAGGGACTGAGAAATCAATACATCCCGCCCTGACCAGTGTGGCTCCGTGGATAGAGCGTCGGCCTGCGGACTGAAGGGTCCCGGGTTCGATTCCGGTCAAGGGCATGTACCTTGGTTGCGGGCACATCTCCAGTGGGGGGCGTGCAGGAGGCAGCTGATCGATGTTTCTCTCTCATCGATGTTTCTAACTCTCTCTCCCTCTCCCTTCCTCTCTGTAAAAAATCGATAAAACATATTTAAAAAAAAAATACATCCCTGCTGTTCAGAAGGACATACAATGACCAGCAATTGTACTGAACAGATGCCATCGTCGTAGACGAACTCAAGTGTTTGCAGCTCACGGCTTCAGCGATGGAATTCGGCACGTAGACGGTTCAAGAAGTTCATGGCGGAGAGGGCCTTGTTTCCGGGCACATCAGGAACGCCTTGACTTGTGATGTTTCAGAAGGACGGTATTCCTAAGCGAGCCTTTTTTCCTAACGCGTGGACCCCTGATATCAGCGCTTGCATGGGTTTGAGGTGCCAGTCCATCTGGTCACGAGTGACCAGGTCTACGCCACACTGAGCCGACACGCAGTTCTAGAACATGCTCCCTGGGGTCCACTCCCTCCACCCACTCCTGGCGCTCCCCAACTCCTGATTTCTTTTTCCCGACACGGAATTAAATTCTACACGAATTACCTGAATTTGCGTGATTGTAACAAAGAAGAAAATCATGAAAAATAGGTTGAGGAGAGTCCCAGGTAGCCTTTCCCTCTGTTGCACTGACAGTTGTACAGGTAACATTTGAAGGCGCGTCTGGAGCTGTGGGAAGAATGAGCATAAAATATAAACCCGAAGCCACGTGGGAAAGACTCTTCGTATTTTGAGCATGCGGTCTGAATGGCCATGTCTCAATTAATCCTGAATGAATAATGACATTTTTATCATTTTAAAAGTATATTTGTATTGATTTCAGAGAGAAGGAAGAGGGAGAGAGAGAGAGAGAGAGAGAGAGAAACATCAGTGATGAGAGAGAATCATCGATGGGCTGCCTCCTGCACGCCCCACCCTGGGGATGGAGCCCACAACCCGGGCGTGTGCCCTTGACCGGAATTGAACCCTGACCTCCTGGTTCCTAGGTCGACGCTCAACCCCTGAGCCATGCCGGCCGGGCAATCATGACATTTTTAAAAAAGACAGCTGGTCATATTAAATTTGCTTTAGAGATCATTCAACAGAATCTACATGTCCCATGGACCGACATTCCACTTGAACACGTTAGTGGCAGCCGTGTTTGAGGGTCGCTGGGTGTGTACAGATCCACGGAGCTCGGATCTCATCAAATGTATGATCCGCTGTGAGCTACAGCCCACGGTCACCACCATATCACGGCGAGTTTCACTGCCTCATTATTAGCCGAGCCCTGGCCGGTGTGGCTCAGTGGATAGAGCGCCGGCCTGCGGACCAAAGGGTCCCGGGTTCGATTCCGGTCAAGGGCATGTACCTTGGTTGCAGGCTCCTCCCTGGCCCGGGTCCTGGTTGGGGCACGTGGAGGAAGCAACCCATCGATGTGTTTCTCTCTCACGTCGATGTTTCTCTCTGTCTTTCCCTCCCCCTTCCACTCTCCCTAAAGATCAATGGGAAAATATCCTCGGGTGAGGATTTAAAAAAAGGAAGGAGAAGGAGGAGGAAGGGGAGGAGGAGGAGGAGGAGGAGGAGGAGGAGGAGGAGGAGGAGGAAGAAAGGGAGGGGTGTTGCTCAGGGGAAAGGGGAATGAGTTGGGCAGTGAGCGAACAAGCGTTTCACTAGCTCACGGTCTGTTGCCGCCACTAGCACACAACAGCCTAGCCCAGGGGTCCTCAAACTTTTTAAACGGGGGGGCCAGCTCCCTGTCCCTCAGACCGTTGGAGGGCCGGGCTATAGTTTAAAAAAAAAAAAAAACTATGAACAAATTCCTGTGCACACTGCACATTATCTCATTTTGAAGTGAAAAAAAAAACAAAACGGCAAAAACACCCGCACGTGGCCCGCGGGCCGGGGTCTGAGGACGCCTGGGACAGAGTTTGCAACCACAGCAGCAGCAGCCAAAGACGTGAGGCGGCGGGGTGGGGACGCCCCGCCATTTATTTCTAAATTCTACTCCCAGCGTCGGGACAGGAGACAAGGACGTTTTCCGAGACCCTTTCGCCGAACCTGCCACGTCCGTGCCTGCCATCCTCACGAGGCACGAGAACAGAAGAAGGAGAAGTATGACAGGTGCATGTCAATGCCGTACTCACTCCCAAAATCGGTTTCAATGGTCCTTTGCTTGGCAACAACGAGGCGGTTGTCATAGACTACTTCTGAAGAACAGGTATATTTCCGGTGGGGAGTCAGGCGTCCTATTTCAATTTTTATCTCAGTCGAAGTACTGTTTTCTGAAAGAGGTAAGTGTTGCCCATGAATATCTGAATGCAATGCGTGGCCCTTAACCTTCTTCGGGGATCTCGTACTCGTAATTAACACCCATTGGACTGAAAACCCATGGAGTCGTCAGAAGGGTACAGAAACGATCCCGAAAACGACTGAAACGGCGCCTTCTTCTGTCGCGCCCGATCTTGAGGAACACGGGAGGGAGGGAGCAGAATGGGTTTCGAGGGTCTCCGACGGAGCCGAAGGAGTTAGACCGCGGCTGGTTCTCAGGTCAGAACGGAGGCATTTTAGGTCGTTGTTTTCTCACCCGTCCCTCCTCCCTCCGGGCTTTCCCCCGGCTGCGCCCCCCACCCCACAGCCGGGCCCCATCCCTGTAACGGGACGAGGGCAACCAGTGGCACCCCCTCCTCTGTGTGTGTCTGTCCCCCCCGAAGCTGGCCCAGCGGAGGGCTCTACGCAAAGGGAGGGAGACGCCAACTCAGTCAATTCCCATGAACAGGACTAAGAAGGCGCTCCATGGTGACTCCCTACAAAGCGATGGCCTCTCCATCGTCGCTCTGGCCCCCTCCCCCAAACAGGAACCCAAATCCATGTCCCTCCCCATCCCCCCCACAGGAACCCAAATCCATGTCCCTCCCCATCCCCCTCACAGGAACCCAAATCCATGTCCCTCCCCCCCAACCCCAGCAGGAACCCAAGAGGAGGAAGAGGAGGAGGGAGAGGAGGAGGAGGGAGAGGAGGAGGAGGAGAAGAGGGAGGAAGAGGAGGAGGACAAAGAGGAGGAAGAGGGGGAGGAGGAGGAGGAGGAGGAGGGAAAGGAGGTGGGAGGAGGAAGAGGAGGGGGAGGAGGAAGGGGGGAGGAGGAGGAGGGGGAGGAGGAGGAGGGGGGGGGGGGGGGAGAGGGGGGAGGAGGAGGAGGGGAAGGAGGGGAGGAGGAGGGGGAGGAGGGGGATGAGGATGAAGAGGAGGAAGAGGGGAGGGGAGAGGAGGAGGACAAAGAGGAGGAGAGGGGGGAGGAGGAGGAGGAGAGGAGGAGGAGGAGGAGAGGGGGAAGGAGGAGGAGGGGGAGGAGGAAGAGGGGGGAGGAGGGGGAGGAGGGGGGGGAGAGGGGGGAGGAGGAGGAGGGGGAGGGGGGAGGAGGGGGGAGGGGGGAGGAGGGGGGGGAGGGGGGAAAGGAGGAGGGGGGAGGGGGGGGGAGGGGGAGGAGGAGGAGGAGGAGGAGGAGGAGGGGAGGAAGAGGAGGAGGAGGAGGAGGAGGAGGAGGAGGGGAGGAGGAGGGAGGAGGAGGAGGGGGGAGGGGGAGGGGGAGGAGGGAAAGGAGGAGGAGGAGGGGGAGGGGGAGGAGGGGGAGGAGGAGGAGGGAGAGGAGGGGGGAGGAGGAGGGGGAGGAGGGAGGAGGGAGAGGAGGACGAAGAGGAGGGAGAGGAGGAGGGGAGGGAGGAGGAGAAGGAGGAGGAGGGGGAGGAGGGGGAGGGGAAGGGGAGGAGGGAAAGGAGGGGGAGGAGGGGGAGGAGGGGAGGAAGAGGAGGAGGGAGAGGAGGGGGGAGGGGGAGGGGGAGGGGAGGGGGAGGAGGGGGAGGAGGAGGAAGAGGGGGAGAGGAGGAGGAGGAAGAGGAGGGGAGTAGGAGGGGAGGGGGGGAAGGAGGGAAGGAGGAGGAGGAGGGGGGAGGGGGGGGGGAGGGGAAAGAGGAGGGGGGAGGGGAGGGGAAGGAGGGAAAGGAGGAGGAGGAGGGGGAGGAGGAGGAGGAAGAGGAGAAGGAGGAGGAGGGGGAGGAGGGGGGAAGGAGGGAAAGGAGGAGGGGGAGGAGGGGGGAAGGAGGGAAAGGAGGAGGAGAGGGAGGGGGAGGAGGGAGGAGGAGGAGGGGGAGGGGGAGGAGGGAAAGGAGGTGGAGGAGGGGGAGGAGGGGGAGGAAGAGGAGAAGGAGGAGAAAAAAGACACAGAGAGCGAAAGAAGGAAGGAGGAAATCACTTCCTACCACAACATTTCTCTAATGGCCCAGCCAGTGTTGCTCTGTGGTTAAGCACTTACCCAGGAATCGGGGGGGGGGGGGGTGCGGATGAGGGATCACAGTTCCATTCCTGGCCAAGGGCACACGCCCGGGTTTCGGGCTCCATCCCCAGTAGGGGGCGTGCAGGAGGCAGCCGATCCGTGGCTCTCTCTCTCACCGTGGATGTTTCTGTCTCCCTCCCTCTCTGACATCAGCAGAAACCTATTTTTAAAAACCGTTCTCTGGTCAATGCTGCATTCTTACCACACTGATGTCTGTACTCAATTTTCTTTGTATCACAGCCCGTCGTTCCATTGGTTTCCCAGCGCAAACAAATAGAAGTGTCGGCTTTTTCATCCTGTACACACTCCACTAACCGGAAATTTTCAGGGCCTGTCAAGAGAAGAGGGGAAGGGGTGGTTAATATTCCGCCGTGTGTTTCCCATGCTCAGCGATAGTCACGGACATTACACGCATGACATAGACTTGGGCAGGCATTGAGGTCGCTTGGGGAAACGTCTACACGCGGGCGTTTTTGTTTTTGGTTTGTTTCTTGATTATCGCTTGTTCTTGTTTTAAACATCACACATCTTGGTAGCCTTTTATTTAGAATTTGTGCTCCTGGTGAAAAACAGAACGCAAGCAATCGCCCAGATAAAACTGCATTTTTCGCACATTTTTTTTTTTTTTTTAAAAAACACGCCCGGCCCATTTTGTTTTCGTATTTATATCTTCCGTGTGTGTGTGTGTGTGTGTGTGTGTGTGTGTGTGTGTGTGTGTGTTTTCATTCACCCTTTGAGTTTTGTGTTGAACGATGATCACACCGAGTATGCGGGCTTCTTCTTGGGGGGGGGGGGGTGTCTTTTTTATTTAAAAAAAATTGCTATTTTCTGTTTTAATGAATAATATATTTCGGTAGTAGGTAGAGAAATATGTTTCAAAACTTTTTTTTTTTTTTTTTCAGAAAAACATCAGACAGAACTCCTTAAATGTCCATACACGGACGGGTCATCTTGAATTACTAAGTGATAGACCCCCAGTGCATGCCCGTTTTGTTAAGATGTGGTTCGTGCCCTGGCCGGTGTGGCTCAGTGGATAGAGCGTCGGCCTGCAGACTGAAGGGTCCCGGGTTCGATTCCGGTCAAGGGCGCAGGCCCGGGTTGCGGGCTCGATCCCCAGTAGGGGGCGTGCAGGAGGCAGCCGATCCATGATTCTCTCTCATCATGGATGTTTCTATCTCTCTCTCCCTCTTCCTTCCTCTCTGACATCAATAAAAACATATTAAAAAAAAAAAAAAAAAAGATGTGGTTCGTTGGAGCGGAATCTCAGAGGGAAGGCAGGAGGGAGGGTGGGCAGGTGGGTGGGAGGGAATCAACCAAAGACCTTGTAGGCATCGATGCGTCACCCATGTTCACAGACAGTGGGGTGCTGAAGGCCTGGGGCGGGCTGGCGGGGGTCAATGGATGGGGGGGGGGAAAGGGAGGGACATAGGTAATAATTCCAACAATAAAAATTAAAATAAAAAGATGTGCTTCGGGGCAGCGGGGAGACCTCAGGCCCCTCTCTCGCCATCAGCTTAGCCAGATGGCCCTCACGTGACTGCTAACTCTCCCTCCTTGTGTGAAAGTAGTTTTGTTCTTGCCACAAACATCCACCCTTGACGTTGGCATTTCCTTCACTGTGTTCCAGATACAGCTGTGCTGAAAACGATAAACATGGAGCACCCTGGCTGGCGGCGCAGGTGGTCAGAGCATCGTCCGGCCCACCCAAAGGTTGTGAGTTCGAATCCCAGACGGGGCCCATACAAGAGGCAACCGATCAATGTCTCTCTCTCTCTCTCTCTCTCTCTCTCCCTTTCTCAAATCAATAAAAAATAAAAAGCATATCCTCTGATGAGGATTGAATTTTTTTTTTTTTAAAAAAAGGATAAATATGCACATGTATGTATTTAGTGACTTGAATGAAGCGGAGGAGCAAAAAAAACTCTGTGGATCACAGCTTGGCGGGGTAAGTCCGGTCGAATCCGCCTGAACCCCTCTGGAAAAGAAGGGCGGGGAGGGGCAGGGGGTAGACGTGGAAGGCGGGGATGGGTCCCTACTTTTAATGGGGTTAGGGGAGCAGGACGTCCCCCGCTCGAGTCTGGTTGGTGTCCCCCCCACCCCCCCGCTCTGCCCTGTGCTGTCCCGGGATGACGCCCGGCGCCCGGGAAGGCTCCACACATGAAGACGAACTGTTCTGGTCCACAGACGAGGCGTGGTTGGTGGATATTTACCTGGTGGTACATGTAACGGTAAAGTTTTATAATTAGCACATGACTGGTGAGATATTTTAACACTGATGTTTTGGCATTCCCGTAGGCCTTCGATCCTTTTGTTGCCACAGTGCAGAGGTACAGGGCATGTCAGGTTGCCATCAACATCTACTTCTGCACGAAATGTCTCATTGTTGTCATAATGGTAGGTCACTTTGACGTTCGCAAATTTGGCATCTGAAAGAACATGACACAGTGATGGTTGTTTTATTTTTCACAGCAAATACACCTCCATTGAATGCAAACTCCTTAACTATCCAATTGCTGACAAACTCCTCTCCCCGCCCACCTCCAGGAACATGGAGTCAGAGGGAACACCCCAGCTCCCCCATGGCTTTCTTTCTTTTTTTGTTTCTCCATTTTTTTTATTAAGGTATTACATGTGTACATATCTTACCATTGCCCCCCCCCACCCCACTCCCATACATGCCCTCATCCCCCAGAGTTTTGGGTCCATTGGTTATGCTTATATGCATGCATTCACGTCCTTCGGTTGATCTCTTATCTCCCCCACCTCCCCCTAACCGTCCCGCTGTCATTTGACAGACTGTTTGATGCAGTTTACTGCCTCTGTATCTATCTTTTTGTTCATCAGTTTATAATGTTTTTATTATCCACAAATGAGTGAGGTCATGTAGTATTTCTCTTTCACTGACTGGCTTATTTCACTTAGCATGATGCTCTCCAGGTCCATCCAGGTTGCTGCAAATGGTAGGAATTCCTTCTTTTTTATGGCAGCGTAGTATTCCAACCCCATGGCTTTCTTTCACTCTCCCTTCACAGCTTTGCCAAGGACCCCGGCTTGTAAGTTCCCACGTGGTTGGGGGAAGGGGTGGTGATTAGGTTAATGTCTGTCCTGCTCTCTGGACTGTGCACCCCATGAGGGCAAAGGCCAGTCCATGGGGATCATCGCCCCAAATCCAGGTCCTCCCCTACAACCTGCCACGAGTGGGGGCCCGACAATGACTGGTTGGACTGATGACCCAATGGGGGATGGGTCTGACAATGTTCTGTTTTCTCGCTTTACCATTTTCATTGCCTCCAAACACGGCCTTTTCCATGTTCTGTGTCTCCAGCTATGTGTGAACGTTCATTCTTTGGGGACCCCAGGCCTCGTCCTTCCCCAACTTATGTTCCATTACGGAGAATAAACCCTCCAAAGCAACTCTCTTAGGGTCACCTCGCCTTCTCGCCTGCACTGACAGCGATGCCGCGGGCTGGTAACAGCATCCTGGCCACCGATATTAACGCAGCCACTCGTGTGTGAATGCGCCCACCATGACAAAGCCCCGATGGTGTGTAAGGCGCTGTCCCAGCCACGGGGAAGAGGAAGGATCAGCTTCTAACAAGCGACAGTCTAACCAGGAGGCAGACCCAGCCATGACTCGAAGAAGACGCAGACATTCGGAGCTAAGATTAGGCACAAAGTTATATGAGAATCAATAGAGAGAGACATCTATTCAGGTCGGGGGGGGGGAGGGGAGGAGAATGTTTCTGGGGAAGGAGACCCTGTCTGCATTTTCATTTTAGTTATTTGTTTATATCAAATTTACTGGGGTGGCATTGGCTAATAACATTATGTAGTTTCGCCTGGCTGGTGTGGCTGGGTGGCTGAGCGTCGACCTAGGAACCAGGAGGTCATGGTTCGATTCCCAGTCAGGGCACATGCCCGGGTTGCGGGCTCGATTCCCAGTGTGGGGCGTGCAGGAGGCAGCCGATCCAGGAGTCTTTCTCATCATGGATGTTTCTCTCTCTCTCTCCCTCTCCCTTCCTCTCTGAAATCAATATATATATATATATATATATATATATATATATATATATATATATATATATATATAAAATTATATAGTTTCAAGTGTCCAATGCTCCAATACCCTCATTCACTGCTGATGGGTATGTAAACTGGTACAGCCACCATGGTAAACAGTATGGAGGCTTCTCCAAAAATTAAGACATCCAGGTCTCCTGACCCTTCCCCCCGACGGACGCTGGCTCTTAAGATCTGGGGTCCTTGCACGCTTGCCCCAAAGAAGGAAATAATTAATGTGCTTTTCTGAAGCCACACAGCTCTCCCCGGGGAATGCAAACTTACCACATGGCTGCTGGGTTGTAGTAGGAGCTGTAACAGAGAAAAACAACAAAAACAACATTCATGTTAGAATTTCTCAGCGACAGCCACTTGGGGGCAGGGATGGGGGTCACGCAGAGTGTATCGAATTGGGGTTCATGGATCCCGCTGCATTCGAAGCACGTAGGACAGTGATTGAGCTCAAAACGTCAGATGCGATCAGCGAATGAGTGGGTTCCCTCGCGCGTTTCCGTGAATTCACCCACATTATCACCACCATGACGATCACATGACTATTAAAGCATTTTCAGGCACACGTGTCACACTGCCCAAACATACTTCGAGGGCCTCATCCCGTGATTTATCTCCAAGTAGAGTTATATCATTACTAGAGGTCCGGTGCATGAAATTCGTGCACAGGTAGGGTCCCTCGGCCTGGCCGGCGATCAGGGCTGATCGGGGCCTTCCTTTTGGCTGCTGGCTAGGACCTTCCTTCGTTCCTCGCCGCCCCCTGGCGATCAGCGTACGTCATAGCGAGCAATTGAACTCCCGGTCTCCCGTTCAAACTCCCAAGGAGACACATTGCCTATTAACCTTTTATATCTACACTAATAAAAGAGAAAGATGCAAATTGACCATACCTTCATGACACCCACCAGCCAATCAGGAGTGAGTATGTAAATTAGCCCAACAAAGATGGTGGGTTAATTTGCATACACAGGCGCCGAGCGGCCGGGGACAGGGCGGGATGCTTGCATCATCAGGCATTCCGCACCGCCCCAGACACAGGCGTTCCGCACCGCCCCAGCCTCTCAGGGCCTCTGGGCAGCGTGGGAAGGTGGGGCTGAAGCCGAAAGAGGCGGCTCCGGGGCCGGAGCGGAAAAGCGGTGCCGGCAGCCAGGGAAAGGAAGGCCTGTTCCTGCACGAATCTTCGTGCATCAGGCCTCTAGTCTATAGATAACCTCTGGAAGTCCTGTTCCTGCACGAATCTTCGTGCATCAGGCCTCTAGTCTATAGATAACCTCTGGACACGTGTGTTGGGGGAAAAAAACAGAAACTAGGCAAGAGTGGCTTCACGCTCCAGTTTGGCCTCGGTAAGCTCTTTGCCATCCATCGCTCTCTCAACCCACTGAAACGTATCTCATGCGAACGAAGGATTGGACGGGACTGAGTGGGGTCTCTGAGCTGAAGAATTGGTGGGAGGCGGTGGCCTCACAGGCTTAACCCTGGTGATTATGGACAGGCCCCCCCACCCTCGATGCCCGGCCCGTGGTACCCTGGAGGTCCAGCCTCTGCCCACGGCCCAGGCTGTGTGGCTGGAGCTCACGCCTCATCCCCTGGAATGCCCAGCTCATGGACAACCCTGCTTTTTCTCACGCCAGTACCCAACCCTACTCTTAAAGAATCCTTCCTCTGCTTGCCTACATTGTCATCAGGAACACGACTACTACAGGGACACAGGGGTTACTGCATCCTCCGAATTCTATACACCGTTCCCTGGTCCCATTGGCTGCCATTTCTGCCCTCGAGTCGACGACCCTCCATTGAACTCCTCAATGAAAGACACCCCCGCCCCGTGAGCGCGTCCCAGGCGGGTGCGGGTGCCGTGGCTGCATGACTGGGGGTGAGGCCGTCACCTGTGGTGGTGGTGGTGGTGGTGGTGGTAGGGCTCTGAGTGGGTGCTGATGTGTGGGTCGTGGGGACCAAACCTGAAAGGAAATGAACAGAAGAGTGAGCGTTAACGCATTTGCCAGGTCGGAGGGCGAGGGGGGAAGACTCTTGAGCAAGGATGGTTCTCCTGGACACCCCATTTTTGAGAGGTGGGGGGCGCTCCTATCCCTTGACGCTCGCTGGTTTTCCAAACAAGATCGTGGGCCAAAGATGTATCTACACATGGACCTTTAAGAGAACGAACAGTCCTGCCCGGCCGGCATGGCTCAGCGGTTGAGCGTCGACCTAGGAACCAGGAGGTCAGGGTTCGATTCCCGGTCAGGGCACATGCCCGGGCTGTGGGCTCGATCCCCAGTGTGGGGCGTGCAGGAGGCAGCCGATCCAGGATTCTCTCTCACTGTGGATGTTTCTCTCGCCCTCTCCCTCTCCCTTCCTCTCTGAAATCAATAAAAAATATATATTTTTTAAAAGAGAGAGAGAGGGAACTAACAGTCCCCATAATCGGAACTCAGCATGGTATAAGTTGAGGGCCAGGTATCCATTGCTTGCTGGGGTTCTTCCCTGGTGTGTGATCCTCAACCTACTCCCTCTCGCTCAACTATAATTCCTAATCATGATGCCAGTTACTCTCTTGTGCTTTGCATTCCCTACCAGGCTTTTTACACCCTCCGTCCTATTTTTAAAAAGCACACAAAAGCCAGAGAGTATCATTGTACCCATTTTGCAGACGGGAACACTGAGACACAGAAAGGGCCCGTCCCGTGTGCGGAAGTCAGCTACGAAGGTTGAAGAGGCTGGATTGGTTTCCGGGCCTACATGCCCCGAAAGGCTCTTACCTCCCTTCTCGGCATGAACATTCGTAACAAGAAGAAGAAGAAAATAGAAAAACATGCCCGGGAAAAAAACTGCCTGGCCGGAGTTTCTTCGGCCTAACGTTCCGTGTCAACACGCAAACATGCATCACGCGGGGACCTGCCCGCAGTCTCCGGTGTGACATAGGTGAAGCTTCCGTTTCATTATCTGTAACCCAGACACGCCCCCCCCCCGCCCCCCCCCCCCCCCCCGGCGCCGCGGTCCGACCTGAGGAGTTGCTGGTGCCGTCGGAGATGCGTGTGGGTGAGGCAGCGGGGCTGCTGAGTGTGGGGCTGGGGGTGCCTGCGGGAGAGGGGCCGGAGGGGGCCGCCACCGCCGTCGGGGCACCTGCAAGCAGAACGGCTGTCAGTGCTGTCCCCGGGCCCTGCCGCCCCTGCCCGTGGCCGGGCGGCCGGCGTGGCTGGGAGGAGGGAGGCCGAGCCGCGCCTCCAGCCCACCATCGCTCCTGTGGGCCCACAACGGACACCTTCTATCGGGCGAGGGGGCCCCACCAGGCCGGGGGAGGGATGGGTGTCCGGGCAGGCAACTCAGAAGCTACATGCTGGGTCACCAGAGGCCACATTTTCAATGAACCTGGCCCGGCTGGTGTGGCTCAGTGGTGAGCGTCGCGCCCTAGGAACCAGGAGGTCACGGTTCGGTTCCCAGGAGGGGGCGTGCAGGAGGCAGCCGATCTGTGATTCTCTCTCATCATGGATGTTTCTCTCTCTCTCTCTCCCTCTCCTTCTCCCTTCTTCTCTGAGATCATTACAAACATATATATTAAAGAATAATAAAAATTTTTTTAACAAAGAGAAAGTGAGTTCTGACAGTTGTCTGGATTGTCTTTCTCCTGGTCCACTCTGGTCGTCTCAGCTCCTGGCTTCTACTGTCCCTGTCCTGACTCCACTCCATTAAGAAATAATAATAATAATTGATAATAAAATCCACTACGGCACCACATGGAACAAAACCAGGACAGAGTGAGGAACCGAGACCCCAGGACCTGGGAGGAGGCCCCCACCCCAGCCAGGAGAGAAAGGTTTCCTCGCCTTCCACACAAGACTCTGGCCTCGGGGTCCCCACCCTTGCTTTGGCCACGCCCACCTAAGCATCTCCTTCTTTTAAAAAGCACTTTAGCCCGGCCAGTGTGGCTCAGTGGGTGGGCATCAACCTATGAACCAGGGGGTCAGGGCCCGTGCCCAGGGTTGCGGGCTCCATCCCCAGTGTGGGGCGTGCAGGAGGCAGCCGATCCATGCTTCTCTCTCATCATCCATGTTTCTCTCTCTCTCCCCCTCTCGCTTCCTCTCTGACATCAATAACAATACGTTTAAAATAAAATAAAAAATAACAGGGAAGGAGCAGAGGGAAGGCTAGCTAGTAGATGCCTTTGTCGGACTCCCCAGGGGTCCGAAAAAGGGGAGACAGACAGTAAAGTGGGCAGGGGCGGGGGGTGGAGGGGGGACACGGGGGCAGGACTAAAGAAGGTGCTTACTGTCCGTCACACCTGAGAACCAAGGTCATTGGCCACTGTAAGCTGGTGGAGACTGGGGACCCTTACATCCCTGAACAGACACGTCATTCCACCCAAATAAAAACCACGCCTTCTCCCGTGGGCGCGGCTCAGGAAATCCTCTCTCTCAGGATCTCGTCAGAACCCCACCCCCAGCGACACCCAGCGAGGGAGAGGGCTCCCCCGCTGCGTCCGAGGTCCCCTCCCCCGAGCAGGCGGTGGCATCCCCGCACCCCGTCCTTCCACGCGGGCGGCGTTCACGCCCCTGCACCTGCCCCCACACGCGTGAGCCTGCCAACCTGCTGTGCCATTGCCGCCCGGAGCCTGGGTGCGTGAGGGTGAGGGGGTCGTGCTGGGTGTCTGCGGGTCTGCGAGGGTGGGAACGAGAGGCAGCTGCATGGAGGTGGGTCCTACGGGGAGAGAGGGACCGCATTCCATCAACGTCCCCCACGCAGGGGGTGGGGGTACATACCAGGAGGGGGTACAGCGCACGTGGCTCTGATGGCCAACCCGATTCTGAGCTGAATCAATCTACTATACCCCCCCCCCCCGTGTCTGCCTGTATGTAATTATTTTAGTTAATTTTTAAAAAATGATGCAAATGGCCCGGCCGGGTGGCTCAGTGGTTGAGCGTCAACCTAGGAACCAGGAGGTCAGGGTTCGATTCCTGGTCAAGGGCACAGGCCCAGGCTGTGGGCTCGATCCCCAGGGTGGGGCGTGCAGGAGGCAGCCAGTCCATGATTCTCTCTCATCATGGATGTTTCTCTCTCTCTCTCCCTCTCCCTTCCTCTCTGAAATCAATTAAAATATACATATATTTTTGAATGCCAATGTCGCCCTAACCGGTTTGGCTCAGTGGATAGAGCGTCGGCCTGCGGACTCAAGGATCCCAGGTTCAATTCTGGTCAGGGGCACAGGCCCGGGTGGTGGGCTTGATCCCCGGGGTGGGGTGTGCAGGAGGCAGCTGATCGATGAGTCCGTCTCATCAATGATGTTTCTCTCTCCCTCTCCCACTCCCTTCCTCTCTCTTTAAAATCAATTAAAAAATAAAGACAAGTTCCCCTCATCCCGTTTCAGGGGGCACGGGTGCCAACCTGCCACGTCCGTCTGACTGGCATTTTCCGGGGGGCTCGGGGGTGTCGCTATGGGAGGAGCCCTGGCACTAGGCGCCGGCGTGGCCGCTGAGGGACTGCTGGTCTCCGGCTCGGAGGTGCTTGCGGGTGAGAGTCGCGTGGTGCGGGCAGGTGAGTTGGAAGTTGCGGGCGGAGCTGTGGGCGTTCCTGTTGAGTTCCATCCTGTGATGTCACGGGAGAATGAGGAGGAGAAAATACATAGGTGAGCCACACCCCGAGACCTCTCCACAGGGGAGTCTCGTAACTTCCCAGCCATCGGGCCTTGTGAGCAATACATAGCCGGGCGTGCTCCCACGCACATGCCATCCACGTGGGGTGCAGGGGGTGCATGTGTGTAGGTTGCGTGTGTATGTTTGGAAACGCCCATACATCTGCACGCAGGCATATAGACAAGTAGGTGCCCGCAGGGGTAGAGACGGGGTAGAGAGACTCCGGGGAATGCCAGCCAGAGGGCAGAGGCCAAAGACACAACACTCCCCAAGTCATGTGGTTCCGAGGGAGGAGGCACCACGCCTCAAGCCCCTCCGTGACACCAGCAAAGACTGGTCCGTGAAGAAAAGAAGAGAGAGAGACAGAGGCGTGTGGGGGTATTAGGAGGACCAGGGTCCCAAGAGGGGGAAAACAAAAATGAAAGACAGAGACTCGACATTCATGCTGATTTTTTAAAATATACACGGAGGGGCCAGATGGTGATGATCTCTGAACGCATAATAACCTGGCCACTCAGTGTCTATCCTATAGAATAAAAGGCTCATATGCAAATTGTCCCCTCGACCAGGAGTTCGACCAGCAGGCAGGCCAGCCAACCGCCCATGTCCCCTCCCCCTGAACAGGCTGGCCGGACCCCACCCATGCACGAGTTCATGCACCAGGCCTCTAATATACACACACACACACACACACACACACACGCACACACACTGAGTGGCCAGATTATTATGCTTTCAGAGATCATAATAATCTGGCCACTCAGTTTGTGTGTATATATATATTAGAGGCCCGGTGCATGAATCCGTGCATGGGTGGGGTCCGGCCAGCCTGGCCAGGGGGAGGGGACATGGGCAGTTGGCCGGCCTGCCTGCTGGTCGAACTCCCGGTCGAGGGGACAATTTGCATATTAGCCCTTATTCTATAGGATGTACACTGAGTGGCCAGGTTAGGATACATTCAGAGATCATCATCATCATCTGGCCCCTCCGTGTACGTTTGTCTCAGCTTCACCCTCAGAGATGCGACCTGTGGCTCATTTGCCGTTTTAGGTTAAACTAACCGTGTTGGTGTTGGGATTCCAATGACGTCTTCCGCTGTGAGGAAATGTCCCCACATCCTCCCTGGGTCACTGAACCCCTCTCCTTTGTTAGATTTGAGTGACGGGGACCAGAAGGCAAATCGCTCCCAATCCCGCACGCCCATGGCGCAGTCCCCGCGGGACGAGGAGCATCCGTAAAGGCGGCTTCTGGCCACGCAGGTTCAGGCCGGGGTGGAGGGCGAGGGCATAAGGCTACCGAGGCCTCAATGCCCCCCACATGTCCCAAACTGGGGCCAACGCCCTGGTTCTACCGCTAAGAACGTCACTGAGGATCGGAAATCACGCGTGCCACTGCCTGTTCTCCACTCTCCCCGTGCCCCCCGCGTGGGACACGCTGTGGGTGTCCAGGGAGAGACGATTCCAGTTTGCACGTTGGGTCCCGATGAGAACAGGCCTGGTTTATCCCTTGGGGCAGTGGTGGGCAAACTCATCAGTCAGCAGAGCCAAACATCAACAGCACAACGATTGAGATTTCTTTGGAGAGCCACATTTTTTAAACGTAAACTTCTCCTAACGCCACTTCTTCAACATAGACTCGCCCAGGCCGTGGTGTTTTGTGGGAGAGCCACACTCCAGGGGCCAAAGAGCCGCATGTGGCTCGTGAGCCGCGGTTTGCTGACCACGGCCTTGGGGCGTGTGACAGCGGTCAGGGCAGGGGCCCCGGGCGACTGGGTCCACAGAGGGACGAGCCGTGTAGCGTTTACACATTCGCCCGCTCCCAGCCCTCCTGCGAGGCCGGCGGGTGCCTGTGGTCGGCAGGAACTTCCTCTCCTGCAGGACGCGGAGCCGCGTCTAAGCGGCAGGAAGCGATGACACTGCGCAGTGCAGTGCGCTCACGGCTCCGTGTATGTAGGAAACGTCTCTGCCGTGTTACACAGGATACCATTCTCATTCTAGATCTTTGTTTTAAAAAAAAAAATAGAAGAATATGGCCCGGCTGGCATGGCTCAGGGGTTGAGTGTCCATCTACGAACCAGGAGGTCACGGTTCGATTCCAGATCAAGGCACATGCCCGGGTTGTGGGCTCAAGCCCAGGAGGGGGCGTGCAGGAGGCAGCCGATCCGTGATTCTCTCTCATCATGGATGTTTCGGTCTCTCTCTCCCTCACCCCTCCTGTCTGAAATCAATAATATATTTATTTTTTTTTTAAAGAAGAAGAAAAATACGCCTCTTTGCAGATGCAGGAGTGTTTGGTCACTGTTTGCCTGGCTCTTTGTTTTTGTTGTTAGAAATGAATTTTTATTTAGTTACAACAAGGATGCCTTTAATAACCCAACTCTCAGAGCATGCCTCTTGAGCCCCATTAGAACAGCACGTTCTAATTACTAAGTCAGAATGGCCTTAGGCCTTGACGCACCTTCTTCATTCCTACCGTCAGCCGCACGATCGATCAGGAAATCAATGGCGCATTTTCAATAACGGTAACACGTAAGGGGTGCGATTTCCTTTTCCCCAAATGCAACCCGAGGCTCCTCTCTGATTTTGCGCATAGTAGGTGCGCACTTATTTCCCCCAAATGCAACCTGAGGGTCCTCTCTCATCTGGCGCGTAGTAGGTGTGCATTTATTTTCAGCCGCTACGTGACCTGCGTTGAACTCGCCACAGGCTCAGGAAGCTTGTTAAGGCAACATTCAGGTGTGGCCGTCGAGTTTGGAAATGATTTAGCACCACATACCCCGAAAAGCCTCAGCATGTTTGTCTGGACAGAATCTATGTCTTATGTGTTACTCTGTGTAAAATTCTCTCTCATCTTCTCAGAGAATTCCTTACCCTGTTTTTAACTTAGAATGCTTTGTGATCGAGCCCGATTTACTTGGAGTGTTAAAATTGTAGAAGAGATTGGAATCCTGCCCCGAGTTTAAGGAAAGCTATACTTTACGCGCGATCATGCACACACATAGTAAGGTGCTCAGGAGGTTCTCCAAGGTCCTACCTTCTGAGCAGACGTATTAAGGAGCAAGAGAACATTCTATCCATGAAAGTGTGCCCTTCCACAGAGATTTCATTGGGGAGTGACGGGAGAAATTCTATCAACGTTAAATATATAAACTTGGCAATAACAAAATAAAATAAGCAAAAGGGGAAGATGCGTTCTTACCAGTCGTAGAAGCGCCTGGGTTATTTCCTGCAAAAAAAGGAAAACAAACATCTCTCAGAAAGTCTCAGATTTCATACGTACATATGTAAGTATTAGATGTATACATATATGTCTCTATATCGACGTGTATGTGTATATATATATATATATATATATATATATATATATATATATATATATATATATAATGTATTTCTTATATATAAAATCTCTGTCCGTTAACATTCACAAGATGGCAATTGTTCAGTACCTTTTACCCCAATGAAACTCCATCCCTTCTCTTAACGTTCTTTTTACAAAGTCCAAGTGTGTCAAAAACGCGCTGTACGTTTTTGATTTTTTTCAGGTAAAAGAAGAAAAATGATAGGATAAAGGGGAACTATTCTATTGGGACTCATCGCAAGCCTGCAAAAGACTTGGGTGAGTTTTTCCCCAATGCATCATTTATTGGGGGGGGGGGTGTGATGATTAGTTATTTAGTTATTGAGTACCTACTGTGTGCTAGACAGTCTGCCACCTTCTAGGGATGTCATATGCCCAGGACGGAGCGATTCGCTGCCCCAGATCGGCTCCCTTCAGTATGGAATTTAGACCAACACCAACAATAACAATGCCCGAGAGTGATTTAGACAGCGGGCCACGGCGAGGGGGTTGGATTTCTCCAGGACGCGGAGGAGAAATCGGACGGTAGGCTTGATGGCAGAGAAGAAAGGGAATAGGCCCCGTGGCCCGTCCGGGCTCCATCGCTACCTCCACAGACCGCCGCGCTCCGTGGGTCTGACGGATCGCCACCACACCACGCCGGGAGCGTTTTTCGTAAGAAGGAGTGGAAATCCACCACGTCTTTATGATGGAGACGAGAAAAAGAACGCCGGGGCCAGGAGGACACTGTTTCTTTTTCAACATCAGAACCATGACTACGAGAGGAAACGGACCCTCATGTTCCCACCTGGGGCCTGGGAGGAGCCTGCAACCGAGGTACGTACGTGCCCACACGCCCCCAGTGCCTCCCACACGTGAAGTGAATGCCAACTGGTTACCACGTGATACGTCGTTAAGAGGAAACATGTGCTATGGCGTTATTTTAACCCACATTTTGAAAAGAAGGGCGAGAGAACAGGATAGTTAGTTATCCACGTATCTCTGTCTACCTTTACCCACAGATCTTTGTCCGTACCCACAGTTCTATCTCTAGTTACATCTATATTTCTGGCTGTCATGGCTCCGTAGTCAACACTTCTCCCAGTCCTCGAATCTCTAAGGCAATAAAACTTAGCCCCTGGGGAAAACAACATCTTTATATATAAAAGCCTAATATGCAAATTGTCCCCTTGGGAGTTCGACCGGGAGACTGGGAGTTCAATCGCTCGCTATGACGTGCGCTGACCACCAGGGGGTGGCGAAGAACGAAGGAAGGCCCTGGCCAGCAGTTGGAAGGCCCCGATCAGCCCTGATCGCTGGCCAGGCCTTAGGGACCCTACCCGTGCACGAATTTCATGCACCAGGCCTCTAGTATAAAGATAAAATCCCATTTTCTTTTCTTCTGTGTTTATGGCGACTTCCCCTACGGACTTCTCCCACGGACTATGCATTTCCTTGCACATGCATGTATCTCAGGCCCTGACTCTAAATTCCTCCACTGAGCTATATCAAAGCACTGGAGCCTACCCTAGTTTTTATTTCATTTTCTTCATAGAGTAAATCACACACACACACACACACACACACACACACACACACACACAGACCCTGTATCACCATGTAGGACTTACATGGCTTGTTCGCGTAGTTGCAAAACCTTTATCAGTCACATCTGGATGATACTGAGTCACTTCATACACACATAGGCACATTATTGAGGCCCTCAACATTGCAGAAGAACTCTAAAATATACATATATATCTTTTTAAATGCGAGTCACTTCCAAAGTGAAGCTAACACCCTGGAGGTAAGATGCGGGGGCTCCGGTAACGGGACACGAAACAATAACTCGACTTCGATAAGCCATATCCACTAAACTACACAGTGTTGTTTTTTTTTTTTTTTAAATTTAGTTGTTGTTTGTTTTAAATATAAAAAGTAACTGCAGATTTCCAACGAGGAGCGTGAATAGGTGTGCGATCATAAAGAGAAGGCATCCGTATCTCTAAAAGTACGAACTGTATTGAGCGCTCTCTGACATTCTATAATCACAGCAAAAGATTTAACAACACAGTGCGCAGGAATATACTTGGTGTTTTTATATATTATCCTTTGAGTTGACTCTTCTGGGGATTTATTTTTTTTTTTAAAATATGTGCCTGGGTTTTTATTTAGACCAAAGAATACCTACAATATTCCGGTAGGTGGCGCCAGAACACCAAAAATCCACCAGTCCTGTGCCTCTTCCCCAGTGGCAATGCTGCTGAGAATTCGAATCACGGGTAGAATTGACCAGGGCTAATCAATTACACACGAAAATGCGGGTAACAGATGTCCTTGGCCCTTCCATACTACCTTCCCACCCCCCCCCGCCCCGCCCTCCAAGAGAGATACGGAATGCCATTTCCAAGGGGATTTAAACCTGTCGGGTTCGACAAGTCTAAGAAAAGCACATGGTCAGAGGGGTGAAGCGATACAGATGAAATAAATACTGATTCTCAGCGTCTCCCCTAAAAATTGCAGAAAGGGCCCTAGCCGGTGTGGCTCAGTGGATAGAGCATCGGCCTGCAGACTGAAGGGTCCTGGGTTCGATTCCGGTCAAGGGCATGGACCTCGGTTGCAGGCTCCTCCCGGGCCCCGGCCCTGGTCAGGGCGTGTACAGGAGGCAACCCATCGATGTGTCTCTCTCACATCGATGTTTCCCTCTGTCTCTCCCTCTCTCTTTCTCTCTCTCTAAAAATCAATGGGAAAATATCCTCGGGGGAGGATTAAAAAAGAAATGCAAAAAGCAAATCGAGACAAAAATCGAGGGCCAGCTCAAAACAGATATGCATGGATTTCCTTGCTCGTAAGGCCCATAAGAATCCAATAAATAAAAGGAAAGGGCCCTAACCGGTGTGGCTCCGTGGATAGAGCGTCGGCCTGCGGACTGAAGGGTCCCGGGTTCGATTCCGGTCAAGGGCATGTGCCTTGGTTGCAGGGTCCACCCTCCTGCAGGGTGTGCAGGAGGCAGCTGATCGAAGTTTCTCTCTCATCCGTATTTCTAACTCTCTATCCTTTTACCTTCCTCTCTGTAAAAAATGGATAAAATATATAAAAATAAATCAATCAAAGGAAAGGGACCCACTTTTACTTACTCCGTAAACCTGACCGACGGTCCGCAGACAGCCGACCCAACGAGCCACATCCAATGAACGCGTATTCATGCCGTGCGCGCTCTGGGCAAGTGGCCAGTTCTTATCGGGGCTTCAGAAAGCCAGAGAACCAGTCTTTCCTCCCCCGCCCCTCCCTCGGCTGGTTTATCAGTGAAATATGATAATAATAGCACCATTATAGCAACGTTATCATGCGCCCGGCAGATGCAAATCTCTCCCCCTGCGGTTCTGCATTTACACATCCGGCAAGCCGATGCGCTGGCCACTAATTTTCCTACTTTGTAGGGAGTGACCGCGAGACTCAAAGAGGCGGGTGGGTACGTGGTGCAGTCACACGCCCCGGAAATGTTAGAGGACAGGTTGTCTGATGACCATCTTTCTACTCCTTTTCATGGAAAAGGTTGGCTGTGTTGTCGTCATGCCTGGGATCCCGCGGATCTGACAGGCGATCATTTCAGACACCTCGACGCGCGTAGGAACGTAGCACGCCGGCATCTGTGGACATGGGGTTACTCTCTTGGTAACCCCTGAGCCGGAATGCCTTCCTGTGACTTGGCGCAATTTGGGAAGGAAGGCCCGGGATCTGCGAGCCCCCCCCCCCCCCCCCCCCCCCCCCCCCCCCCCCGGTCACCTCAGAATATCAGCGTCCCTTGTTGGGGGGTCTTCGCTCTTATAAGCGCCAAAGGGCATCCAAGGAACGCCAGACCAAGGCCGCAGACGAGAAAGACAGAGACAGAGAGGGACGGAAGAGAACCTGGGGGGAAACTGAGTCAGCTCAGGAGCAGAAGGAAGCCAACTGGTCAACGACGCATCGAGCAGCGAAACGCCTCGATTGTATTCATCCCTTCAACGTGCGCGTTTTCGTAGCTCCAGCTCCTCCAGGGTAGAGAGGAAGGGCACCATCCAGTGGTCGGCAAACCCATTAGTCAGCAGAGCAAAATGTCAACCGCACAACGATTGAAATTTCTTTGGAGAGCCACATTTTTTAAACTTAAACTTCTCCTAACGCCACTTCTTCAACATAGACTCGCCCAGGCCGTGGTAGTTTGTGGAAGAGCCACACTCAAGGGGCCAAATAGCCGCATGTGGCTCACGAGCCGCGGTTTGCCAACCACTGGCATAATCAAAGGACTGCGACGAATCACCAGAGGATGCCTGCGTCCGTGGCGAGTGGCTTTAAGGTACACGTGTCTTTGGTACTAAGAACAGTATTTACTCAGTAGTAACCAGCTACCACGTGGATGGCGCTGTGCTAAGTAAGTTTGCCTACGACGTGAGTCATCACAGGAACCCTGCAAAGTGGACACTATTGTCTTCCGTTCACGGATGAAGGCTCAGAAAGAAAGAGAGAGAGAGAGAGAGAGAGAGAGAGAGAGAGAGAGAGAGAGAGAGAGAGAGAGAGAAGGGAAGGGAAGGGAAGGGAAGGGAAGGGAAGGGAAGGGAAGGGAAGGGAAGGGAAGGGAAGGGAAGGGAAGGGAAGGGAAGGGAAGGGAAGGGAAGGGAAGGGAAGGGAAGGGAAGGGAAGGGAGGAAAGAAGGAAGGAAGGAAGGAAGGAAGAAAGAGAAAGAAAGAAGAAAGACGAAAGAAAGAAAGAAAGAAAGAAAAAGAAAGAAGGAAGAAATAAGAAAGAAAGTCTATGCAAGGCCAACGAGCTCCTAGCAGAAAGGAGTTTGGTTTCCGATGCCCGTCTCTGTCTGTCTGTCTCTGAGAGGCCCCACGCTGTTCAGCCAGACGCCGCCACCAGGCAAAAGTGAAACCCGGGGGGAATGCGAACGAGCTATTAGGGAGCCAACCACCATCGACAGGCCGGGGGAGCCATCAACGTGGGGTGGAGAGGAAGTCTCACATTGAAGTTTATTTTGAAGAAGAGCAGGTGGCTGAACAATGGCTATGAAAGAGGGAGATGTTGATTGCGTAGGTCACAGTGGTCGGCAAACTGCGGCTCGCGAGCCACGTGCGGCTCTTTGGCCCCTCGAGTGTTTAGCAAAGGCCAGCTTAGGAGTACCCTAATGAAATTAATACCAATGTACCTACCTATATAGTTTAAGTTTAAAAAATTTGGCTCTCAAAGGAAGTTTCAATCGTTGTACTGTTGATATTTGGCTCTGCGGACTAATGAGTTTGCCGACCGCTGGGGTAGGAGGAAAAAAAGAAGGGGGTGCGGGGTAGGTAACAGGAACAGGCCCCTGACAGCCAGGCTATGACCCTGTCCTTCAGAGTTCTTACCCAAACCCTCACAGAGGGGACCATCGAACGTGCTGGAAGACGGCTCACTCCGAGGACGCCCATGCTGGAAGCAACAGCCACACCAGACAAAGCTTGCACCCCGTCAAAGCAGCGGCGGGAGGAAGTGATGGGGGTGCGGACTCCGGGTGGGGAAGCAGCCGCGGGGGAGAGGGGTGAGGTGAGGGGCGGGCTGGGCCCTCAGGCCTGTAGGCAGTCCTTCATAGCACCGCCCACGCTCCTTTCAAAACGGCCCAGGACAGGGACCGAAATGATGCCCCTGGTGTGTGTGTGTATGTGTGTGTGTGTGTGTGTGTGTGTGTCTGTCTGTCTGAACGGAATACAAGACGGTAAGAACCCAGCAGGCCATCAATGCAGGGTGATAGGGCATCCGCCTGCCTCGCCGACGGGAGTCCCAGCTCACAGACCGGATCCGATGGCCCCGGGAGCAGGTCGGAAGGCGGATGGAGGCCCTACCGACTTCTGCTCATTTCCCTTCCATGGAAACGCTGAACGGAAACCCTTGCTCGCCCTCATAAACATGAAGGAGACCCAGGTCGGACAGGGAAAGCTACACGTTGAAATAGAACAGCTCAGCCCGCCCGGCGTGGCCCCGTGGTTGAGTGTGGACCTAGGAACCAGGAGGTCAGGGTTCGATTCCTGGTCAGGGCCCAAGCCCGGGTTGTGGGCTCCATCCCCAGTGGGGGGCGTGCAGGAGGCAGCCGATCCATGATTCTCTCTCACCATGGATGTTTCTCTCTCTCCCTCTCCCTTCCTCTCTGAAATCAATAAAAATATATAAAGAATGGAAGAAAGGAAGAGAGAGAGAAAGAGAGAAAGAAAAGAAGGAAGGAACGAAGGAAGGACGAGAGAGAGAAAGAAGAAAGAGAAGCTTTGACCACGGTGCGCGCATAAGCGGGCTGTTTGCACAGCTCGGAGCTCGGCGGCGGCTGGGCCCGCTCTGTGGTCTCTCCCCCTCCGGGTGCTTCTGTTTTCTTCGTCTGAGTCTTGATGGGAAGGAAGAGGTGTGGCTCTTGAGGTTAAGCTCTCAGGCGCTCCCACGTGGTGCAGGGGGTTGCCATGGCACCAGCGGCTCCAGCGCCACCTGGGGTGAAACCGCAGTGTCTCCCGCTGAAGGCCACCCCGTCACAGGAGACTCCGCTGAACTGCTTCCCCAGAAACTGAGTGTCAGGGTCACTTGTGCTTTTTTGGCTCAATGAACGTGCAATTCAAAGAGAAGGGTGCCTGGCACGAGGGGGATTCGCTTCGCTTTGGAAACTGTTCATTTTTTAAAAAAATATAAATTTTTTGTTGATTTCAGAGAGGAAGGGAGAGGGGGAGAGAGAGAGAGATAGAAACATCTATGACGAGAGAGAATCATGCATCAGCTGCCTCCTGCATGCCCCCAACTGGGGATCGAGCCTGCAACCCGGGTGTGTGCCCTTGACCGGAATCGAACCTGGAACCCTTTAATCCGCAGGCCGTCGCTCTATCCACTGAGCCAAGCCGGCTTGGGTGGGAAACAGCTCATTTTGAAAAGCCTTGGCCCATGATATTTTTATGGAAGAAGAAAACCAAGCCAATCTTGTCTTGAATACCATTGACAAGTAGCCCGCTCGTTGGCCAGCAAGGACCTGGGGGTGATGAATGCCATCGTGAAACGTGGAGACAATAGACCACAAAGGAAAAAGCAGGAAAAATGTGCTTGAGAATAGAGTTCACGTGCCTGTGACCTCAAGAGGATGAGATGGCCAGAGTCGAGGCCAGCCTACGTCACATTTGAGCAGAGCCTTTTACCACCACATATGGGCACGACGCCTTCCCTGTGGGACACACCACGTCGGGTCCTTTGCACGCAAACGTCCCGAGCTCAGTAAGCCGAGGGACGCCCTCAATATCACACTCAAAGTCTCACAAAGGTAACTCTCTGAGCACGGACACGTGGGACCCTGTGTGCCCTTCCCATGTTACGTGACACGCTTCAGCCCCGGATGGTAACGCTTTCCCACCTTGAGTATGTCTCCCAATCGTCTTACCTTTTCACGAAAAATAATCGTTTCATGACACAGAACATATTAGGATAGCATATGAACGCCACAGATTGTAAGTCCTGGGGAAGGGTAGCTGTGAAACAGGACAACGTATGTGAAGCATGTAGCAAGGCAGCTCGGAGCGCTTCCTCGCGTGGGAACCCGCTAAGTGGCGATCATCCCTGTCGTTGTCATCGTCACCGTCGCGAGCGTCACCTTTGACATTTGACCTGTGAACTCTGTGTTTCTTCAAGGCACCGGCGATAGAGCGACCCTTGCACCCTACACAGTCTCTGTTGTATGGGAGATAGGTGGTAAATATTGGCGGTCTTCGTCTTAACGCTTGTGCCCGGGGCCCCATGGTAACACAACTCCGAGCAGCATCCTTTTGAAACTCATGGTAAGCGGTGACGTGTGTCAGCCTCGCTTCATGAGATGGCACTGCATTCCCCGTGGGCATGCTCACGTGCCTTCGTGTCTTCATACACGTCTATGTCACGGCGACCAAGAGCGGAACACGAGACGACAGCCGGAAGGAGCCGGGCTCTGCACAGTCCCCGGCGTGGTATGGGGCCCAGCTCAGCCAGAAGGACCTTGTGCGGGTGCGAGGGTATTTGTGAGCTGCTTTATGTGGAGACGGAATCATCCTACCAGTGTTTGGAGAAAGGAGGATCGATCCTCATCAACAGGAGGATCGATGCTCACAAGATGCCTAGCCGGGACGTTCAAGACAGTTCATCCTGCCCTGACCGGGTTGGCTCCGTGGACAAAGCGTCGGCCTGTGGACTGAAGGGTCCCAGGTTCGATTCCGGTCAAGGGCATGTACCTGAGTTGCGGGCACATCCCCAGTAGGAGGTGTGCAGGAGGCAGCTGATGGATGTTTCTCTCTCATCGATGTTTCTAACTCTCTCTCCCTCTCCCTTCCTCTCTGTAAAAAATCAATAAAGTATATAAAAATAAAAATAAAAGACAGTTCATCCCTCTGCCTGCCCATGTGGCGGCCATTGACAGTAACAGCTTTCCAAGGAGCGTCCGGAATCCAGCCACAACTACACCGATCTTTAGATGCTATCTGGGCCGCGTCAGATCCATCGGTCTAATCGGCGCAGTCAACCGCCTTGGATGTTGAATTGTGAGTTGGGGAAGAGCCTCCATCAGCCAGGATTTTGGTGTCTTTTTCTACAGTTACACAACGTGTGCTGGACAGGGGAGAGTCTCGAGACCCTGAGTCATGTTCCCAGATCCTAGGTTTCGGGGGGCCCTAAGCTCCAACATGCTTGTCCCGTTCGATGCTGTGCTTTCTCACGTTCCCTTCGGACTTCCCCTCGGCCCTCGGAGGGCTTGGAAGAGACCTGATCGCAAGCACAGCCTGTCTCTGTAAGCGACAACAGATAACCGGGGACACGGATTGGAAGTGGGACGTGATCGGCTACAGAAAGGTGAACACGCCTGGTGTGCCCTAACCCAGTGGTCGGCAAACTCATTAGTCAGCAGAGCCAAATATCAACAGGACAACGACTGAAATTTCTTTGGAGAGCCACATTTTTTAAACTTGAAACTTCTTCTAATGCCACTTCTTCAACATAGACTCGCCCAGGCCGTGGTATTTTGTGAAAGTGCCACACTTAAGGGGCCAAAGAGCCGCATGTGGCTCGCAAGCCGCAGTTTGCCAACCACGGCCCTAGCCAGTTTTGCTCAGTGGATAGAGCTTTGGCCTACAGACTAAAGGGTCCCAGGTTCAATTCCAGCCGTGGGCACATACCCGGGTTGTGAACTAGATCCCCGCCCTCCCCCCCCCGCACCCCAGTAGAGGGCATGGAGGAGGCAGCCAATCAAGGATTCTCTCTCATCATTGATGTTTCTATCTATCTCTCTCCCTTCCTCTCCAAAAATCAATAAAAACATATGTATTTTTAAAAAGCGCATGGCGGTTGTGAGTTGGGGCAAATGCATCCTGGTCAGCGTCAACGTCAGAGGAAGCTGAGAAACAGGGAAATGGGAAGGGGCGTGGCCGCTTCTGTGGATCCGAAATTATTCCCCAAAGAAAGGCTATTTTTGAAAATCTTGTATTTATAGCTCAGAGGAAGATGAAGTGGCTTTTCTTTCATTTGCAAATAGAGGATTTTTGAGATGGGGCCACGTTTCTAGCTCCTCTGACCAATGTTTGCAATCATCAGGATGAGATGGTGTAGCCCAGTGGTCAGCAAACTCATTAGTCCACAGAGCCAAATATCAACAGTACAACGATTGAAATTTCTTTGGAGAGGCAAATTTTTTAAACTTAAACTTCTTTTAACGCCACTTCTTCAACATAGACTTGCCCAGGCCGTGGTATTTTGTGGAAGAGCCACACTCAAGGGGCCCAAGAGCCGCATGTGGCTCGCGAGCCGCAGTTTGCCGACCACGGGTGTAGATGCTCATGGCTCAGAAGACAATGCCATAGACGTGGGTCCTGTCTAAGCAATCATAAAATGTCATGACTGGGCGGTTAGGGAGGGTCGGACAAAGTTTTCCTAACCATCACACCACCATGATATTTTTTAAAAATGCATTTGTATTGATTTCAGCGAAGAAGGGAGAGGGAGAGGGAGAGGGAGAGAAACATCAATGATGAGAGAGAGAGAGAGAGAGAGTCATTGGATGGGCTGCCTCCTACACATCCCCTACGGGGGATCAAGCCCGCAACCCGGGCACGTGCCCCGACGGGGAATTAAACCGTGACCTCCTGGTTCCTAGGTCAACGCCCAGCCACTGAGCCACGCCGGCCGGGCTGTGCATATGTTTCTATAAAATTGACCCACAGCATCTTCACCTTTGATTTGAGCACCTGCGACGCTCTTCCCACCAACACCCAGGGGGCCAACGCGCCATGTCTGATCTTGGTCCAGCGTCTCTGGAAGGCCATGCGACCCCTCTAACGGTCGGTCCCCTGGGTGATGACGGCACGTTGGATCGCTGTCTCCTGCCCTCGGGGGGCGGGGGCGCGACCCGCCACACCCCTGTGTCATTCCCCGACCTTCCCTCACTCACTCCGCAAACAAACAGGGCGCCCGCCCCCTCCCCTTCCCCCTCCCCCATGCATGTTCATCACCATCCTCTCTCCTTCTGTGTACGGCCCCCAGTGCCCACCCTACGGAGACTATGTATCGGGGTCCTAAGGTTCCGATTCTATCCACCGCCCGACTGTGTCTCCGAACACTGCAGCCCCCATCGACGCGTGTTTCTCCCTATTTCTGTGGCAGGCATGTTGGGGGTTGCTGGTTTCTGGCATGGCCACGTTGTCTCGCCCCACGAACGGAGAAAACAGGTTTTGGGGCCAAGACCCAGACTCTCCCTTCGCTGTGCTCTCCCCAGTGGGGAGCTCCCTGCTTTGGGGTGCGTAAGCGTTCAGGAACAGCTGGAACGTGTGAGCGAGTGAGGGAATGAATGCGTGCACGTCCCTACCCTTTGCTGTCCATCAACAGCCCCACCGCGCCAACATCTTGGCTTTCCAGACGCCACTGGGCTGGAGACGTTGGCATCTCGCATCGCCACGTGCGTTATGAGACAGAATTATTCCCGTCTGAGGCGAGCGGACGGCGTCCCTTTGATCTCTGTGCTCGGGGAAGCTTGTCAGATCGAATGGCCTCATGCAAACGCGATCCCACAAAGTGCCGACCGGCCACGGGAACCGGCAGACGCCGTCCATGCGCCAGAGCTTTTCGTACTCCCATCGTCGCTTGTCTGACTTGACCGGAGAACATGTGCGTTCTCGGCGCCTCCCTCCCGCTCCCTGAGCAATGAGTGGCCGTAGGCTGTAGTTCTGGCCAACGAGGGCAGGCAAAGTCTCTGTGGAAGGCTTCCAACCCAAATAAAGAAAGTCAAAGGTCACCAAAAAAACAGAGATCTCTGGCCACTCGGCCCTTCCTTCTCTTCTCGCTGGGATACAGGTGAAAGGGCTGGATCGCTGCAGCCGTGAAGGGACGTGAGGGGGCAAGCATGGCCAAGGCCAGAAGAATCGGGTGGGAGAGGTTGGGGAGCATCTGTGGGCCTGGGGCCAGCCAATCAGGGCCTGACTTCCTCCTGGTCCCTAGCGTGTAGCTCCTCCTCTTTTTAAAAAAATATATTTTTATTGATTTCAGAAAGGAAGGGAGAGAGAGAGATAGAAACATCAATGATGAGAGAGAACCATGGATCGGCTGCCTCCTGCACGCCCCCTACTGGGGATCGAGTCCGCAACCCCGGCATGTGCCCGTAACTGGGAATCGAACCCTGACCTCCTGGCTCTTAGGTGGACGCTCAGCCACGGAGCCACGCCGGCCGGGCTATTCGGCCCGTTTTGATGTTAAAACATAATCATTGCATCTCTAGTGTATAATGAAATGCATTCCCTTTGAAATATGATATTCAAATGATTTATAAAACTATCCCAAAAGGCTGCAGGGACGCCCCCAACGTGCCCCCCACCCCCGCCCCGTCCTGGCTCCAGTCCCGCTGAGATGCAAAGATCCTCTCCGGACCGGGGGACCCTCTCTTGTCCCGATGGGCCCCAGAGCAGCAGCCTTGGTGGGGGGGGAAGGGGGGAGGAGAGGAAGCATTTGTCTTTCCCTGCGGACCCTAAACCACCGTCGCTATGCGTCACCGTCTACAAAAGAGCTGGTCACGCCTCTCCCCCAGGTTAGACTCTAAGGAGCACCCAGGGAGGCCTGGGCAGGTGGGCATGTCCTTGACCTGCAGTGTGGCGGCTCCCAAGGTCACGGGGCCTCCGAGGGGAGCTCCTGTCTCTCCCACACGGTCTGTTCCGCAGCCTCGACCCCACACGCCCGAGGTCAACGCCGGACACGGGACAGACGGGAGCGGCTCCCGGCGTCTCGGAGCTGCAGGTCTCCCGATGCTCTGAAGGTGCTCGGCACCTCGCACACAAGGCTGCGCGGCGGGACTCCGTCACCGAGGGACTTGACTGTTACAAATTACTCGTTGGCAAAGGTCCCGGCTGGTGTGGCCTCAGTTGGTTGGGCTTAGCCAGGCCCGGGCACCAAAAGGCTGCTGGTTCGCTTCCCGGTCGGGGCACATGCCCGGGTTGCAGGCTCGATCCCCAGTCGGGGGCGTGCAGGAGGCAGCTGACCGATGTTTCGCTTTCTTTTTTAAAATGTATTATTTTTAAATTTTCTTTTAGAGAGAGAGAGAGTGGGAGAGACAGAGAGAGAGAAACATCCACGTGAGAGAGACACATCGGTGGGCTGCCTCCCACACGGGCCCCAGGCAGGGATCGAGCCTGCAACCGAGGCACGTGCCCTTGACCGGACTCGAACCCAGGACCCTTTAGTCCATGGGCTGATGCTCTACCCACTGAGCCAACCGGCTAGGGCTGTTTCGCTTTCACATCAACGTTTCTCTCTCTCTCTCTCTCTCTCTCTCTCTCTCTCTCTCTCTCTCTCTCCCCCAATTCCTCTCTTTCTAAAAAAAAAAAAAAAAATCAATTAAAACATCTTTTTAAAAAAATGATGAGTTGACGAAGGACAGAGAGTAGTTGTTTTACTGCAGGGAAACGTTTTGTGCCGGGCCCAGGAGGTGGGTCCGGGCACCCGGGGGAGCCTCCTGGCCCAGGACACGCTCCTGAGGGAGGTGGGCCGGGGCTGGGGGCTCCCCGCACGGCGTCGCTGTCTCTGCCTGTCAACCTCTCATTTCTCTGGCCGCCACGCACTTCCCTGCCCCAGCGGAGTTCACGCCGAACAGCCGTGCGGACACTTCCCTTTCCGCAGGGGAAGGCCGCGGTTCCCTGTTCTCAAGGCCGCCCAGGCGCTGTCTGCGGGAGCCAGCGGCCCCCCTCTCCCATCGGAAGAGCCGCACGCCGAGCCTCTTAGGACACCGCCGACGCCGACGGGAGTACGGACACATGACCCCGGACACGGCCTCGGCTCGACGCGTTTCCCCGGCTCTCTATCTTAGATCCGTGGTCGGCAAACGGCGGCTCGCGAGCCACCTGCGGCTCTTTGGCCCCTTGAGTGTGGCTCTTCCACAAAAGACCACGGCCTGGGAGGGTCTATGTTGAAGAAGTGGCGTTAGAAGAAGTTTAGGTTTGAAAAATGTGGCTCTCCAAAGAAATGTCCGTCGTTGTCCTGTTGATATTTGGCTCTGTGGATGAATGAGTTTGCCGACCACTGACCTACAGCAAAGACATGTGGCGGGGTCGGGGGGGATGGTTTTAGCTCCAAAGTATCGGAAACGTTTATTGCTATTATTGCAACCAATTCCCCCCTGGGTGCTCTCCCACTCTGTCGGGAGGCAGGTAAGTGATGGTCGGCAAAGAGGAATAAGAATAAAGAGAATCAGAACAGCCAAGATCAGCACTGCTGCCACAGAGTCATCCTTTCTTATTTTGTTATTTTCTTAATATACATTTTTTATTGATGTCAGAGAGGAAGGGAGAGGGAGAGAGAGAGAAACATCCGTGATGAGAGAGAATCACGGACCGGCTGCCTCCTGCACGCCCCCTGCTGGGGATGGAACCCACAACCCGGGCCTGTGCCCTTGACCGGGAATCGAACCCGGGACCTCCTGGTTCACTGAGCTGCACCGGCCGGCCGGGCCGGTCAAACATTTCATTAACTCGCCCCGAACGCCTTCCGCTGTGTCCGGAAGCTCGCCCGCCCCTCACCGTATTCAGACCCCGATAGATGGCTTCCTCCTCCTCCCACACCCTCCTCCCCGCCGCCCTCTCCCTCGCACAGAGAGTTCAGACTCGTTTCCGGAGAGAAAGGAACCTGGTGGCCACCAGAGCTCCTCCGAACTGGCGAACTGCCGTCGCTGGAGGAAGATGAAAAGGTGAAGACGATTGTGATTCAAATGGCACCTCCAGCAGCTCACCGAGGCCGCCTGAATGGAGCGGAAAGAATGCCATTCAGCGGGCACCGAGGAGGCAGGTGCGCCCAGCGGGACGGGGACGGGGAATTCAGATCCGCACAGAAGGGGGAGTCTGAGTTCAGCCCCGCCTGCCGGGCCATTGTGTGGGGCGAGTGTCTATTCCACGGGGGCGGGGGGGGGGATCGCAGACGTGGGAGTGGGCTGCGCTGTCCAAGGCAGGGACCTGGGGCGTGGGGCCCAGAGGCTCCCGTGGCACGTGGCTGGGGTCATGGGCACCCGGCCCCTCCGGCCCTCCCGTGACGGTACGAGGGCCACAGGGCATCAAGACAGCGCCTGGGGAAGTGGGCTGGACGGAAGCCCTGGAGGTTCAAGAGGAAACCATCACTGTCCCAAGTCCTACGAGAATCCCGGGGGGGGGGGGGGGGGGGGGGGACAGGGACAGAGGCAGGCGTGTTAAAGGCGCAGGGACACGCGGTCAGAGAGCTGAGACATACATGTGGGGCTGTCCTGGAAAAGGGCAGAGTGGACCGGTCCGTGTGTGCAGCGTCTCTGCTGGACTTAAAGGAGAAAATAAAGGCCCTGGCCGGTGTGGCTCAGCGGATAGAGCGCCGGCCTGCGGACAGAAGGGTCCTGGGTTCGATTCCGGTCAAGGGCACATGCCCGGGTTGCGGGCACATCCCCAGTAGTGGGTGTGCGGGGGCAGCCGATCCGTGATTCTCTCTCATCACTGATGTTTCTCTCTCTCTCTTTCCCTATCCCTTCCTCTCTGAAATCAATAAAAATATTTGTGTTTTTTAAAAAAGGAAAATTCTTCACGGCCTGGAGCCCTATTTCGGAATGGAGTTTATTTTATTCTTAAGGCTGTTTTCGAAGGCGTGTGGAGGCTAAGACCTTTGAGAGCCACCGTTTCAGCCACGCGGGAGGAGCGTCCGAAACCACACATCTGCAATAATTTGAGCTGCTCGCCACTCAGCTAAGCTTTTCTTTTCTTTTCTTTTTAAAGTGGCTTTTAGAAAATATGCAAATGGGGGTGGGGGGCTGTGTGCAAAGAGGGTGCAAGCATTGGCATGAATGGCCCCTACATTCTCTTTCAGCTCGGGTTGCGCAACGCCCTGCGGAAGGGGCTGAACAGGCGGCTCGTCGGGGTACGGTTCCCAGGAGGCTGGTGAGAAAGTCAGCAGAAAGGCCTGTGGTTGGGGAGGAGGCACGAGCGGAGGATGCCGGGGGGGGGGGGGCACCCCGAGCCCCGTGCTGGCGAGGGAATGATGAGGCTCAGGGGCTCGCTGCCCAGGTCACCCACCTTTCACACAAAGGGGACCCCTTCCGGGGCGGACGGGGACCGGCCTCCATGGGGGTCCCACCCATCTCCCCCGCACATCCTAGAAATGGAGAGGGCAGAGCTTCTCAGAGAGAAACATGGGCGGGGACGCGTAGGTCTCTGTCTGGACGATGTCACCGCTGACACCCTGGGGCCCTCCTCTCGCTGTCCGGGGTTCAGACGTCGGTATCGACGCGGAAGCTAGAGCGGCCTGGCCTCTCCCGAGCAACTTCCCATCAAAACCTGAGCAGCTGCCCGGGAGATACACGGGCATCGCGTGTGAACGCAACTTACAGAAGAAACGTCAAGAAGTGGGGGTAGGGAAATGACACACACACGTATGCACACAGACACACACACACACACACACACACACACACACACACACACACATGCCAATCAAATGACGTGCAACCCAGAGATCTTGAGAAATACCTTGTACCTACAGAAGGAGCACTTGTCTGGAAACAATGAGAAAAAAAAAAAAAGAAAGAAAGAAAGAAAGAAAGAAAGAAAGAAAGAAAGAAAGAAAGAAAGAAAGAAAGAAAGAAAGAAAGAAAGAAAGAAAGAAGGAAGAAGGAAGGAAGAAGGAAAGGAAGGAAAGAAAGAAAGAAAGAAAGAAAGAAAGAAAGAAAGAAAGAAAGGAAAAAGGAAGGAAGGAAGGAAGAAAGAAAGAAAGAAAGAAAGAAAGAAAGAAAGAAAGAAAGAAAGAAAGAGAAAGAAAAAGAAAGAAAGAAAGAAAGAAAGAAAGAAAAAAGAAAGAAAAAAAAGAAAGAAAGAAAGAAAGAAAGAAAGAAAAAGAAAGAAAGAAAGAAAGAAAGAAAGAAAGAAAGAAAGAAAGAAAGAACAACAAAAGAAAGAAAATGATGATTGAAGCTCCAGCAAATGTATGCTAAGCACATATCTGCTATGACACAGTACGTGTCCAGTGGTGACTGGAGAGAGAACAAGGCAAGGTCAAAGTGCAAGGTCACAGTATGAGTCCAGGCAAGGCCAAAGGGTAAGGAAGCCGGTACGTCCCTCTCAGAGACGTAAGACTCACGCAGACACCCCCCGCGGGCCCACGTGTCTCCGTGGTCCGTCCTCATCGGCCCCTGGGTCTAACCCTCAGGAAACAGAATCTCAAGCCCTCGGGGTGTCCGCAGTGCTTGAGGGAACGTGGTCCTTCGCGGTACGGTCATCACTGAGAATCGTGACAAGCCTGAGAGAGCTGGGAAGGCAGTCCTTGTTCTCGCCGGCCACCGGGAAGGCAGAAGGCAGTCAGTCGTGTACTGCTCGTCTCTGCTAGGCAGACCAGGTGGCCTGTTCAACTCAACATCCCCAAGTGGTGGGAGTAAAACAAACAAGCAACCAACTTTCTCTTCTAAAAACTTACTCCCAAGAATGAGGGAGAACGAGGTTTCTTTAAGAATTGTTATGAGCCCAGACGGTGGTGCTGCCCAGTGGTTGAGCTTGGATTTATGAACCAGGAGGTCACGGTTGGATTCCTGGTCAAGGGCACAGGCCCAGGTTGTAGGCTCCATCCCCAGGGTGGGGCGTGCAGGGGGCAGCCGATCCATGATTCTCTGTCAGCATTGAAGTTTCTATCTCTCTCCCCCTCCCCCTTCCTCTCTGAAATCAATAAAAAAAAATATATATATTTTTTTTAAAAAGAATTGTTATGAAAAACAACCACAAAACTGCGGTACTCTTTCTAAAATCTTTACAGGGGGCATGAATGATCATGATTTTCCAGAAACTAGCATATGAAGAACAGAAGAGAAATTCCATCAGTTCTTGTTGTGTGTGTGTCTGTGTGAGAGAGAGAGAGAGTTTCCATTATCCCAGGTCACAAATAGAAAAGTGTTAACCACCTTTTTGGGGGTGAGAGAGACAGGAAAAGGTGTAAAAGGCATAAAAAAAAGTGCCCCCTTCGTCTGTAAAAGGGCCAGAAAAGCTTCGTAACATGTACCACTTCCCACCACCAGTCCTCCCTGCCCACGTCCTTCTGTCTCAGGAAGTAAAAAAAAAAAGCAAAAGTTTTGTCAGAATATTTCTCAACTTCTGCTTCTATTCTGTCAGAACCCGGAAGTATCGAGACAGTTAAAATGGAAAATTATTGTTCTTTTTTTTTTTTAATGACAATTAAATGTTCTTTAAATATCCACAATACTTGGTATACTTGGTTCAGGCGTGTTTGGGGTTTTAGGTGACTATCCACCCTGAATCTATTTTTATTCAAAATGAAAACCTAGTTTCCTCTTGACATCCTTTAGCTTAGCTTGGGGAAAAGTAAAATCACCATGGTTTGACTCCAATAAAAACAGAAAATGGTAAGGCTTATAAAGTTGGATTCCTTTAATAACAAAAATAATAAAAATCTAATGCCCCCAGTAATCTGGTGACAGTATTCAGTATCAGAAAGGGTTCTTTTTAAAAAAAAAATTTTATTGATTTTCCAAGAGAAAGGGAGAGGGAGAGAGAGAGAGAAACATCCATGATGAGAGAGAATCATGGATCAGCGGCCTCCTGCACACCCCATACTGGGGATCGAGCCTGCAACCCGGGCATGCACCCTGACTGGGAATGGAACCGTGACCTCCGGGTTCATAGGTCAACGCTCAACCCCTGAGCCACCGGGCCAGAAAGGGTTCTTTTCTCCAAGAACATTTCATCAACCAGTCAACTTGGGAAAAGTTAATTTTCTTTAAGACTCATGATCAACACCGCAATTAGGAAAAAGACCCAGCTACTTGGCGGGGGTCTCGTAACCAAAGGATGCGGGTATCAGCCCAAAGCCTGCCTTCCCCAGCAAAGACGCATCGCAACATCTGCTCCACGCCCTGTCTACCGTCGGTACACGGGGATCTGAGCCGTCTCCCGGTGGAATTAACGTGTCCCGTCCACCCAGGAAACAGATCTCCCCATGCCAGCAGGATGGCGCTCCCCTGGCCGAGGGGGGCTCTGGCCTGGCCAACATCACGCCTATTCCCCCGTAGAGGTCTGCCTGCTCCCATGAGGTCTAGGCACAGGATGTGGCTGCCTCCGTTTTATCTCCATCTGGCAGAGCATGAGCAGCCTCTCGGGGCGCCCCGCTTCCACTGCACAGCAACCCCACTCTCCCCGGCCCCCGCCCCGCCCCCCACACCCCGCCCACCTCCGTGACGCGCGTTTCTCATCAAACCACAAGTCAGTCAACTTCCTCGGGGAGCTGGGCAATGAACGCCTGGCAGCCAGGGGGCCTGTGGGGTGCGGCCCAGTTCGTGGGCGCGCTCGGGTCTGGCATTGGGGTTACCGGACAAGAGTGTCCAATGGCCCTGCATGGCCCAGACCCTGTGTCTACACGAGGCTCTCACTCACCGTCACTGCCAGGTGTCTGCACCCAATGGGGAGGCGGGGAGGGAAATGAGGGTGCGGAAGCAAAAGAAAGCAGCCATTTAAAATCAGGTCAGGACGTGTCTCTCTCTCTCTCTCTCCCATAGGCCGAGAATGAAAATACATGGATGACCCTGTTTATTTATTTTCCAAAAAAAAATTTTTTCTTATTGATTTCTGAGAGGAAGAGTGAGGGAGAGAGAGATAGAAGCATCCATGATGAGAGCGAATCATGGACCGGCTGCCTCCTGTACGCCCCACACTGGGGATGGAGCCCGCAACCCGGGCCTGTGCCCTTGACTGGGAATCGAACCCAGGACCCTTCGGTCCACAGGCCGACGCTCTATCCACTGAGCAACACCAGCTGGGGCTCTATGACCCCTTGGAACCGTGAAACACTGGCTATTTGTCCTCGTCCATCTTATCGGGAACTGCAGCCCCCACGTGGGAACCGTCTTGAAGGGAAAGCTCCCTCTGATTTGGAGGGAGACTGGTTCGTCCACGACACGATGACCACCTTGGGCTTTGGGCACGATTGGCAAATACGCGGGGAATTCTTCCATGAGGAAAACTCATGCCATAAGAGATCAACCAAAACACCTGTGTGCACATCAGCATAACCAATGGACACACACAATGTGGGGGGCGGGGGGCGGGACGGGGAGGTGAAGGCCGGGGCTGGGGGGTGCGGGGGGACAAGGCTGGGCGAGGACAATGGAGGGGGGAAGGGGACTTTATCATATGCTAGTTTCTGCAAGGTAGACCAGGCGGCTTGTTCAACGCAACATCCCCAAATGGTAAGGCTTTCAATAATAAAGAATTTTTTAAAAAAGAAATAAAAACAAACTCATGCCACGACAGAGAATGAATTTTTCTATTGTTCTGTCAAACCTTCCTGGAGTTTTCCGATATTTGATATCTCATTGCTACCCCAACGTTCTCCCCTGTGAATATTTTCGATGCTTGGCTCTCGGTTTCTAAACGTTGTATGACGTCCCCTGCTTGGGTCACGGCCAAAGGTACCCAACCAAGTCCGTGCTGAGCCGTGCAGAGTGGGTGTTTTCTGACGAAGGGCCCAGAGGTTAATGATAGTGCTAGATCAGTGGTCGGCAAACTCATGAGTCCACAGAGCCAAATATCAACAGCACAACGATTGACATTTCTTCTGAGAGCCACATTTTTTAAACTTCAACTTCTTCTAACGCCACTTCTTCAACATAGACTCGCCCAGGCCGTGGTATTTTGTGGAAGAGCCACACTCCAGGGGCCAAAGAGCCGCATGTGGCTCGCGAGCCGCCGTTTGCCGACCACTGCGCTAGATCACTAAATGACCCCAACTATGCCAGCAGCTCTCAAGGACGGAGGTGGGCGCTGACAGTCTCGCCCTTAGGAGGCATCTGGCAACACCTGGAAACAGTTTGGGTTGTGATGCTGAGGGGGGGGGGGGAGGAGGGGGGGGGAGGGAGGGAGGAAGGGGTGCTACTGGGTGTAGTTTGCAAAGGCCAGGGATGCCGCTAAACCTCCCACAATGCACAGGTCAGTCCACTCGCCAGCCCCAAATGCCCATCCGGCTGAGGGCGAGAAACTCGACTAAGCCCGTGGTTCGGCATACTGCGGCTCGCGAGCCACCTGCGGCTCTTTGGCCCCTTGAGTGTGGCTCTTCCACAAAAGACCACGGCCTGGGCGAGTCTATGTTGAAGAAGTGGCGTTAGAAGAAGTTTAAGTTTAAAAAATTTGGCTCTCCAAAGAAATTTCAATTGTTGTGCTGTTGATATTTGGCTCTGTGGACTAATGAGTTTGCCGACCACTGGACTAAGCCATTCATGTCCCTGAACAAGGGGGCCGCGGCTTAAAGAAGCCAAGACTCTTAGCCCAACACCACACCTCAGAACCGAAGTCCAGTGAGCATGAGGAGGGAGGGAGCTGGGATTCCAAATTCGTCCCTGAACGTCGAAGCGGATACTCCTTTCGTTGCATCCGACACATGGGCAAAGAACCCACGAGGAGATGCTGGAGGAATTCTGCCCCAAATCCCCTCCCCTTTGGGGGTGTGACCTGGGACAGGGCCTTAAGTAGCTACGAGTTTCAGTTTTCCCGTTTGTAAAACGGATGAGTTAAAAGAGATGATTTCTCAGGCCTTGTTCTTTTTCTCCAAAATTCTATCATTGTGTACAGAATGATGCTCCTGGGATGGTGGTCTCCAAAATCTCCCAATGCCTTTTCTCCCTTTTTAAACGTCTCCCCTAGGACCCCAAACCCAAGTGAGAGCAGGAAATACTGCTGCTAATTAAAAAAAAAAAAAGACAAAAAACAAACAAACCTCCCCTCCCCCATGCCTGGAGCGACACATGACTTTCAGTAAACAGTGAAAAACAGAATAACGCTCGAATTTGTTACCTACATATAAAGGGACTGAGTGAAGGCACGCTCGTGGTCCCGTGTTGTATGGGGTAGACCAGTTCCCCGGCCCTTTGGTAGCCTGTGTACACACGTGGACTGTACACTCGCAAGATACAAGCTCTAAAAATGAGGGAAATCGGCCGTGTGAGCAGCAAACCGTTGTCCCTGAATTGAAGAGGTCTGGCAGGTACAACCCGATGACATATCATTTCCTGAGAAAAAAGTTTCCCAGTGTATGCGTGGGCCTGCAATTCATACGTGGCAAGTTTGATAGGGTAGACGGGACAAATCTGATCAGTGCTCAAAATTTTTCATTTGAGCACTCCTGTGTTTGGACAGAGAGCGGAACCAACGTTGCTAGTTCCGTGCTATATATTTTAGGTAGGAGAAGAGTTTAGGCCCTGGCCGGTTTGGCTCAGGGGGTAGAGCCTCGGGCCTGCGGACTGAAGGGTCCAGGGTTCGATTCTGGTCAAGGGCATGTACCTCAGTTGCAGGCTCGATTCCTGGCCCTGGTCGGGCCGCGTGCAGGAGGCAACCGGTCAATGTGTCTCTCTCTCACATCGATGTTTCTCTCTCTCTGTCTCTCCCCTTCCCTTCCACTCTCTCTAAAAAATCAATGGGAAAATATCCTCAGATGAGGATTAACAACAACAAAAAAAGAGTTTATTAGACTAACTGCTACAATGATATAATAGGACAATAGATGAAAGAGAAAATATAGCTACTCCTTATAACCCTTGTGTACAGATTTGGGGGGTACCCCATCACCCCTCAGTCCTCATTTCAAATCCCTTTTCATCATAAAATAAAGGAATGAGATTTTAAATATCATGTTACTCCATCGCACTACCTAATTTTTATTTTTTCAACCAGAAGAAATGAAGCTATCATTTTGTGGTTTGTTTGTGTGTGTGTGTGTGTGTGTTTTTTAACCCAGAAAGAATTTTAATCTGACCCATGTGCCATCATTACGGTTCGCCTCTGGACAGTTTAACAACATTTCGATGGATCTTAAATCAATTAACACGATAAAGAAAACCATCTGCGGCCCTAATCCCTCTCCGCGTGGCCCCTAAGATCGGTTTTTTTTTTAAAGGGGGCTGTAGCGTGTACTTCATTAAGAAGGCCATTGAAAATTCCATAATTCATTGCGTGTTGCCACCGTCGATATTAACATCGCGTCGGTTTTATGAAGGGACCCGAGGCCTGTGTCTCGGTGCGAGGGGGTTATTGGGGGAGTCGGCGGAAGGAACCGCTTTCTCGCCCATCAAATCCAGATGCTCAGCCCGTAAAACAGGGGAACAGGAGCCCGCGTGAGAGGCGGCTCCGGGCATCCCTGCTGCCATGAGGACGCCGGGCAGTGTCACCACAGAGGAACCCCCTGAGCCAGGAAAGGGGGGGGGGGGGGGGGGGGGGGGGGGGGGGGGCGGGGGGGAGGAAGGGGCGAGCGGCCTGTCGGTGTGATGCTTGGCTTCTGTCTTCCAGGGGCTCTACCAGCTATTCTCTAACTTAAACAGGGGATGGCATCATGGATGGCTTCGGATACAAGGCACAGGAATATTTTTCTTTCTAAAAACAGCATCAGGGTAGTATTTTGATTGCAGCTATACAGGTTACCTGGTAGCCAAAAAAAAAGCCCAAAAAATAGATCCATGTTAAGCACTTTTAAAAAATATATATATTTTTTATAGATTTCAGAGAAGAAGGGAGAGGGGAGAGAGAGAGAAACATCCATGATGAGAGAGAATCATGGATCGGCCACCTCCTGCACCCCCCCTACTGGGGATGGAGCTCGCAACCCGGGCACGTGCCCTTGACCGGAATTGAACCTGGGACCCTTTGGTCCACAGGCTGACGCTCTATCCACTGAGCCACACCAGCCAGGGCATTATTACTTTTTAATATATCTTTATTGACTTCAGAGAGGAAGAGAGAGATAGAAACATCCATGATGAGAGAGAATCATGGATCGGCCACCTCCTGCACCCCCCCTACTGGGGATGGAGCTCGCAACCCGGGCACGTGCCCTTGACCGGAATTGAACCTGGGACCCTTTGGTCCACAGGCTGACGCTCTATTCACTGAGCCACACCAGCCAGGGCAGGTTCATGAGGCTTTTATCTCCTGAGGACTCACAGGCAGCTAGATTTTTCTGCTTTGCCCTCAAGTCTGCTTCCTGCCCGGCGGACACTGAGGAGGGTGCCCGCAGGGTGATGGTCTGGTTCCCACACTCTGAGATGCTGTGGGGCAATCCACCAGTCCCTCCCAGCAGCCTCCCCGGCCTCTGGAGCTGACACAGACGTTCTTAAACTGCTTGATGTCCTTGTGAAAGGCAAGCGAGGCCGGAAGAGAAAGCAGAGGGACTTTCCTCGTTGGCTGAGCTTTTCCTTTTTTTAAGAGATATTTTTACTGATTTCAGAGAGGAAGGGAGAGAGAGAGAAAAACATCCGTGATGAGAATCATCCATCGGCTGCCTCCTGCACGCCCCACACTGGGGATCGAGCCCACAACCTGGACATGTGCCCCGACTGGGAATCGAACCCTGACCTCCTGGTTCCTAGGTCGACGCTCAGCCACGGAGCCACGCCGGCCGGGCTGAGCGTTGCAGTCGGATCCCCGTTGTCAAAATCACAGGGAACGGGCCGGACCTCTGAGGCGTCCCTGTTCCACATCAGCAAGATGCCATCAGGCAAATCTGAGTACCCGTCCTGTTTAGATGGCTTCGTCTTTGGATGCAACCATTGCTCTGTTTTCCTCTCTTGAATCTAGTGGCCACGGCCCTCACCGGTATGGCTCAATGGACAGAGCGTCGGCCTGCGGACTGAAGGGTCCCGGGTTCGATTCCGGTCAAGGGCATGTACCTTGGTTGTGGGTACATCCCCAGTTGGGGGGTGTGCAGGAGGCAGCTGATCGATGTTTCTCTCTCATCATTGATGTTTCTAACTCTCTATCCCTCTCCCTTCCTCTCTGTAAAAAATCAATAAAATATATATATTTTTAAAAATCTAGTGGCCACAGATAGCTCAAACCCTTACTCAATACACTGAAGGATTAGAAACAAAAGGGACCGGGGAATCGAACACAGTGTAGGTGAGGCGATTTGCAGGGCGCGTGGGACGAGCTCAGAGTCCCCCCCACTTCCCTCCCTCCTCCTATCCCAACGTGAGTACATAAAACGAGAACGAGGAACATTCAGCGGGACTGTCCCCTTTTAGGGCGTGATCATCAGGACCTTTTATAATAAGAGCCGGGGAACCCGGGAGCAGATAGATTTATGGCGGGAGAGTGCAGGCTAGACGCCATAATGATTTGTAAACAAGTTAAAGGAGACCACATTTACAGACGAGATTGAGAACAGGTGCCCGGCACATGGCGGCCCTGGTTTTCTTATTAGCTGGCTATGTCTCCGATGAACTAACTACCAGTTAGGCCGAACTAACTACCAGTTAGTTAACTAACTACCAATTAGGCCAAACTAACTATCAGTTAGTTAACTAACTACCAGTTAGGCCCGTGGTCAGCAAACTGCGGCTCATGAGCCTCTTTGGCCCCTTGAGTGTGGCTCTTCTACAAAATACCACGGCCTGGGCGAGTCTGTTTTGAAGAAGTGGCGTTAGAAGAAGTTTAAGTTTAAAAAATTTGGCTCTCCAAAGAAATTCCAGTCGTTGTCCTGTTGATATTTGGCTCTGCTGACTAATGAGTTTGCTGACCACTGAGTTAGGCCAAACACAAGTGGCTTTAAATATATATCTCCTTTAAGAAAAACTGACAAGCATGAAATTAAAATTTTATACACATATGTCCCCTCCCACCCCGCCCCAAAAAAAACCCCCCACAAATCTCTGTTTGTGTACTGTGTCATTATCAAGGCTATTCGGTCCCACCTCCTAGAAGCCCAAGTGATAACCAATTATTTTTCAAATTTCTGAAAGAAATGGAAGATATGCAATTGGCTTGAGAAAGAAGACTTTTATGTAACTCTCAACAAGCCTGTCCATGTATTGGCTTCAAGAGAATCTTTAAATACTTTTATCAAAACAAAATATATACCACAAGGGACTCGACAGAGCATTCATTCCTGCAGACATTTTTAATTCGATTTCTAATCACTGGGCTCTCCATATATTCCACACAGCTTTTATTAAAACAAATTATTGTGTTATACCTTTCTCTCTCTCTCTCTTTCCTTTTTTTCTTCCTCCTTTTTGTTAATCCTCCCCCGAGGATATTTTCCCATTGATTTTTAGAGAGAGCGGAAGAGAGAAGGTAAGACCGAGAGAAACATCAATGAGAGAGAAACACATCCATTGGTTGCCTTCTGCACGTGCCCCAACCAGGGCCTGGGCCAGGGAGGAGCCTGCAACCCAGGTACCTGCCCTTGACCGGAATCGAACCCGGGACCCTTCAGTCCGCAGGCCGATGCTCTATCCACTGAGCCACATGTGCTAGAGCCCAGTTCTCTGTTCGTTTTTTGTTTTTTAATATATTTTATTGATTTTTACAGACAGAAAGGGAGAGGGATAGAGAGTTAGAGACATCAATGAGAGAGAAACATTGACCAGCTGCCTCCTGCACACCCCCCACTGGGGATGTGCCCACAACCAAGGTACATGCCCTTGACCGGAATCAAACCCGGGACCCTTCAGTCTGCAGGCCAACGCTCTATCCACTGAGCCACACCAGCTAGGGCCCCTTTCTCTTTTTAGTAGCTAAGCCAGCCATACCTGAGCTATTGAACGTTTGCGATATCCATCCTGAATGTCTGATTTCTGTATGGAATTCCCCGCGTTCTCATCCTCAGCCCGCAAGCGTGCCGAGCACCTCCAGGCCACCCGATCGATCTCTTGTTCTGTCTGCTTCTGCAGCAAAACACTTTCCTCCTCCTCCTCTCCGGCGCTCCCTTCTTTCTCCTCCCCCCTCCTCCTCCTGAGCCCTCCAAACACGACGTGGGCCCGGGCTCGGCGTGAGCCCCCCGTACGTGTCCGTCTAAACGTGCTCCTACCCCACCAGCTCGGCCCCTTGCTGGGATCCCCTCCGCACACGGTGGCCTGCGGACTAGGGTTCCCGTGGCGTCTGCCCTTCCCCAGTCGGGTGTCTAAGGAGGAAGCCAGCAATGAAGTGGGCAGAGCCCAGCCCCGGGGGGGGGGGCCTGGCCCCGATTGGGGGGTGTCCCATCCCAGGTGCTCCCTGGAAAACAGGGAGTCAATCTAACTTGCGACTTCCGGGCTGCACAGCAAGGTCTTGCTCCTGTGTAACTGGGGGCTCTCTCTCCACTTCCGCCCCTGCTCCCCCCACCCCCCACCCCCCCCCCCCCACCATCCAGGTGCCTCCCAGCTGCTCGCTGGCTCTGGGCTTACTCCCAATGTAGCCGCCTCCTCCCAGCGGCCGGGGTAGAGTCCCGTCTCATGTCCTGGCTGCTGCTGTGATGCCCATTGTACAGATAAGGAGACTGAGGGTCTGAAAGGCCCATCCCTCCTGTTTGTTGCTATTTTATTCCAGATGGAAATAAAATCAAGTTGCTGTCCACTGAACACTTGCCCAACGGTTCCTTCCCAGGCCACTCTGGGCGGAATTCAAACCCTTCCCATTTCCATCAAGGCCCCGGGGGTCCCCCCTCCCCCGCCCCCCTGCTCATCTCTCCAGCGCCCCCACCCACGCAAGACTCAGCCCCGACCCACAACCCGCGGCCTACAGGCACCTGCCTCCCTCCGTGCTGGGCCGGGAGGGAGCCCGCCAATTTTCTTTTCTTTTTTTTTTCTTTTTCTTTTTTTCTGAAGGGCCTTTGCACCTGCCGCTTCCTGTCAACACAAATCTTTACATGTCGTCCGCCTCGGGGTAGCTTAACGACACCCCTCCAAAGAGGCCTCCCGGGGTCACTCTGTGTAAAGGGCCATTCGCCCTCCACACCCCCAAATCCGGCCTGTCCCAACCCCAACCCCTCACGCCGTTTCGTTTCACAGCCCTTCCGGGGTCTGACCACGGCTCGCTTATTCATTTGGTTTTGGTTTGTTTGTTTGTTTGTTTGTTTGTTATCTCTCTTGCGAAGCGGCGAGCTCTGGGAACGTCAGTGCCTCTTCTGTTCTATGGACCAGGCGTCTGCACGTGGACTGGTTCCGGGCACATAGTAGGAGTTCTATCAACAGCAGTTGAATCGAGGAGTCAGATCATCTCCTGCCACTGCTCCTGGTGTTGTGCCCACTGTTACAGAGAAGGAAACCGAGGCTCTGAGAGGTAAATCCCTCGTGTTTCCTGATGGAAAAGCCCAGCACGGGGTCCGGGGAAGACGTGAAAGATGGGCTCTTACGGGCCTTACACACAGAGCGTGTCTGCAGGCGGCATTCCGAGAACCATCCCTTCACGTTACTTTCATTGCTCCCCGGGCCGTTTCATTGGCTGGTCTTACTTCTCCCCCATCACTTCCTCTCGCAGCCAGCCCTCCAAACCGAGACTTAGGCTCTGGGCATTTTTATTTTTTTTTCTTAGCCATTCTGTACCTCCATCACCCCTAACGTGTCCATAAGCAAATTCAGAGAACAAAACCACGAAGGCTGAAACGCGGGGAGGCGTGGGGCTTATTAGAAACAAGGTCCCATCTTCGTCCAGAAAAACAGAAGAGGATTTGGAAACCGAAGTCTAAGAAGTGAAAGTAGAAGATTGGGCCTCCAGTATCTACTGGGGCCCGTGGTCGGCAAACTCCTTCGTCAGCAAAGCCAAATATCAACAGGACAGCGATGGAAATGTCTTTGGAGAGCCAAATTTTTTAAACTTAAACTATACAGGTAGGTACATTGTTATGAACTTCATTAGGGGACTCCTAAGCTGGCCTTTGCTAAACACTCGAGGGGCCAAAGAGCCGCATGTGGCTCGCGAGCCGCAGTTTACCGACCACTGTGCTGGGCGACCCCCATTTATCATAGCAACCAGACAATCAGCCCGTGCCTCCTTTCGTCCCCCTCGAGGGACAGCCGGCGTGTTCTGGAGTGGAGATCCGTCAGGTACCCCCCCAACCCCCAATTCGTGGGCCAAGCCTCTTGGCGGGGGCTGTGCAGAGGTGGCCCCGTTGCGGTACTTTCTGGAATAAGGGGACAACCCCGTGTGTGTTTCACCATCAAAGTGTCCTGCCAATGTCGGATGACTGCCCATGGACACAAAGACGCCACCCAGGCGCTTGGGCGAGTGGCTTTCGCTTTGTGAAATACCGCAGACCGGGGAGGCGGGGGGAACCCGCTCTCTCCGGCGGGGAACTCAGCGCGAGGCAGACTCAGCCCTGGGCCGCGCCCACTCCTCTCCAAGGTGATGGCAACGGCCCCCTGTGCGCGGGAGGGTGGCCTCGGCATGCGCAGTCAGGACGAGTTCACCGAGGATGGATGTCTCCTAGCTCCGTGGTCGGCAAACCGCGGCTCTCGAGCCACAGGCGGCTCTTTGGCCCCTTGAGTGTGGCTCTTCCACAGAATACCACGGCCTGGGCGAGTCTATGTTGAAGAAGTGGCCTTAGAAGAAGTTTATGTTTTAAAAATGTGGCTCTCAGAAGAAATTTCAATCGCTGTGCTGTTGATATTTGGCTCTGTGGACTAATGAGTTTGCCGACCACTGTCCTAGCTTTTCCCCAGGGGCACGTGGTCTTGGCTGACCTCAGACTTGCTACAGCCGTGGAGGAGGCCCCGTGAACTGTGGCCCACCCATGTAGCTGATCCGGGGGGGTGGGACTTAAATGTATGTTGCACACCAATGGCCTCGGAGGAGGTACTCTGTACCCCTCATTCTCGGTGTTATTTGCTCACCATCATGAGTTCCTGGATGCAGTCCCTGGCTATTAAGGACCACGGAGAACGCTGAGCAACCCTCTGGGAGAAGAACAGAACCTCGATGAAACCTCATTCCCCACCCCACCCCCCTCTCACTCCTTATCAGCTGGGGGCCTTGAAACATTCCCGTCACCAATCACCCCAAAGAGTGAGGGATGTATCTGTGCAGTGCTGATGTGTGGACGGTTTGACATGGGTGTCCAAAGAGATCTTTTTTCTTTTCTGTTTAAATCACAAAACCACCCTAACCAGTGTGGCTCAGTGGATGGAGCGTCGGCCTGCGGACTGAAGGGTCCCAGGTTCGATTCCCGTCAAGGGCATGTACCTGGGTTGCGGGCACACCCCCAGTAGGAGGTGTGCAGGAGGCAGCTGATCGATGTTTCTCTCTCATCGACGTTTCTAACTCTCTATCCCTCTCCCTTCCTCTCTGTGAAAAATAAATAAAATATATATTTTTTTAAATAATGGTTTACTTAAAAATAAACTTGAAATAGTCAATGCCATGCATAGCTTGTGACTGCGAGAGAGAGAAAGAGCGAGGGGAAGAGAGAAAAAACAAACAAAATGCTAGTGGGGATCTCTTTCCTTCTATTTCCTGACGTTTTCTATCCTGTAGAAATTTTACCACAAGCAGGTCACTTAAAGAACAACAACAAAGGGGCAGAATTAACATGGGTATGAGGAGCTGTAAAGTACTTTCTACACCCAAGGTTGGGTTATACTGTCAGGCCATCCATCCGTTCATTCAACTAACAAGTTCAAGACCTGCTGGGACTCATGGGTAAAGAGACCCCTGACCCCCGCGTGAGCTCCCCAGCTGCTGTGAGACAGCCACATACAGGGACCTGCCACACGATGGAATACTACGCAGCCGTGAGAAAGAAAGCGCTCTCGCCATTTGCAACAGCAGCGTGGATGGAGAGCGTGACGCTGAGCGAAAGAAGCCAGTCGGAGAAAGACAAGTAGCACGTGACCTCCCTCAGCTGTGGAATCTAATAAACAAAATAAACTGATAAATAAACATGGATCCAGAGACCGAGAAGCATCCAACAGACTGTCAAACCTCAGAGGGAAGGCGGGGAGGGTGGTGGGTGGGTAGGAAGAGATCAATCAACCAAGGAACTTGTATGCAGATATGCATAGCCCACGGACACAGACAATAAATAGGGCGGTGACGGTCTGGGGTGGGTGGGGGGCGGGGGCGGGCCGGGAGAGGTCAATGGGGGAGATGAGGGACATACGGAATACTTCCAACAATAAAGATTTTTTCACAAAGGGACCTGCAGCCCTTGCCGGTGTGGCTCAGTGGCTAGAGCGTCGGCCTGCGGACTGAAGGGTCCCAGGTTCGATTCCCAGTCAGGGCACATGCCTGAGTTGCAGGCTTGATCCCCCAGTAAGGGGTATGCAGGAGGCAGCTGATCGATGATTCTCTCTCATCATGGATGCTTCTATCTCTCTAACCCTCTCCTTTCCTCTCTGAAATCAACAAAAATTTTAAAAAATAAAATAAAAAGGGACCTGCAACGGTATCATTCACAAATAAATCCCGGCGGACTCCTCCATCCAAGAGCAGTTAGCATCTTCCCCGTGGAAAAACAAAGACATGGCGGTAAGAGCCATCAGCACGCCCAACTGTATGGGGACAGAAATACATGATCATCTCAGGAAAAGGCGCGTTAACGGCAAGAGAAAAGGATCCGGGTCAGAGAGAAGCTGCAGGCAGAGCTGGGGGGCCGGGAGGGGCTGACGTAGAAGGCGTGTGTAGGCCTTGGGACAGCTGGTATCTGTTCAAAATGCAGAGACCGACCCAGGGTGATTGACACCCTAGCTCGGCCCCACCCACCACTGTACACGGAGAACATTTTGAACTCCTTATGTTGATTCTCCTCCTTATTTTTTTTGCCCCAGATTTTGGTAAGAAGTTGGCAACGGGTGTGTAAGCGAATCCGAAGAATGGCACAGAAAGGAGTAAGAATTAACATCTGACGATTCCAGGAGGCAGCCGATCCACGATGCTCTCTCATCATGGATGTTTCTGTTCTCTCCCCATCGCCCTTCCTCTCTGAAATCCATAAGCATTTTGTTTTTTTAAATCTAACACTCCTAGACTCTAAAGCAGTCCTCTGTGTTTTCCTAAAGGGCCCACTGGCTGAGAAATAACCAGAATGCTCAAATCTCAACATGAATCTTGCTAATCACTCTCAATTGCAAAATGAATGTTACTGATACAAATGTCAACCCATAAATCAGAGACAGGGGGATACTGCCAGAGCTAACGCTTGACAAAAGTAAAAAAAAAAAATTACATAAATTTCTTTTTATGTAACATTAAAATGCAAAAATAAAAGAAAGAAAGAAACTAGCAATGGCAAGAAAAACAACAACAACAAAAAAACACACACAGGACATTTGTTTCTGACTACATAGGAGAATGAAAACCCTTTTGGAAAATTAAGATCTGTGTTATTTGCAAACTAGAATTACACGTATGAAAGTCATAACCATACAGGGAAATTCCCAGAGGCCTACGCCATTAATCAGTCAAAAGATGTGGATAAAAATCCATTCATAAATTTAATAGTAATTATAAACATTCAATGAAAATCGCTTTTGTTGAGCCTTCGTTCAGGAAAATAAAAATAAAAATGGAAAAAACTGGTCATGGTCTAATCAGGCTCCGTATTAAAAAAAAAAAAAAAAAATACCCCGGGAATTAAATTGGCTTCGGAGAATTGTTTTTCTGTGAAATCTGTCCTCGAGGAAAACTCATAAATGTTGGAATAGTCTCATTAAATGTTTATTTTCATAAAATCTGAGTCGAAACACTTGGAATGGAAATG
>JAJQQW010000024.1:16354845-16472345 GCA_025583905.1 Ia io | reverse complement strand
CTCTCCTTTCTCCTCCTCCACCTCCTCCTCCCCCTCGCCCTCCTCCCCCTCCTCTTCTTCCTCCTCCTCCTTCTCCTCCCCCTCCTCCTCCTCGGGTCCAGATGACACAAAAGAAGGCAGGAGGCATCATTTCTACTTCCATGGAGGTTCCGTGGCCCTCAAAGCCCTGAGTGTAAGTTAAAGAGTAACCAGACCACCCCCCGCCTGAAGGAGAATGTGACACACGCCAGGGGAAGGGGCGAGCGTGCAGCATTGTGGGATGTTTGGTGGCAGCGTGACCAAGGAGAACGTGAGGGAGGAAGCGGGACTCGCTCAGAGCCTCAGCGCCGTGAGGAAGTGGCCGGGCCCGGTGTTGAAACAGCCTGAAGCTCAGACTGGGTTCATCGGCCAGAAAAGAGAGAGAACACAGGTCCCTGCCCACCCCGGGCCCGGCTCCCCGCCCCTCCAGGCACCCCGCTGCTCCAGCCGGGAGCTGGGCCTGGACGCCAAGGGCAGTGAGACGGTCTCAGACCCCGTCCCCTGCTGTTTCTGATGTCGCCGCGGGAGCGCGTGCACAGAGATGAACGAGATGTCCCATGGGTTGGAAGCCTGTCCCAGCCCTAACCGGTGTGGCTCAGTGGATGGAGCGTCGGCCTGCGGACTGAAGGGTCCCAGGTTCGATTCCGGTCAAGGGCATGTGCCTTGGTTGCGGGCACATCCCCAGTAGGGGGTGTGCGGGAGGCAGCTGATGGATGTTTCTCTCTCATCGATGTTTCTAGCTCTCTGTCCCTCTCCCTTCCTCTCTGTAAAAAATCAATAAAATATATATTTTTTAAAAACCTGTCCCAATCCTTCAGGGAGGGCGGACGAGGGCAGGAAGAAGGGCTGGCAGTGGAGACGAAGAAAAGAAAGAGTTCAGAGATTATTAAAAGCTAAAATCACGGACCTTGGGCGCATTTAAAGGTAGACTTCAGATTGCCTCATGATGATCTTTTTTTTTTTTTTTTTTTTTTTTTTTTTTGCAAACACAAAACAAGATTAAATTCAGCAGAGAAGGCAGGTTCTTCCGCTCAGAGTCGAGTCTGGAAATAGCGAATCGGGATCACGGATGAGCACGAGGTGGTGATAAGGAGCTCTGAGCGTAGAAGATACAGAGAAATGGCCAAAAATCGAAGCCCCCAGAACCCCAATTTTCAAAAGCAGACAAAGCAGTAGATCAACGACAGATGGATATATAATACATATAAAACTCCATATAAATATACACCGAGGAGCCAGATTATGATGACCTCTGAACGCATAATAACCTGGCCACTCAGTATATATATATCTTAGAGGCCCGGTGCATGAATTCGTGCATGGGTGGGGTCCGGCCAGCCTGGCCAGGGGGAGGGGACATGGGCTGTTGGCCGGCCTGCCTGCTGGTCGAACTCCTGGTCGAGGGGACCATTTGCATATTAGCCCTTTATTCTATAGGATAGACACTGCGTGGCCAGGTTATTATGCGTTCAGGGATCACCATCATCTGGCCACTCGGTGTATATTATTAACATAGAACCAGTCTACGTCACTCACACACGTGACCAACCTCAATTCGCCACCCTGGCCCTGTGCTTACGTAGGACAAGAGAGAAAAAGGGGGGGGAAAAAGACCCCTAACCCCACCTTACCCTTCCTGTAACAAAATGCACTTTCAATTCTAGCCATGCTAAGGGTGCCCGGCAGGCTTTTATTACGGAAATATTTTTAAATGGATAGATAACCATGCACCACATCTCTACATTGTAGAGTGATTAGAACTTCACAGGGCTGCCGAGCAGGTTTGATGGGTCATTTGCACCGAGGACCCGCGAAGTGCTAGGCCCGGGGTCGGCAAACGCATCAGTCCGCAGAGCCCAATACCAACAGCACAACGATGGACATGTCTTTGGAGAGCCACATTTTTTAAACGTAAACTTCTTCTAACGCCACTTCTTCAACATAGACCCGCCCAGGCCGTGGTCTTTTGTGGAAGAGCCACCCTCAAGGGGCCAAAGAGCCGCATGTGGCTCGCGAGCCGCAGTTTGCCGACCACGGTGCTAGGCCGAGGAAGTGTTTGCAGCGCGAGCCACTTCCTTTTGACGCCGATGGAAACACGAAGAACGGGGCCCAGGAAGTGAGCGCGCGCTGCTCTGAGTCAGAGCTCGCTCACTCGGTCGCTGCACCCTCCAAGCCACCCTGGGCCCCACCGTTCACTCAGACATTTTCAACAAAAACCAAGAGTTCTGGCTTTCAGTTTTCGCTGCAAAGGCACCCCCCCTCCCCGCCGGGGAGAGATGCCACAGTTCTGTGCAGGACTCAAACCCACGTGGCTGCTGCCCCGACACAGGTATACTTGGCTGTATGTTAGGGATGAAATGGCATCTGAATTGTGCCCATGGATGTCTCCTATTTTGTCCTATTTCGTGACGCCTTCAGGGTACACAACGTACATGGGATACCCAGGAGCCCAACACGCCCCACCAACACGGAATGCAGATTTCACGCCGTTAAATAAGGCATGGCACCTTTGTTGCTGATAAAGAAAAATATGTAACAAACTCGTTTGTTGCTGACAAAGAAAAATATACAACGCAAAAGCATGAATAACCTCCCAAATGAGACACACTGACGCGCCAAATGCCTTTCAGAACTTAAAAGCATGATCAACAAGATTGGCAGACACAGATGGTTAGGCCTGTATTTTCCCCCCAAAAAAACTAAGTATATACACTGAGTGGCCAGATTATTATGATCTCTGAACGAATAATAATCTGGCCACTCAGTATGTATAGAGGCCCGGTGCATGAATTCATGCATGGGTGGGGTCCAGCCAGCCTGGCCAGGGGGAGGGGACATGGGCAGTTGGCTGGCCTGCCTGCTGGTCAAATGCCTGGTCGAGGGGACAATTTGCATATTAGCCTTTTATTCTATAGGATAGACACTGAGTGGCCAGATGATGATGCGTTCAGAGATCATCATCATCTGGCCACTCCGTGTATATTTCAGGAAGACCATCCACACCTTTTAGAAAAAATGTCTGCTCTCCATATGTATGTGGGCAATTGACGTTAAACTTGAACTTCCAAAATGAACCTATGTCTATCAGTCGACTTATTTCTAGTATAAGGGTCAGAAGGTCTTTAGATCATTTTTATCCTCTTAGTTTGGTTGCAAACTCAATGATGTTTCGTCTCGTGAAGGTCCTTCATGGACTGGGCTGAAATGTTCAGGGTGGCTTGCCCTGTGGCCAGCCAAATAGTTCCGTATCCCTTTTAGAAACGCTTGGGACCATTCTGGAGTGGGACTTGTTCATGGGAATGGACTCTGATTTACGATAACACACGTATTATCGCCCTGTTAACAGTCTTCTTCTTTAGAACTTGCTTTTGATTACGTGAAGCAACTTTAGAAGAAGGATGGTAGCTAGTAAATGCTTTCTGTACTAAGACAAAAACGCTGTCCCCATGTAAAATCACTTCAACCCGTGTTTGCCGTTAAACACACACGCACGCTCTCACGCTGCTTCCCACCATCCCTGGCTACACAGAATAGAAATTGGCAAACGCAACGAACTCAGGAGGTAGCTACTGCTCTGCCTTTCAGGGGAAAGGTGGAAAGACAACAATAAAATAAAATGAAAAGAAATATTTTCCAAGTGAATACCGACAAGCAAGATTTTTAAAAATAATTTTCTATTTTTTTTCTTTTTTTTACTTATTTGGAATTTCTACAAAAGTACCATTTCAATGTCCTTTCAACAACAACAACAAACCAACGTTAGATACGACATCGCAAGGAGCAACATGAACTCTCCATGTGGTAGCTCCATTCCATTTTCCTATAGCGCCTCGCGTGGGCTTGATCACTGTAGGTGGTCTTAATTGTATCTCACCGAGGCCCTCACCCCCACCCATCACCCAGGAAGGGCGGTGGCCCCCTACGGATTTCCAAAGCCAGTACGTCGTCAGGCGACGAGCGAGGCACCGAAAACCTGACGGAAGACACCTCTGGGATAGGAACATGCCTCGAGATTTTTCCCAAAGAGCCAAGGGTGTTCTCTCCCATGGCCATCCAGCAAAGCAGTCCGCAAGCCCATTACTATGCATCAGCATTTGAGGAAGTAGCCGGCTGGTCCGGAAAGAGGGGGTGGCTACATGCAAGCAAAGGCATAGCATGACTTTAAAAAAAAAAATGCATTTCTTGTTAAGAGGATAAAAATTCACTTATTTGGGTCCTTCACATCTCTTTGGATTTCATGGTCGGACATCCAGGCACTTGGGAGGGTGAAGAACAATTACTCTTGTAATACCCTTGCGCCGGTTGTAAGCCCAGACACACCTAGACAAGGTTTTCCTTTGAACGTGTGATTTTTTTTTCCCGTTCTTTTTATTTTTTGTCCCTTAAATAGGTGGGCATTAATTTCAGCAGAGCCAGGGTCTGTCTGAGCTAGGACAGCCCTGACCATCTCCCTCCCTCCCTTCCGGTCGCTACCCCTTCACGTATCCTTATGCCCAAGTCTCCAACTGGTGTCCCTCCCCAAGCAAACCCTCGGCGAGGAAGCAATAAGAGTCGAGGGTCCTTACCTTGCCCGAACACCCCGGCGTCCAGGAAGACACAGCTCACGGCCAGGAGCTTCAGCCACACATCCATGGTCATGATCAGGAAATCGGCCTGGGGCACAGCATGCGTCCCTGTCCCTCTGCGGAGGGGAGAACAACGGTTATCGCTGGGCCGGTGCGTCCCCCGCGGGAAAAACCCGGCGACAGAGGCGAGGCCCGAGCGCCTACCCTGCTCGGATGTCCTCTCAGACCCTCAGCGATCTCCTCCTCTGCAGCCCCGAGAGCAAACCGCTCGCTGGCCTCCTCCGCGGGCGGGAGGCGGTGATGTCAGATTCGGTTTTACTAACTTCTCCAAAAGGGCTGCACCGTGGGCCTCTTCGCAGGAAGTCAAGACACTCGTTCAAAGCCAGCTCGGGGAGGCATCTCACTTCCTCCGTGCACGCCGCGGGGCCCGGGGTGGAGGCCTTGGGAGAGATTTCTGTCCCTCCAAGGAAGATGGGCTTTGGAGTATCCCAGTGGTGTTCCCCTCACAATACTCATTCCTGTGTGAAAACACCGTATCCTCCCTCCCCCCCTATCCCACCCCCCAATAACCAATAATGTTCTTACCCAAGAGATGATCGTGCAGGTTGGGCATGGGTGGCGGGCGGGCGGGGTGGGGGGGGTGGGTGGCAAGGTGATTCGTTCGTAGACAAGACCTGGATTTGATTTTACATGACCACAGGAATCCTATCCTATCTAATAAAAGAGTAATATGCAGATTGATCATCACTGCAACACACAATATAGCTGCCCCCATGTGGTCAAAGATCCTGCCCCCATGTGGACACAGGATGGCCACCACAAGATGGCCAGCAGGAGAGGGCAGTTGGGAGGCACCTGGCCTGCAAGGGAGGGCAGTTGGAGGTGATCAACCCTGCAGGAGAGGGCAGTTAGGGGTGACCAGGCCGGCAGAGGAGGGAAGTTGGGGGCAAACAGGCTGGCAGCGGAGTGGTTAGGGGGTGATCAGGCTGGCAGGCAGAAGTCGGTTAGGGGCAATCAGGAAGGCAGGCAGGCAAGCAGTTGGGAGCCAGCAGTCCTGGATTGTGAGAGGGATGTCCGACTGCCCGTTTAGGCCCGAAGGTGGGATCGGGCCTAAACGGGCAGTCGGACATCCCTCAAGGGGTCCCAGATTGGAGAGGGTGCAGGCTGGGCTGAGGGACAACCCCCCTCCATGCATGAATTTTGTGCACCGGGCCTCTAGTAGTATAATAAAGAGCTAATATGCTAATTAGACCAAACAGCCGGACGACCTTCCGGACGTCCTTCCAGACAACCTTCCGGACAAAGCCGGGACTGTGAGGGCCGAGCCCCTTGCACGAATTTTGTGCATCGGGCCTCTCGTGGATCAATAATTACCTATTGGTTATTTTGGGCAGTGGTTGTCCTGTCCCATGAGGGTATTAGAAAACCCAGTCATGTGACAACTTGAACACTCACACCATCTCCCACGCAAAGACCCGCTGAGGGCTTAGCAGGGTCGGCCCAACTCTTGCCCTGATCTCCTGGCAGGGCCCAGGACTGGAATCGGAACTCGCGGCCACGACAGCAAATCCTGCTTCAAAAAACTCATGCTCCCTGTTGACGAGGGAAAGACGGGCAAGAGAACTCAAGATGGGTCTCTTACAGAAGTTAACCCTTTTTCCCCCCCTCAGCAATACTTCCCAACCCTTTTCACGAAAAGAGGCAAATGGCCCCGGCCGGTGTGGCTCAGCGGGTAGAGCGTTGGCCTGTGGCCTGAAGGGTCCCGGGTTCGATTCCCGGTCACGGGCACGTGCCTTGGTTGCAGGCTCGATCCCTGGTCGGGGGTGAGGGGGGTGGGGGCGTGCAGGAGGCAACCCATCAATGTGCCTCTCTCACGTCGATGTTTCTCTCTCTGTCTCTCCCTCTCCCTTCCACTCTCGCTAAAAATCAATGGGAAAATATCCTGGGGTGAAGATTAACAACAAAAAAAGAAATAAAATAAAAACGAAGAGGCAAATTAACATACAATGCTCTCATGATTCTGAGGGGGTTCCTGGTACATCCCTAAAAATGCAAACTATGTACCAGTATTTATTGAAAGCATACGGGTATTAGTGGACACTCACAGTTCAAGCCCATGTTGTTTGAGGGTCAGCTTTAGCTCCACAGCTTCTATCTTAAGATACATTTGCAGTGGAAATCCATCCGGGGGTTAGCTTTGAATATTTTTTAATATATTTTTATTGATTTCAGACAGGAAGGGAGGGGAGAGAGAGAGAGAGAGAGAGAGAGAGAGAGAGAGAGAGAAACATCCATGATGAGAGAGAATCATGGATCGGCTGCCTCCTGCATGCCCCCTACTGGGGATGGAGCCCACACCCTGGGCCTGGGCCTTGAATGGGAATCGAACCGTGACCTCCTGGTTCCTAGGTCCAAGCCCGAGCCCTGAGCCACGCCGGCCCGGCTGGCTTTGAATATTTTTGAGCAAACCCTTGTGTTCACTTAGCTTGCTGCTCCGGCAGCAAACGGATTGGGGGGAAAGCGTGTGACACCCAGTCTTTTAAAGGGGAGCCGAGTCTATAAAATATACTCTATAACAGGCCAGGGACAGGGGTGCAGGCGCCTTAAAGAGACATGTAAAAAGGTCTTTGAAGCCCTGGCCGGTGTGGCTCAGTGGATAGAGCGTCGGCCTGCGGACTGAAGGGTCCCGGGTTCGATTCCGGTCAAGGGCATGGACCTTGGTTGGGGGCACATCCCCAGTGTGGGGTGTGCAGGAGGCAGCTGGTGGATGTTTCTCTCATTGATGTTTCTAACTATCCCACTCCCTTCCTCTGTGAAAAATCAATAAAATATATTTTTTTAAAAAAAGTTATTTGAAGACCATGGCTTTGAAGAAATAGGAAGAATTTAGGAGATGCAATTCCATTGGGACCTCCATTTGGACGGGTGGGCACATGTAGGAGCGCCGTCCATCCCCACCCCCACCCCCACCCCAGTGGCTCACGATCGATCCATTGATCGGTAGTGAAAACAGACTAGTAAACAAACAATTACAGTGCATCCTGAGCACGCGGTGTGGCCTCAGGAGGAAGTGATCCGCCATGGCTGAGTGGCCCTGGGGGGGTGGGGGGGGCCACGGGGCCGGATGGGGGAGAGGCGGGCACACCTGCACGAGGGTTCCACCCAAGCACCTAGTTTGAGAAAGGAAAGGGCTTGGGTTTCCCCGCCTCACCGTGCAGAGGAGGGTTTGGGAGGGAGGGAGGGGTGGACGCTTGGATGGGACCCTACAGGGTTAGAGTTCAGCCTGGGGGTGGGACCATCAGAGCATCCAGATCAGGGAGGGATAGGATGAGTGTATTCTTCTCTCCCTCTCTCTCTCTCTCTCTCTCTCTTTCTCTCTCTCTCTCTCTCTTTCTTTAATCCTCCCCTGAGTCTATTTTTCCATTGATTTTCAGAGAGAGTGGGAGAGGGAGAGACAGAAACATCCATGTGAGAGAGACACATGTGTTGGTTGCCTCCTGCTCGCACCCCGACCAGGGCCTGGGGGGCCGAGGAGGAGCCTGCCACCGAGGTACGTGCCCTTGACCGGAATCAAACCCGGGACCCTTGGGTCTGCAGGCCGGCGCTCTATCCACTGAGCCATGCCGTCCAGGGCGATGACATGGATTCTTGATCCATCCTTCCGTCCATGGCACAGGGAGGACTGCACTGAGGGTGGGGACATTGGTGAGACCGGGCCCAAAGGAGGGAGGAGTGATGAGGGCCGGACCCGAAGGAGGCGCGGAGGCAGGTGGTAGGGACCGGAAACAAAGACACGGAAGACATTGTTGCGTCGATGACACGCCTGGGGGTCGCCAGGGGGAGGCGGCGTGTGGCAGATGCGGGTCAAGGCAGAGCTCTCGCCGTCTCCCCCGGTCCCCACGTCTCCTGCTTTGCATTAGACAGACGCTTCCCTCTTCTTCTTCTTCTTCTTCTTCTTCTTCTTCTTCTCTGCAACCATCTCATTTCCATTTTCCCTCAAAAAAACAATGTGCTTCAAACGATGGAGAAACCAAACAGGAACTAGACGTGTAGATACAGAGAACACGCTGATGGTTGCCAAACGGGGGTGGGGGGGATGGTAAAAACATAAATGAATGAATAAGAATAGGAATATACAACTTGGCCTGGCCAGTGTGGCTCAGGGGTTGAGTATCGACCTCTGAACCAGGAGGTCACGGTTCAATTCCCAGTCAAGGGCACATGCCCGGGTTGGGGGCTCGATCCCCAGTGGGGGGCGTGCAGGAGGCAGCTGATCCGTGATTCTCTCTCATCATTGATGTTTCTCTCTCTCTCTCCCTCTCCCTTCCTCTCTGAGATCCATAAAAATATATATATGACTTGGTAAGATCTCATGTTTATAACATTTCATCTTCTTTATGCCATGCCCCTTCTAAGCAACTTTTGGCTGATACATTCTCATTCTCTCTCTCTCTCTCTCTCTCTCTCTCTCTCTCTCTCTCTCTCTCCCCCCCCCCCCCCCCCCCCCCCCTCCCCCCCCCCCCCCCTCTCTCTCCCTCTTCCCCCAAGCACGCAGAATGTGTGCAGTGACATAAGCTCCCAGGAGAGAGGAGAGGGGGTGAACCTGTGCTGAAGACCGCCCAGGTCAGCGAGGGCGCATGGGGAAGACTCCCCAACCGTGAGCGCTTGCAGGCGAGCTCCCCGCACAGCAGCTCTCCACACGGCCCCCCACCACGGGCATAGGAAGTGGCACCTCGGTCTGCAGCTGAGAACAGCTAGTGCAAGTCTTGGTGTCACCCTCCCCCCGCCACCCCAGGGAGCTGCCTCTGATGTGGGTGGAGAAGCGCTCAGCCCAGACGCTCCGCTGGCTCCTCCCTCCCCTCCTCCCCCCTCCTCCCTCCCCTCCTCCCTCCCAGCTCTGCAGCTGCCACGTGTGGGCCCTGAGCCGTGAGAGGGGACAGGGGGACCTACAGAACCAGAGGCGTGGCTGACAAGGGGGTCGTGACCCTTGGTCTCCCTGTGGGATGCCCTCCTGACCCACAACCCCCCGCTGCTGGGAGCAGGTCCTGGGGCGCTGGGGGCACCCCCTTGGTGGTGGCCGGCCAGCCTCCACCCCGCTGCCCGGGAGGGGGGGCCCGGAAGGCGCTCAGGAGGCTGTGGTTCCCCTTCTCACAGTCCCCGCTGCAGCTTGGCCTCCCGGGCTGCCCTGCAGGACGGGCTGGGCTCCTGAGGGTACCTCTTCCCGCTGGCTGAGGAGTGCGGGGTGTGGGGGCCATGCAGCAGGCCGGGGTTCGCCGCACGGGGGTCGGGGGGGCTGAGCTCCAAGGTCAGAGCCGGGAGCTGAGCTCAGCGCCCAGGTCCCAGCCCCCGGAGGCGGTAGATGCAGCACCTGGCAACAGGTGAGCGTTCCCATGGAGATGACATGCATGACAGGGACAGCGGTTCCTCCCCTCACACACATCCCTGCCCTGCGTCATGCGTCCATCGATCCATTTCTGTTCCAGACAGGATCCTTTCTCATTTCAATAAAGAAGGGACGATTTGACCGGCCAGCCAGTGCGGCTCAGTGGCTGAGTTTCAACCTATGAACCAGGAGGTCACGGGTTCGATTCCCCGTCAGAGCACAGGGTTGTGGGTTTGATCCCCAGTAGGGGGCATGCAGAAGGCAGCCAATCCATGATTCTCTCTCATCATTGATGTTTCTCTCTCTCCCCCTCCCTTCCTCTCTGAAATCAATAAGAATATATTAAATACATATATATATATATATATTTACTAGAGGCCCGATGCACGAAGATTCGTGCAAGAATGGGCCTTCCTTCCCCTAGCTGCCGGCACCGCCTTCACTCTGGCCCGGAGCCGCCTTTCCGCCTTCCCACACTGCCCAGAGGCCCAGAGCGACCCCGGCTGCTCGGCACCTGTGTATGCAAATTAGCCCGCCATCTTTGTTGGGTTGATTTGCATACTCACTCCTGATTAGCTGGTGGGTGTCGCGCAGGTACGGTCAATGTGCACCTTTCTCTTTTATTAGTGTAGATCTCAAAGACATTACATCGAGACTGATAGACAGGTAGACAAAGAAACCGCCGAATCCTAACGACTGGGGCCCCTCCGTGAGGTCTGGGGAGGGGGGCGGTCACTGTCCAAGCCTTTTGATGTTTCTTGTTTGAGTTTATCACACACGTGTCAGAGGAAGAAGAAGTAACAAACCTGCACCTGGGCCTCCCGGGCTGGGCTCCTGTGTGGCCTGCGCCAGGCCGGAAGTCGCCCTCTGCTTGTTTGCTGAGGAGATGGACACCACACTCCGGGGGGGGCGGGGAGCGTGTGCACCTGAGGACGGAAGGAGAGGCCTGCGTTCAGGGAGAGGACACTTTCAAGGACACATTTGTGGGCGGACTCCCCCTCCGCCTGGGAAATGGGCCCGATGCAGAGACCTAGAATCTAGTCTTTTATTTAAAACTAGAGCCCTGGTGCACGAATTCGTGCACAGGTGGTATCCAGCCAGTCTGCCCCGATTGGGGCCGGTCGGGGGCGGGGCTGGCTGGGGTAGGGGTGGTGGGTGGTTGGCCAGCTGGCCCTGCCCCCGTTCTCGGTGGGTTGGGCCAATCAGGGGAGGGGCCGGATGGGGGGAGGAGCCATGGGCAGTTGGCAGGTCAGCCCCGCCCCCTGGTCAAACTCCCAGTTGAACTCCAGGTCAAACTCCCGGGAGGGGACAATTTACATATTAGCCTTTTATTATATAGGATGTTATCTATTGAGTTTTTGAGAGAGAGAGAGAGAGAGAGAAAGAGAAACATTGATGTGTTGTTCTGCTCATCTGTGCATTCATTGGTTGATTCTTGTATGTGCCCCGACCGGGGACCAAACCTGCGACCTTGGTGTACCAGGACGACGCTGTAGCTAACTGGGCCAGCCGGCCAGGGCTGCTAGAATCTCGCCTTGTTTCTGCTGTGAATGAGCCGAGTGCTCTCCTGAGTGAGCATCAACTTCGTAATTGTCAACAGTTTTCCCGCTGGAAGAAATAAAGGCAAATATTAGTATCTGAGGTTTAAGAGCTCAGAAATAAAGGTGAGCCCGACCAGCGTGGCTCTAGAGTTGAGTGTCGACCTATGACCTGGAGGTCAAGGCTCGATTCCCCGTCAGGGCACATGCCCGGGGTTGCGGGCTCGATCCCCAGTGGGGGGCGTGCAGGAGGCAGCCGATCCCTGATTCTCTCTCATCATGGATGTTTCTATCTCTCTCTCCCTCTCCCTTCCTCTCTGACATCAATAAAAAAATTTTTTTTTAAATAAAAGTTTAATAAAAAGAAGAAAGAGAGGTGAACTTACTCTGATGTGGAGGTTTCAGGGCCCCTGGCTTACCCAGGTAACATCTTTCCCTTCTACAGCATCAGTTACATAAATGGGTCGTATTAAAAAACATCTCTTCACCCTGGACGGTGTGGCTCAGTGGATAGAGCGCCGGCCTGCGGACTGAAGGGTCCTGGGTTCGATTCCAGCCAAGGGCATGTGCCCAGGTTGTGGGCTCGATCCCCAGTGTGGGGCGTGCAGGAGGGAGCCGATCCAAGATGCTCCCTCATCACGGACGTTTCTATTTCTCTCTCCCTTCCCCTTCCTCTCTCTGAAATCAATAAAAGTATATTTAAAAAATAAAATAAAAAAACAGCTCTTTCATTTTCCACAGCGAGAGCTGCCGTGTACTTGACATGATGTGACGTGCGTCGACGGGACAGGCGTGAGGATTTCAAGTGTCACGTGAGGCCCCGTGCTCCTCCCCACGAGGGGGCGGGGGGCACCTCTCGTGGCACAAAGTCGCATTGACGGGGCGTCAGAGAGGCTGTTACTCGGGAACTCAGCCGCCTTTGGCAGAAAAAACAAACGGCCTTTGTTTATGTTAGCCTTTCCACGTGCCACAGGAAACGTAAGCCCTCACATGTAAGCAGATGCACGCTCTGCACACCGGGCTGTAGGCCCACGGGCACTTATTTCATTCACCAGGAACGCGGCCGGGTGCGGGGAGCTGGGTATTTACAGGCTCAAGACCTTCCATTTTGCCCAAAAAAGCAAAGCGGTACACGCACCTGAACCTGAAAAGCTTTAGGTCCATGGTTGGCAAACTGCGGCTCGCGAGCCACATGCGGCTCTTTGGCCCCTTGAGTGTGGCTCTTCCACAAAACACCACGGCCTGGGCGAGTCTACTTTGGAGAAGTGGCGTTAGAAGAAGTTTACATTTAAAAAATGTGGCTCTCCAAAGAAATGTCAATCGTGGTACTGTTGATAGTTGGCTCTGTGGACTCATGAGTTTGCCGACCACTGCTTTAGGATATGTGTTTTCCCAGATGATTTTCATCGCAAACCTCTTGCTTTTCTATCCTTGATCTTGCGATATGAACATACAAGCAGACGCGTAAAAAGTCAACAATGACACAAACGCGTGATGCTTGCTTAGCTTCCTACGCGAACCTCTCTTCTTGAGTTTTGAACCCAGCGCCCCGAAATGACCAAATCCCAGGTTTATTCGAAGCAGCTGAGACTTTACAATGGGACACCGGGCGCCGACATTCTAGTTAAAACAGCCACACCTCTCTCGGTTACACGCGGGGACTCCTTCCTGGATGCGCTCCTGGGATTCCTCTGTGTTCATACTGAGGCTGATAGTCCAGGGGCTTTGTTTATTACTCATAACTTTGTGATCATTCAACCACCTTTCTGTTTTGGACAGAGAGGCGGTCTTGAACGGCTGAGATGAAGTAGGTGTGCGTCGGATTCAGTTCTCAACTCACTTCATATTCAAGAAATATAACAGCCCTGATCGGTGTGGCTCTGTGGATAGAGCGTCGGCCTGCGGACTGGAGGGTCCCAGGTTCGAGTCCGGTCAAGGGCATGTGCCTTGGTTGCGGGAACATCCCCAGTGGGGGGCGTGCAGGAGGAAGCTGACCGATGTTTCTCTCTCATCATTGTTTCTAACTCTCTATCCCTCTTCCTTCCTTTCTGTAAAAAAATCAATAAAATATATATTTTTTAAAAAAGGCCCGGTCGGTGTGACTCAGTGGTTGTGCGTTAACCTATGAACCAGGAGGTCACATGTTCGATTCCCGGTCAGGGGCACATGCCCAGATTGTGGGCTCGATCCCCAGTAGGGGGCGTGCAGGAGGCAACCGATCCATGGTTCTCTCTTATCATGGATGTTTCTATCTCTCCCTCTCCCTTCCTCTCTGAAATAAATTTTTTTAAAAAAGTAACTTGCTTTAAAAAAAAAGAAAGAAAAAGAAATCTAACGGGTTCATCTCTGAAAGGGCCAGAATGCTTAAAGCAAAAATCTCTCGACTCTCGGAGTTATGATTAAGTTTCATTAAGCAGATGGACCCTTTCCCTGACATATTCATAGTCAATCAATGGTGAGCGTTGAGGTCCCCCTACGTCCTTGACCTTGGATGAGGCCGTGGGGGTCAGCCTGGGCACCGTGGACATTAGGGCCGGGTAATGAATTCTCGGTTGGAGGGCCTGTTCTGTTAGCAGCCTCCCGGCCTCTTCCCACCAGAAGCCAGGAAGAGCTCCCAGTTGCAAAATGACCCCATGGTGGCACGGGACCTGGGGGATGGGGGCAGAGAAGGTAAAACTTCCCCCAGTGAAACTGCTGGATTGGGCGGTAGGGATTTTTCGCAATTAATACATTACGACGGGGAACAGCATCTGCTCACCTGGCCTGGCTTTACCATCGCTCTGAGCTCACACGGGCACAGGGTGGCATCCTTTCTCTCCTTTTTCCGCCGCCAGAAAGCACGGCCAGAAAGGGAGGAAGATGCCTTGTTATCAGGGAAGGAGATGGGGCAGAAACAGAATGCTGGGGACCAGCTAGAACTGTAAGGAATGTGAGCCCTGTTCTGTGAACCGTGGTGGTTTTGTTCTGGTTCAGGAAGGCGCATGCGAACCTGGCGGGGAGCTGCACGCGGGACCTGGGCGCGCACCTGGGAGCTGCGATCGTGGAAAGATGCCCAGCCCTTTGCAGACCCACAGGCCTTTGCAAACCTCCAGACCCGTAAACGGTCCACTGGGCATACCCTTCGCCTACTCCCCCATGTAATCCTTATCCTTCTACCCAACACGAGCAGCCGGCTTATGGGGGGGCAGAGCAGGTGTGTGTGGCTGACCTGCCGCGCTCCCACGCTGCCGGCAGGATGGGAATCAACGCTCCTACTAGTAAGTGACTCAAGCCTGTGTCTGCGGAATTGGCTCCAGTCGTGACAGGCAGCACGGAACGGTTGTCCGGTTACAACAGCATCCGAATACACCGCGTGGGGGAAACACACACACGGGCATCGTCCCGGGTTCCGTGGTCCCCGGAGACACCCCACCTCCCGCCTGTAACGCGTACAGATGCAGAAATCGGTCGCTTTGCAAGCGAAGACGAACGAGTGGGTTTCCTAGGATCGCAAGGGCCTGTCGCTGGAACAGAACCTTGACTCTGCTGCCTGGGGCTCCCGGGGCCGCCTCCCACCCAGGCCCCGTCCCGGGGCCGCCTGACGTCACGTGGACGCGGGCTGGCCGAGTCCTGCTGGAGGGCCTCAGCCCTGGGCAGCTCCCCGCAGAAACGTTAACGAGCCCCGGCTCCCCGGCACCGGCCACTCCCCTACTGGGGCCCTGACCTCGGCGGGCGGCGGGCGGGCGGCAGCTTCTGCAGGGAGTTTGCGGCTTCGTGGGCTGTTTCTAATTTAGTCACCTCACAGACAGCCCCCTCCTCCTGTCCCCCACGCCCCCTCCCCGTCCCCGAGCCCAGAGGAAGTTGTCCTTGCAGAGACCAGCATCCAGTTGGCGGACTAATGAGCTCCACGCTGCTTGACGCACAGGCCTGCCTTTTCTTCCCCTTGAAAAGGCACTTTGTGTGAGTGCTCAGCCCAAAGCTCCACCAATGCCCTCGCCCGGTCACCCCCACAGCAGAGAGAGGGGGAAAGCGCCCCTATCCACCGGCCCACGTGGCGTGAGCAAGAATCAGAACCTCGCTCCCTGACGTCTCTCGGGTGTGGAACCCATTCGCTTCCATGGCACGTTCTAGCCCAGAGGTCGGCAAACTCATGAGTCCACAGAGCCAAATATCAACAGTACAACGATGGACATTTCTTTGGAGAGCCGCATTTTTTAAACGTAAACGTCTTCTAACGCCACTTCTTCAACATAGACTCGCCCAGGCCGTGGTGTTTTGTGGAAGAGCCACACTCAAGGGGCCAAAGAGCCGCATGTGGCTCGCGAGCCGCGGTTTGCCGCCCATGGTTCTACCCAATCCAGTCAAACGCCCCATTCCAGGAAGCTCGTCCCCCCTAATGAAAGCACTAATTAAAGCCGCTCCCCCAATTTAAGACCGGCCCTGGCCATCCTGGGAGTGTGCTTAGTCAAGTCTGCCCCCTGAGCTCAGGATGGCCCATACCCAAGTGTGTTTTCCAAGGCCCAACAACAGGGGCCGTGTCTTAACCTCATTATTGGATTCTTTAAAATCGAGGGCAAAACAAAGGGGAACTTGGGGATCTCCAGAGAAAGAGAACCAGCAGGCTACATGTGAAGGCCACCCCCAAAGTCCTAGCCAGAAAGCCTGCTGCTTTCTTGGGTGCCCCGGGGGTGTTTTATTTTATTTTATTTTTATATATCTTTATGGATTTCAGAGAGGAAGGGAGAGGGAGAGAGAGAGAGAGAAACATCCATGACGAGAGAGAATCACGGACCGGCTGCCTCCTGCACGCCCCACACTGGGGATCGAGCCCACACAACCCGGGCCTGTGCCCTTGACCGGGAGTCAAACCGTGACCTCCTGGGTCATAGGCCGACGCTCAGTCACTGAGCCACGCCGGCCGGGCCTGGCCCGTGGATGCCTTAGCAGCACACCCCCGCTGGGAAGACTGGAGAATATTCTGTGGTCAGTCAGGGAGGCTTTCCCCGACAAGAAGTCTAGGAGCGCGTGTTGTCTGTGCTTGGCCACCAGCGTGCCGGGCCTTTCATCAGCTCATTGAACACGGCTCCGTGCAGCGTCCCCAATGCTGACCCACGAGGTCCAGCCCTTGAGGATCTGCAATTCCCCTTCCGTGTCACCTTCGCTGCCACCCCGCAAGCCTGCCGAGGACCGAGCGTGTCAGGATGTTAGGCAATCACATTTCATAACGAAGAGCGAGAACAAATAAAAATGCCGTCTTGGCCGACGGCACTGTTTACATACTCGTGGGCCCCACCGACAGCCAATCACCCCGCTACCTACCAGGAAACCGTCCCTTCTGTTCAGAGAAAGGTGAAGCTGGGGACCCTCAGGCTCCGATCCAGAGTGCTCCCCACAGCCATGGGGGTGCCAGGTAAAACACAGGACACCAAGCATTGGCACACGTGTGGGACACGCTTAGACATTAGACCGTGCTATTCATTCACAATTCACACGTAACCCGTGTCCCTAGCTGGCTTGGCTCAGTGGATAGAGCGTCGGCCTGTGGACTGAAGGGGTCCTGGGTTTGACTCCGGTCAAGGGCACATGCCTGGGTTGCGGGCTCGATCCCCAGTGTGGGGCGTGCGGGAGGCAGCCGATTAATGAGTCTCTCTCATCATTGATGTTTCTATCTCTCTCTCTCCCTCTCCCTTCCTCTCTGAAATCAATAAAAAAAATATTTAAAAAAAAAAAAAAGAAAGAAAGAGAGCCCTAACCGGTTTGGCTCAGTGGACAGAGCGTCGGCCTGCGGACTCAAGGGTCCCGGGTTTGATTCCGGTCAAGGGCATGTACCTTGGTTGCGGGCACATCCCCAGTAGGAGGTGTGCAGGAGGCAGCTGATCGATGTTTCTCTCTCATCGATGTTTCCAACTCTCTATCCCTCTCCCTTCCTCTCTGTAAAAAATCAATAAAATATATTTTTTAAAATGGAGGAAAAAAAGAAGAAAAAAGAGAAAGGAAGGAAGGAAGGAAGAAGAGACAGAAAGGTGTTAATTAAATGAGTGAGTAAATGAGCACATGGCATTTCAAGGAGATATTGGATATGTCACGAGTAATTATCAGCTTTAGAAAGAGTCTAACACATTCCTCCTTTCCTGTCCGCGGCCAGGCAAGCGGCAGACTCAGCGCCAAGTGGAAGCCAGGCCATGGGACGTGGGCACCCAAGGCAGCAGGCTGCCATAAAGCGTGCGCACTAAATCACGGCTGGGCAGGCCATTAACACAGACATGTCAAGTTCAGCGAGCCCGGAGCCAGAAGCCGGAGTCCCAGAATGGAAACAAGGAGCGGACGCCGGTGAAAGAGGAGATGCAGAACTGGAGAAATCCCGGAGGCCGCGGGAGGGACGACCGCAGTTCTGTGCCTGCGGGCAATGGCCTTGGCGTTCCACGTGACGGCGTGCCCGATCCCGGAATAGGCCGCCCGAGTTCAAGGGTGGGCTTGGCGGCTGACCGGACCCCGTGAGGAAGAACGGCCCCTCCTCCTGTGACAGCCAGAAGGGATGGTAATACCTACCTCCCAGGGTCGGTGTGAGAATTAAACAGAAAAGTGTCTGCAAAGCCCTAGAGCCGTGGTCGGCAAACTGCGGCTCGCGAGCCACACGCGGCTCTTTGGCCCCTTGAGTGTGGCTCTTCCACAAAAGACCACGGCCTGGGCGAGTCTATGTTGAAGAAGTGGCGTTAGAAGAAGTTTAAGTTTATTTATTTATTTTTTATATACTTTTATTGATTTTTTACAGAGAGGAAGGGAGAGCGATAGAGAGGTAGAAACATCAATGGGAGAGAAACATCCATCAGCTGCCTCCTGCACACCCCCCACTGGGGATGTGCCCGCAACCAAGGTACATGCCCTTGACCGGAATCGAACCTGGGACCCCTCAGTCCGCAGGCCGACGCTCTGTCCACTGAGCCACACCGGTTAGGGCAGAAGTTTAAGTTTAAAAAATTTGGCTCTCAAAAGAAATTTCAATCGTTGTACTGTTTGATATTTGGCTCTGCTGACTAATGAGTTTGCCGACCACTGCCCTAGAGTGTTGGCCTATGGACTGTAGGGTCCCGGGTTCGATTCCAGTCAAGGCACATGCCTGGGTTGCGGGCTCGATCCCCAGTAGGGGGCGTGCAGGAGGCAGCCGATCCATGATTCTCTTTCATTATGGATGTTTCTATCTCTCTCTCCCTCTTTCTTCCTCTCTGAAATCAATAGAAATACATTTTTAAGAAAAAGTGTCTGCAGAGAATGTAGCCTCGTCCCTAACACATAGCTGTTGGCAGTAGGAGGCCCTGACTCAATTTGGAGAGGTAAGATAATGTAAGAAATAATTTTAAACACACACACACACACACACACACACACACACACACACACACAAAGGGCTCTGGGTAGGGTGGCAGCATTTATCAGTATGCTTAGACCTGTCCCAGCTTTTGGATATCAAAAGCCAAGGAAACAAAAGAGGATTAAAATGAAGAGAAGGAGCAAAAGAACTCCCAGGGCCTTTGAGAACTGGAGGAGAAGGGAAAAGCAGGTGTGGCCCTCATCGGTGTGGCTCGGTGGACAGAGCGTCGGCCTGCGGACTGAAGGGTCCCAGGTTCGATTCCGGTCAAGGGCATGTGCCTTGGTTGCGGGCACATCCCCAGTAGGAGGGTGTGCAGGAGGCAGCTGATCGATGTTTCTCTCTCATCGATGTTTCTAACTCTCCCTTCCTCTCTGTAAAAAATCAATAAAATATATATTTTTAAAAAAAACTTTAAAAGAAAAAAGAAAAGGAAAGGAAAGTAGGTGTGTCCACCCAGAAACAGGGGAGTAAAGCCGAACAGGTCATGAACATCCATCACGCCCAGGCCCCAAAGTAACAGAGAGCCACAGTGCGTACCGCGGGAGTGTCCCAGGCTGGTTCCCAGGGGCCAGGCGGGCACCCATCCTCCCCTCTGACACCCGGAAACACACACCGAAACTCACACACACAGTGTAAAACTCACACACCAGCACGCACACGCACACACACACACACACACACACACATTGGCTTCGCTCTTCCTTTTTCTCAACAAGACAGGAAGCCCTCCATACCCTTCACACAGGCGACCACACCCAGGGTGCCTCTGAGCACTTGAGCTGCTAGTTAGTTGCTAGTTAAGATAGTTAGACAGACGGATAGACAGAGGATAGATAAGATAGGTAACTAAATTTCCTATACCCTAGATGTTTTTCAAGTGCTTTTTCACATGTCAAATCATTTCATCCTCACAACGCTGTTACTTCACAGCTGAGGGGTCATAGAAACAGAGAAGTGAACTAACTTCCCCAAGGATGCGGAGCAGATCAAGGGCAGAATTAGACTCAAGAGCAGCGCTGGCCAAGGTCAACATACCAGCACCCACGCCTGTCATGCTGAGCTTTCTAACCCTCACACGTTAACGTGCAATGAATAAAAAACGACGAACACGGCGTTTTCACGTTTTTTTTTTTCTATGCACACTACGTTTTTGAAATCTGTCCTCTAATTGCCTGTGTAGCACCGCTTACTTTGGACTGGCCAGTCACAGGTCACGACCTCAGGAGGCAGGTCTGGGAAGTGGCTGCCAGTGGGCACCAGGCGGTTCTATTGTCTGGACATTTTTGCTTTATGCTTGACATCGCTCCACGTCCGGCTTCAAAAACGACACACCTTGCAGACTGGGTTAGTGCGTTCCGCCTACGTAACTATCCTCAGCTCTAAATAAGAATGCAAGTATGGCCGAAGCCGGTGTGGCTCAGTGGATAGAGCGTCGGCCTGCGGACTGAAGGGTCCCGGGTTCGGTTCCGGTCGAGGGCATGTACCTTGGGTGCGGGCACATCCCCGGTGGGGGGTGTGCAGGAGGCAGCTGATGGGTGTTTCTCTCTCATCATGGATGTTTCTACCTCTCTACCCCTCTCCCTTCCTCTCTGTAAAAAAATCAATAAAAACATATTTAAAAATAAATAAATAATGCAAGTGTGCTGCCTGTGTTGACTCCAGAAGGAGTCTCCGTGCACAACGGCTGAGGACGAGAATGGGAACCTATTAGACGAGAATGGGAACCCAGTTTATGCAAACGAGCTCCACCCTCTCCAGCCGCTCACCTCTGACCCTGAGCCTCGGTTCCACGCTGCAACATCAGGCCCCCTTCTCCCTCCTTCCCCCCAAAAACTACCCATATCCTTCTGCTTGGGGGCGCAGCCCCTCCTGCCCCGGAATGTCTCCCAACCAACCCTCCTTTCTCGTATGAGTTCCTAACCCAGCAATCTACTTGAGCTTCAGCGGGGGGAGGGGGGGGGTTCATGCAGGATCCCCAGTATCTCCGAACACCCTCCTGTGCCAGTGCTCTCTGACGTCCCCTGTGGTCAGCTGCTGCTTTGGCCAAGGGAAGAGGGCATCTTTGGAGCCAAAGTCGCAGGACGGGGCGTGTCCCAGACGCCAGAAAGAGGGCACGGGGACAGGAACTACCCCGGGGGCAAAGGCTGCGTGACATGCCGCGTCTCTAGGTCTTGTTCTCGGCACTGTCTCTTTGACACCTTACCCCCCTTTCACGGAGGTTTCCTAAACATTCTCCAGGGTCACCGGTGGGGAACTCGATCGCTGTCCCTTCTTCCCTCTCCCATCCCATAAAGGCGGAACTAGGCTAAGGGAGCATTTGGGGCAGCCCTGGAAGATTTAAAATAGCCCAGCAAAAGGCAGCCTGGGCGGGAGGGGGGCAGAGCGGAAGAAAGAGGAACACCGCCCCCTCCTTGCCTCCCAGACAAGAGTTTCTAGTAAGAGAAGTTATGGGCGGATGGTGTGCAAAGCAGTCTCGGTTCTCTATCAGATGAGCTGGGAAACACCCTCTCCTCCCAATCTTGTGATGTCCTGAGTCCCCCGGGAGCCGTTCTTACCCCACCAGGCACACGGGGTCCCCAGGGACAGCCTCAGCCACACCTCATCCATGGTCCCAGCACTGGGGAGACTCAATCCCATTTCCCCTCAAGGAATCACCTTGGAAGGATCCCATCTCGAGCTCCCTCGCCCATTTCCTGGATAGGGGGGGGCCAATGGGCAGGAGAAACGAACCCCTGGGGCTGGCGCCAGTGAAGGGAGAGGGGAAAACGCGGTGGTTCTCCTCCCGGGCTGCCATGAAGAACGGATAACGCAGTGCCATGGTCCATCTGAACCAATGGGGTGATGGACACCCTTCAGGGGCTCCGTGAGAATGTCCTGCAGACCATGACTCTAGACCGGGGAGTGTTGACCCGGGAGAAAGGGACTACACTGTTCAGAGAGGAACTAGACAAGTCCCTGCGATACCTGGTGTGTGTGGAAGTCAAGTAGGTTACCTACACTGAGTGGCAAGATTATGATGATCCATGAATTCGTGCATGGGTGGGGTCTGGCCAGCCTGGCCAGGAGGAGGGGACATGGGCGGTTGGCTGGCCTGCCTGCTGGTCAAACTCCTGGTCAAGGGGGCAATTTGCATATTAGCCTTTTATTCTATAGGATAGACACGGAGTGGCCAGATTATTACGAGTTCAGAGATCATCATCATCTGGCCACTCCGTGTACTGTTTGGAGGTGTGACCTCTGCTTTATCCAATGGCCAACGATAAGAGCCAACATTTCCCGAGCACGTACTACATGCCATGCCTTTTCCAGACTTGATCCAACTTCATCTCCATATATGCCCATGACACGGGTCCTAGTCCATCCACAGCACTTTATGGATGAGGCGAAGTAACTTGCTCAAGAGCTCCCGACTTATCAGTGATGGCGGGGGGGAGGGGGGGGAGGTTTGGCCCCAGTCTCCTGGTCTTTGGGCCCCCATATGAAGCCACTCTACACCCTAACGTAAGATCACCCAGGAAGAGACTATAAATAAAAAAGAGTGATCCAAAGACTGAATCCTGGGCAACTCTAAAATTTACCCCCCAAAAAAGAAAATAGATGGGCAGAGAGCAGCTAGAGAGGGAGGAGGAAAATCAAGAATGCTGGTGTTGCCCTGGCTGGTGTGGCTCAATGGATGGAGCATCGGCCTGTGGACTGAAGGGTCCGGGGTTAAATTCCGGTCAAGGGCACATGCCCAGGTTGCGGGCTCAATCCCCAGTAGGGGGCGTGCAGAAGACAGCCGATCAATGATTCTCTCTCATCACTGATGTTTCTCTCTCTCCCTCTCCTTTCCTCTCTGAAATCAATATATATATATTTTTAAAAGAAGAAGAAGAAGAATGCTGGTCTCCTTCAAGGTGGGTGGAGTGATGGAGCGGAGATGACCTTGACTGCCTTTCAGACAGCGTGGGGCATCGAGGACTAATCCTCCATCCTTTAGAATAAACACCCGCACACGTGCTTCAGAGGAACTTATGGTACCAGCATGCCACAGCACGGGGAACAGAGGAGGTTCAACAGTTACTCAACGATCTCAGGACAACTCCCTCCGACTAGAACTGCCCAGATTTTCCACGGAACCCATCCCAAGAGGCAGCATCATCGTCACCAGGGACGGGGAAGCCGTTCGATATTGCAACAGGAACACAGAGCTGAACCCTCAAGGATTCAGTCATTGTCCTGGAAATAAGGAGAAAACACCTGTTCGAATGGCATCTCGTGACCACCGGCGCAGTCCAATGTCTCTTCTACGTCTGGACCCGCGCCCGTGGTCCTTACCCTCGACCTTCTATCACAGTCGCTTCTCTAAGCCTCCACGTGGAAGGCAAGAACGGGAGTCTGACTCGGGGAATCACCAGGTAGCCACGGCTCAGGCCTTGGAGGCTCGGGCTGGAGGCACACAGGAGGGTCAGGGTCTCTGGCACGGAACCAAAGGGAGCAGGACATGGAGACCTCCTTCGGGAACGTGGAAGCTGAAGGGTCTGTCTATCTGTTCCCGGGAGTGGACACTGGTAGAATCCATCCGCAAACAATTTGCATCATTTCACCGTCGCTAGGTCTGCATTGTATTGACTTCAGAGAGGAAGGGAGAGGGAGAGGGAGATAGAAACATCAACGAGGAGAGAGAATCACGGATCGGCCGCCTCCTGCACGCCCCCCCCCGACTGGGGATCGAGTCCGCAACCCGAGCATGTGCCCTGAGCGGAAGTCGAACCGTGACCTCCTGGTTCATGGGTCGACGCTAAACCACTGAGCCACACAGGCCGGGCATGACAGTTTGAAATAGAGCAGCATCCGCTCGGATTTCTCACAGTTGTACTTCATCTGAAAGAAGGTGTCTGCGTAATTAAAAAAAAAAAAAAAATGTTTGTTTGCCCTGACCGGTGTGGCTCAGCGGATAGAGCGTCGGCCTGCGGACTGAAGGGTCCCGGGTTCGATTCCGGTCAAGGGCATGCACCTTGGTTGCGGGCACATCCCCAGTGGGGGGGGTGCAGGAGGCAGCTGATGGATGTTTCTCTCTCATCGATGTTTCTAACTCTCTCTCCCTCTCCCTTCCTCTCCGTAAAGAATCAATAAAGTATATTTTTTTTAAAATGTTTGGTGTCCCCTGTGTGCCAAGCACGGCTCCAGAGAGAACCCCGGATGAAGCGCCATCTTGATCCTCAGAGGGCTCCTAGTCTGGGAGTGAGAAGGGGCACGAGGCGTTCGGAAATGTCCCCGTCAGGTGTGCGTGAAGTGTTAGAAGGTGATCGACGGAGAAGAATCCGAGAGCTAGGGGAGGGTCTAGAAGGTTCCATCCTTGAGAGTAATCACTCTTTTCCAGGCAAAGGAGAGAAAGCTTTCGCAGGCAGAAGGAAGAGTCTGAATAACGGCATAGAGGAGGGTGTCTGGGGTTGGAGGGAAAAAAAATGAATAGTACGGTGACCACCTGGATGGGGAGACGGGAGGAGAAAGTCAGAGGGTGCTAGACCAGCATAAGGAGGTCAGTTCTCTAGATCGAAGGGTACAGATAAGAAAACAGAAAATAGATGTGATGGCCCAGCTGGGTGAGTGTTGACCTATGAAACAAGAGGCCATGGTTTGACTCACACGCTCAGGTTGTGGGCTCGATCCCCAGTAGGGGGCGTGCAGGAGGAAGCCGATCAATGATTCTCTCTCATCATTGAAGTTTCTCTCTCTCTTCCCTCTCCCTTCCTCTCTGAAATCAATAAAAATATATTTTTCAAAATTAGATGTGATCCATATTTAACTTGTTTTGTACACTTGAGTGGCCAGATTATTATGATCTCTGATGTATCTATCTGGCCACTCAGTATACATATATATATATATATATATATATATATATATATATATATATATATATATATGTGTGTATATATATATATATATATATATATATATGTATATATATATATATATATATATATATATATATATATATATATATATATATATATTAGAGGCCCGGTGCATGAATTCGTGCATGGGTGGGGTCCAGTCAGCCTGGCCAGGGGGAGGGGACATGGGCGGTTGGCCGGCCTGCCTGCTGGTTGAACTCCTGGTCGAGGGGACAATTTGCATATTAGCCTTTTATTCTATAGGATAGACACTGAGTGGCCAGATTATGATGCGTTCAGAGATCATCATCATCGGGCCCCTCCGTGTAGATCACTCCTCAGCTATAACTGTACCCTTAGAAGCAACCAGCTGGCCCTGGAGTTGTCCTTCAAGGTTGAAGTTATGGTTTTAAAATACCTAGAAGCTTCGGGCCTTGGGGGAACCAGGAATGAATCTCCTGTAGGCTATGATTCAGATCCCAGGGCCACACCGACATGGGCAAAAGAGGAAGGAGCATCTGAGCGCCCTGAACAGAGGTGATGACGGAATAAGAGGAAGTCTGAGTAGAAACGAAACTTCAAAAAAGAGAAACCAAAAAAAATATATATATATATATATATATATATATATATATATATATATATATATATACACTGAGCACTGGCTACACTTTTAATTATAGCTATTCAAAACATTCAACGTTCGATTTTTTTTTTTTTTTTTTTTTTGCAAGTTAAGCACAAGCAAAAATCAGAGGTATTCCTGGGTAATCCTCCACCATTGAGCCTCCGGACTTTTTCCAAAGGGCACCAATGTTGTATTTAAGACTTTGTCATTTTCATTAACTATTTTTTTTTTTTTTTTTTTGCATTTTGCAGGAATACAAAAGAAATACACGAGTATTTAGAAAAGAGAATCAAAGAGCAGGGGCCTGATACATACTACCCTGATTCGAACACTTCCTGTTTTACAAAGTGACTGTGAGTAACACGTCCATGTCTCTATCTCATCCAGCAAACACATCCCCTCTGACCCTTGGAATCTTTATAAAGATGTATAACTGAACACTCAGTTCATCATTGGAAATTATAATGATCACATTGTATTATATAGATATGTAAAATATATAGTATTTTTTAAAACATATATATTTTTATCATTATTATTTTTTAAATATCTTTTCATTGATTTCAGAGAGGAAGGGAGAAGGAAAGAGAGAGAGAGAGAGAGAGAGAGAGAGAGAGAGAAACATCCATGATGAGAGAGAATCACGGATCGGCTGCCTCTTGCAAGCCTCCTACTGGGGACCAAGCCCACAACCCGGGCATGTGCCCTTGATCGGAATCGAACTCGGGACCCTTCAGTCCGCAGGCCGATGCTCTAACCACTGAGCCACACCAGCCAGGGCTGTATATGCGTAGATGATTTCTATGGAACTGCAACACCTGCAGCTCTGATTCCCTGATGGCTGACTCCGTCACCACCCGCATGGCTCCCTGGGACTTGAACACACAGCCGGCCAGAGAGCAGGGCCCTCCTTGCCCTCCCCAGCCCACCGAGGCAGGTCACTCCCGGCACCCCAGGTCTGGGGAGAAGAGGCAACCGCCTCCTGCTCCATCTCTGTGCACCCAGCCAGGACGCCCCCTCCGAGCCAGAGCCGAATCGCTGGGTCCCCAGGCATCGCCGAATCACTAGAAACCAAGAAAACGCCCTCCAACGAGAGCCGCCCAGACTAAGACCGAAGAAAGGCTTTGTCCGTCCCGCAAGCAGGTCCCACTTTCTCGGGGGAGGTGGGGGGGGGGGCGGTGGGGAGAGGTGATGATCAGAAGCAGACCCAGCCCCTCCATCACGTGGCCCTGTCTCGGGGAGAAGAGCTGAGGTCGCTAGAAATGACAGCGCCCGCCTGCCCCGGCTTCCTCACCCTCACGTCGACCCGACTTGTTTTTCTGGATTCCACCCTTGGGCTCCCCTTGGTGGCCGGCTCTCCCTCCCTCCGGCCCCATCCGGCCAAAAGCTGTGTTTACGACTCCAGCTGTTGACACCCCAAGCAGAGGGGCTGGTGATCTCCAGCCGGATAAGCAGCCCCGTCCCTTCCTGGAATCCACAGAAGCAGCCGCCATGGCCAGCCAGTCCCAGGGCATCCACCAGCTGCTCCAGGCAGAGAAGCGGGCCAAGGACAAGCTGGAGGAGGCCAAGAAGAGTGAGTCCCCCCTCTGCCCGCTCGGGAGGGACTTGGCACCCCTGGATGCGGGGGGCGTGGGGTGGGCATGGGCCTCAGCAGCAGGCCAACTGGGTCCCATCCCCTTCCCGGTGACTCCATGGCCCCCGGGGCTGTCACGGGGACAAAGGTCTCTAACTCAGATCCTCCTGAGAGGCTGTGAAATGCTCCTGGACGTGGAAGTTACAGGGACCCGGGCTTCCCCGTCTCTGCAACTTCCTGAAGGTCCCACGCCCCTGTCATGTTGCAAGCTTGTGAAAGGCGTGAGAGAGAGAGGCTTCCAGAATCTGCAGGCCAGTGAGGACACTCCGGGGTGACTTATCCGCCCTCAGCGCCGGGCCCGTTTCTGTAAACTTATGATCATGCAGCTCAGGGCTCTCTCTCTCTTGTACCTTCTCTTGATGACTTTGAATTTCCGATGTTTCATAATATTTCCATTTCATTCTCTTTTTTTTCTTTTTTTAAATTCTCACCTGAGGATATTTTTCCATTGAATTTTAGAGAGAGTCAGAGGGGGAGAGACAGAGAGAGAGAGAGAGAGAGAAACATCGACGTGAGAGAGACACATGGATGGTGGATGCCTCCTGCATGGACCCTGACCAGGGCCCTGGGCCCGGGAGGAGCCTGCAAACCAAGGTAGTACATGCCCTTGACTGGAATGGAACCCAGGACCCTTCGGTCACAGGCCGGCGCTCTATCCACAGAGCCACACCGGCCAGGGCATAGTCTCATTCTCTAACCTTCCGTTGACTGGGCCATGCATCTAGGTACTTGCCCATAGAACCTTCTCCATAAATTTCAAGCCACGTCCTGGTCACTTTCCTGTCCATGAACTAGGGACCACTCCTACTCCCTCTTTGTGGAGGTGGAGACTGAGTGGTCATCCTCTGAAAAAGGTCATAATTCGAAAAATCAGGAAAGATTGTGCCGGGCACCACGGGGAACGCGTGTCTCGTGGAATCCTCACGTGAACCCTGTCACAGAGGGAAAGGGAAGCCTATTGCCCAAGTCCTCCCGACGGGAAGTGGTAGAGGCAGGGCCTGGGCGGGGTCTCGCTTCCAAGCCAAGATCCCAACAACCACGCTCCCCACAACGCCCATCACCTCTGCCATGAGGACATCCGACGTCACGCGGCTGCACCTCGAATGCGGGCTGCGTGGGCCACCCCCCCGGGTTCTTTCCACGCTCCCATTTCCCATCATCACTTGAGCTACAGTCACTTGTGTCGCCCTAGCTCAGTGGTCGGCAAACTCATTCGTCCACAGAGCCAAATATCAACAGGACAACGACTGACATTTCTTTGGAGAGCCACATTTGTTAAACTTAAACATCTTCTAACGCCACTTCTTCAACATAGACTCGCCCAGGCCGTGGTGTTTTGTGGAAGAGCCACACTCAAGGGGCCCAAGAGCCGCGTGTGGCTCGCGAGCCGCAGTTTGCTGACCACGGCCCTAGCTGGTGTGGCTCAGTGGATAGAGCGTCGGCCTGTGGACTGAAGGGTCATGGGTTCAATTCCGGCCAAGGGCACATGCCCGGGTTGCAGGCTCGAACCTCAGTGTGGGGCGTACAGGAGGCAGCCGATCCATGATTCTCTCTCATCATCGATGTTTTCTCTCTCTCTTTCCCTTCCTCTCTGAAATCAATAAATATATATTGGGGGAAAAAAGAAAGAAAGGAAATTGGCCCGGCTGGCGTGGCTCAATGGTTGAGCGTCAACCTATGAACCAGGAGGTCAGGGTTCGACTCCCAGTCAAGGGCCCATGCCCCGGTTGAGGGCTCGATCCCCAGTACGGGGTGTGCAGGAGGCAGCCGATCCATGATTCTCTCTCATCATGGATGTTTCTATCTCTCTTTCCCTCTCCCTTCTTTTCTGAAATCAATAAAAATATTTAACTATGTATATATATATATATATATATAATAACTTGGGTCAGTTACTTCCTCCTGGTTACAGATAGAGGCCACGCCTTACACTTGGCTGTTGTCACTCTTTGGGTGAGTTGGGGTGACAGGGGCAAAGAGGTCCCCGCAGAGTGTTTGAAACGGGAGGTGGGACAGGAGTCACCACGCCAGACAGGCAGGCAGTAGGGGCCACATTCAGTTCCTGGGGTTCAAACCTCAGGTAACCATTTTCCTTTCCTTTTTTTTTTTTTTTTTTTTAATATATTGTTGTTGGTTTCGGAGAGGGGAAGGGAGAGGGAGAGAGAGAGAGAGAGAGACATCCATGATGAGAGAGAATCATTGATCGGCTGCCTCCTGCACACCCCGTACTGGGGATCGAGCCCTCAACCGGGGCATGGGCCCTTGACTGGGAGTCAAACCCTGACCTCCTGGTTCATAGGTTGACGCTCAACCACTGAGCCACGCCAGCCGGGCCAATTTCCTTTCTTTCTTTTTTCCCCCAATATATATTTATTGATTTCAGAGAGGAAGGGAAAGAGAGAGAGAGAAACATCGATAATGAGAGAGAATAATGGATCGGCTGCCTCCCACACGCCCCACACTGGAGATCGAGGCCACAACCCGGGCCTGTGCCCTTGACCGGAATCGAACTCGGGACCCTTCAGTCCACAGGCTGACACTCTATCCACTGAGCCACACCAGCCAGGGCCATTTTCCTTTCTGAAGACGAAGGGATTTCCTGAACATGCAGCACAGTGGGCGCCAACCACACGCGCAGAGAGTCCCTGGCGTGAGGCCCGCGAGGGGAGGGTCGGAAGGAGAATGATGTGGAGACGGACGTGGCCTGCTTGGCCACTTACGTTTCTGCCACAAACCTGGGACCCTCCAGTCCGCAGGCCGACGCTCTATCCACTGAGCCAAACGGGTCAGGGCTGATTCAGGTGGTTCTGACCAGTGATTTCTCCTTTTTCCAAGTCACTGGAGGAGAAAGGTGTTATGAACCGTGTAAGCTGTTTGGAGGCGGGGGGGGGGGGGGGGGGTGGGGGTGGGGGGAGCGCCCAGAGCAATGTAGCCTCTGATGCCACCACACAGATAAAGGCCAAACACCCTTCCCTTTCTCCGGTATGGGAAGGGGCACCCTCTCTGAGCAGTACACGAATGCCCATCGCATCTGCCAGTAGCTGTCAAGCACTTGGGTAATTTTTTTTTCTCTCCGTCTCGGTTCTTGAATATTCAAGCAGATGCTCCACCCGCCGTGGGAAACACACTGGGAAAATATTTTGACTTTCAGCCACTCACCTTTGGTGCTCCGTGTCCCAGGGGATGTCCGTCCATCCGTCCGTCGGTGGGTCCCCTGCTGCGGCCAGGGCGGGCGGGGAGCCAGCCGTTATCTGACCTGGCCATCAGCTGTCAGAGCTTATAGTGACAACTCCGCGGGCCACGCCCATCATATGACCTCTCAGAGGTCCCCGGGCGAAAGCAAGCCTGGCTTTTCCGACCTGGGTTCGCTCGTTTTTTCTTTCCTTCCCTCCTTTCATTCAATAAGTATTTAGGGGGGGGGGCCTATTTGCAAGCCACGGTGAGCTGTACGCGGATGACAAAACCTAGACTCTTCCTTCAAGAACTCCCCAGGGAGATAAGTGCATAGATGAGAAGTGGGGGGAGGAGAGAGAGAGAGAGAGAGAGAGAGAGAGAGAGAGAGAGAGAGAGAGAGAGAGGAAGAATGTTACGGGAGGAGGGTCAGATAGCCACAGCTTTCTCTGTGTTTTTTCTTCCCCATAAAGAAATTCATTTGACATCTGACAGATAAGAAGGCCAAATAGAGACTCGGAATGAAAACCCGTGAGCGAGGGAAGTGAGCACCATTTAGGAGGTCTAGGGTCACTTTCTCTTCTTTTCTTTTTCCTTTTTTGTTCGTCCTCACCTGAGGACATTGTTCCCATTGCTTTTTTAGAGAGGGTAGAAGGGAGGGAGGGGGGGGGAGAGAGAGAGAGAGAGAGAGAGGAACATCAATGTGGGAGAGACACATTGATTGGTTGCCTCCTGCATGCACCCCGACCGGGGCCGGGAGTCGATCCTGCCACCCAGGTCCATGCCCTTGACCAGAATCCAACCTGAAACGCTTCAGTCCTCGGGCACAGCGCTCTAACCACTGAGCCAAACCGGCCAGCATTCCCTTTCCCTTTCTTAAACCCATTTGTTTGAAAACATGCCCAGTCCTTGCTATAGCAGGTTCCTGAATATATATATATATTTTTTTCCTTTGTCTTTTTTTTTTTACTTTAAAAAAGTTCTTCCTTGTTGAAAGTATTACATATGTTCCCCCCCCCTTTCCTCCTCATTGACCCCTTCTAAACCGCCCCCACCCCTCTGCCCCAGGCCTTCGGGGGGGGGGGGTGAAGGCCTGAATATATATTTAAAGAAGAAAGACAGAGACGGAGGGAGAGGGGGGGAGGGGAGAGCACAGAGCCATCCACATGTTAATCATTTCAGAAAAACACAAGATTAATGAGGTGGCAGCGTTCCTATATTATGCTGCAGAAATATTAATGCATTCCACCAAGGAGGCCGCCTCAGATCCCCGGAGCCGCTGCAGAATACGGTGTGCGGTGTAAACGCGTTGCCTTGAGGACTACAGACCCGGCGGGGAAAATGTACTGCTCCTGACTCTCAAGATAATCACCAGCTACTGAGAGAGACAACTTGGGGGGCTGGGGGGGGAGAAGGTAGGAGCGGACTGTAAGCAGGGCTGAAAGGCAGGGGGTGAGACCACAGAGCACAAAAAGCATTGGCTTTTTTTTAAAAAAAAAAGTTTCTTTATATAAACTTAAGTTTCTTTGTAGAAGTTTTTTTAAAAAATATATATATTTATTGATTTTTTTACAGAGAGGAAGGGAGAGGGATAGAGAGTTAGCAACATCGATGAGAGAGAAACATCCGTCAGCTGCCTCCTGCACGCCCTCCACTGGGGATGTGCCCGCAACCCAAGGTCCATGCCCTTGACCGGAATCGAACCCGGGACCCTTCAGTCCGCAGGCTGACGCTCTATCCACGGAGCCACACCGGTTTCGGCTGTAAGAAGTTAATTAGCGTCTCGGAGCTTCCATCTTTTCTTTTTGTAAAATGCACGCACAGCCGAGGAGTTTCAAGGATCGGAAAACTGTAGCTGAGATAGTAGAATTACAGACTAAATAGTTGGGTGTTTTTTTTTAATCCTCACCCCGAGGATATTTTTTTCCATTGGTTTTTAGAGAGAGTGTTAGGGAGGGGGAGGGGAAAGAGAGAGAAACATGGATGTGGGAGAGACACAGTGATTGGTTGCCTGCCACGCGTGCCCCGACCAGGGCCGGGGATGGAACGTGCAACCCAGGTACGTGCCCTTGATTGGGAACCACTGAGCCAAACCGACCAGGGAAATAGTTATTTTTAACATGCAAACTATTTACTTGTATATTACTATAAGTAATAGCAATGGAAGAATGGAGCAGAACACTCCAGTTTCACACTTTTTTTTTTTTTTTTAACAACTGCTGCCAGTTCTGAGTCAACTTTTCCTGTAACCAGAGAGACCTGGCCTGTTCCAGTAAGATGACTGGAAACGCTCATATACCTGCCCGGCCGGCGTGGCTCTGCGGTTGAGCGTCGACCTAGGAGCCAGGAGGTCACAGTCCGCTTCCTGATCGGGGCACAGGCCCGGGTTGTGGGCTCCATCCCCAGGGTGGGGCGTGCAGGAGGCAGCTGATCCATGATTCTCTCTCATCATGGATGTTTTTTTCTCTCTCTCTCTCTCTCTCCCTTCCTCTCTGAAGTCAATAAAAACATTTTTTTTAAAAGAAAAGCTCAGATATTTGCTTTTATTTCCTGATTGTGGATTAAATTATATGCTCAGCTGCCAAACAGTCTTACCGTCTAGTTGACTTTATTTACTTTATTATTTTCTTAAAATATATTTTTATTTATTTCAGAGAGGAAGGGAGAGGGAGAGAGAGAAAGAGAGAAACATCCACGATGAGAGAGAATCATGGACCGGCTGCCTCCTGCACACCCCACACTGGGGGATCGAGCCCACAACCCGGGCCTGTGCCCTGACCGGGAATCGAACCGTGACCTCCTGGTTCCTAGGTGGATGCTCAACCCACTGAGCCACACCAGCCAGGATCTCCTTTCTCCTCAGATAACACATGGGCTATTACAGTAACGCAAATTCGTTTTCGCCGGTCTCCAGAATACCAACCACGGCACACTTTTTTATTTTTATTTTTTCTTAAGTCAGCTAATTGCCTATTTGTTCCCAAATAGGCACGTCTTCTGAATTATTTCCACCAGCCCCTGGATCTAATCAACCCTTCCCCGTGCCAGTGGATGTCTGGCCTCAGGAAGACATGCCTTTTAACAAACTCGTAAACCAGACGTGGTTCTCGGAGAACTCGGCGGCCCTGTCTTCTGAGGTTTGTGGGCCTGTAAATACCCGCTCCTTCCTTGACGGCCCACAGACACATGGGCGACTCCGGGGCATTATGGGGCTTTCATTCCTCCGAGGGGGTCACATTAAAATAATAACCACAGGCATTTTCATCGACGAATAAATACCACTTGGTTACATTCCACCCAGGAGCGACAGAAAACCCTTACGGTATATTTTTTTAAATATATATATGGAAAGTGCAGCCCTCACTGGTTTGGCTCAGTGGATAGAGCGTCGGCCGGCGGACTCAAGGGTCCCGGGTTCGATTCCGGTCAAGGGCATGTACCTTGGTAGCGGGCACATCCCCAGTAGGGGGCGAGCAGGAGACAGCTGATCAATGTTTCTCTCTCATCGACGTTTCTAGCTCTCCATCCCTCTTCCTTCCTCTCTGTAAAAATCGATTAAAAAAATATATTTAAAAAAACAAAAGAAAGAAAAGTGAATGGAAAGGAGAAGCCACAGAAAGACCCAGAAGCAGATGAGGGAGATAAAGCGGCTCCGGTTCCGAGCGCGAGGTCTGCGCTACTTCCTGGCGAGGTGTTGCTCCCCAGCGTTTGCCGCGGGAGAGGAACAGCGCCTTCCTTCCCTGCACGGGGTGGGTTGTGTCATCGTGTTTAACAGCACCCAGAAGGGTGTTGCTTGTTTTCCCGTGCGAGTTAGGGCGGAAGCAACAGGGTGCTTAGGAGCAGGTGGAAACCTCCCAGCGCCCACGTAGTATTTAAAGCCATGGTGGCCCGGCCGGCGTGGCTCCGTGGTTGATCATCGACCTGTGAACCAGGAGGTCAGCGTTCGATTCCCGGTCAGGCCACATGCCTGGGTTGTGGGCTCCATCCCCAGGAGGGGGCGTGCAGGAACGGCCGATCCATGATGCTCTCTCATCATGGATGTTTCTCTCTCTCCCTCTCCCTTCTTCTCTTTAAAAAAAAAAAAAAAAAAAAAAAAAAGAGGGGGCGGGGAGAGGTCAATGGGGGGAAAAGGAGATTTATGTAATATTTTACACAATAAAGAATTTAAATTTTTAAAAAAAGAAGGAAAAACCATCAAAAAATAAAATAAAAAAGCTATGATGTATGAGAGAACCCCGTTTTCTAAACCAAACATCAGAACGTTTGGCCTGATGAAGCTGTAAGACCTTGTAGGGACTCGGTGACCAAATATTGGCGTGTCACTCTTAAAGTCTGACCCCTGGTGGTCACCCGACATGAGGCAAAGATGGTATTAAGAGAGAAGAATAGCTGAAACCGGTTTGGCTCAGTGGATAGAGCGTCGGCCTGCGGACTCAAGGGTCCCAGGTTCGATTCCGGTCAAGGGCATGTACCTTGGTTGCGGGCACATCCCCAGTGGGGGGTGTGCAGGAGGCAGCTGATCGATGTTTCTCTCTCATCGATGTTTCTAGCTCTCTATCCCTCTCTCTTCCTCTCTGTAAAAAATCAATAAAATATATTAAAAAAAAAAAAGAGAGAAGAATAGAACTCCTTCTGTTTGTCATGCTTAAGAAGAAAGGTCTAATTTTTCTTAATATACACTGAGTGGCCAGATTACTATGATCTCTGAACGTATAATAATCCGGCCATTCAGTATATATATATATATATATATATTAGAGACCCGGTGCATGAATTTGTGCATGGGTGGGGTCCGGCCAGTCTGGCCAGGGGAGGGGATGTGGGCGGTTGGCCGGCCTGCCTGCTGGTCAAACTCCTGGTCAAGGGGACAATTTGCATATTAGCCCTTTATTCTATAGGATAGACACTGCGTGGCCAGATTATGATGCGTTCAGAGATCATAGTAATCTGGCTACTCAGTGTATATACATATATTTATTGATTTCAGAGAGGAAGGGAGAGGGAAATAGAAACATCCATGATGAGAGAGAATCCTGGATCGGCTGCCTCCCGCACGCCCCCTACTGGGGATGGAGCCCACAACCCGGGCCTGTGCCCTGACCGGGAATCGAACCGTGACCTCCTGGTTCACAGGTGGATGCTCAACCACTGAGCCACACCGGCCGGGCCCTCCGCGAATCTTGGGTCCATACATGATACAGAGATCCGGCAGCAGCTCACAGCTCGCAGGGAGAGAAACGGAAAAACCACCCCCACTCGGAGGCCACCAGGGCTCTTACAAACAGACATCAGAGAGCGGGTACGGAGGGCACAGGTCAGCGCTGGCGATGCTTGGCTTCTAAAAGCTACGCATTCGGGAAACAGCCGATTGGGTTCCCGCTCTGCGCGGCGCACCCCACCCTTGGCAAAGGGGGTCCCCACGCAGGCTCAAGAGGAGAGAGAGAGGCTGTGTGACGTGGGCAGGGGGAGGACGGCAGAGAGGCAACCCATTCGGAGGGAAACTCGCGTTTCCCTGCAGCTTGCAGTTCTTTCAAGTTTTAATGACCCCGAAGTGTTAGCGCCTCACCCCTGTGGGCGGTATGAGGGGAGGGGGGACACAGCAGCGATGAATAGGAGTCTATAACCCACCCCCACCCACCCCCCCCCCCGCCAACTTCCTCCGGGTGCCTGGCTAATGATTCCCAGGGCACGGCGTCTGTCTGCGCGGCCGGCCGGCGAGCTGGCTGAAGGCTTACACCCTCGCTCTTAATAAAAGCGGGGAGCGCGCTCCCTGAGTCAACTCCCCGCCTTTAAACACGATCGTTTTTACAACCACTTCCAAGTCCCCCATCGAGAAGGCTACTAGGAAAAAAAAAGGATATATATATATATATGTATATATATATATATATATATGTACATATATATATATACATATATATACATATGTGTGTGTGTGTATAAATACTTTGATGTGCTTAATCAGACATTCTGGAGGGGAGGAATGGCAAGGAAAAAAAATCTCAATAAAAGGCTTTTAAAAGCCGTAAGTGGGTCTGATGGAGTCTGAGCTGCGTGTCTGGGGGCGCTGGCGGCCTGCCAGTGGTAATGGGGTCCAGCCGCCGGGGCCGGAGGACGCCTGGCCGGGAACCAGGACCGAAAACGGGACCCAATAATGTCTTTTTCCGGGGAAGTGACAGCCGAAGTCTGTCCTGTGGCTGTCACTGCTGTGAGGAAGGGGGGTGGGGGGGGGGGAATATATTTAAACATGTTTGTGGGAAAGCGCATAGTCATGCCCACGTTCTAAAGAATCGAATTGAAAAAGATAGTTGTTTTTAATATCGTTTTTTTTTTTGTTTGTTTGTTTTTTTAAATATATTTTTATTAACTTCAGAGAAAAGGGGAGAGGGAGAGAGAAGCATCTGTGATGAGAATCATGGATCGGCTGCCTCCTGCACGCCCCACACTGGGGATGGAGCCCGCAACCCGGGCCCAGGTGCCCTTGACCGGGAATCGAACCATGACCTCCTGGTTCATAGGTCGATGCTCACCCACTGAGCCATGCCGGCCGGGCTAATAGAGTTTTTTAGTGACATTTGCATTCTAGAAAAAATCATCAAAAAAATAACCCAGTGCTGGCTGGTGTGGCTCAGTGGATAGAGCGTCGGCCTGCGGACAGAAGGGTCCCAGGTTCGATTCCGGCCAAGGGCACATGCCTGGGTTGCGGGCACATCCCCAGTCGGGGGCGTGGAGGAGGCAGCCGATCCATGAGTTTCTCTCATCATGGATGTTTCTATCTCTCTCTTCCTCTCCCTTCCTCTCTAAAAATCAATAAAATATATATTTTTTAAAATAAAATAATCAGACCGCCCCTCGTATGTCTAAAAATCAATAAAATAAAATTCCACGTGTCTGACAAAGCGATGTCACGGCTTCTACGCGCTGTTGGTTTCCAGGAAAAGCAAAGCGCATCCGGCAGGCGAAGGAGGAGGCCATGGTGGAGGCGGACCAGTACCGGATGCAGAGGGACAAGGAGTTCCGAATGAAAGAGGCGAAGGTAAGCACGCGGGCACGGCATTTACGCCGCGTGGACCCTAAGACGTCCGTATCCGTCAGCGGAGATGCCGACGGCACCCCGGGCGGAGCAGACACGGGCTGGCCGAGGCTCAGTGTTAGACCAGATCTCACCCACGCGTGACCTTGTGCCTCTTCCCTTGAGGCCTTTCGATTGGTCCTCTAAAGTGCCAATCACCCGTGGTTATCGCCTGCCCCAGGGGTCGGCAAACTCCTCAGTCCGCAGAGCCAAATATCAACAGGACGATTGAAATTTCTTTGCAGAGCCACATTTTTCAAACTGAAACTATACAGGTAGGTACGTTGTGATGGACTTAATTAGGGGACTCCTAAGCTGGCCTTGGCTAAACACTCAAGGGGCCGAAGAGCCGCATGTGGCTCGCGAGCCGCGGTTTGCCGACCACTGTCAGTACATATTAAACATTATCTTCTCAAATACACACATGGAAGGGACTGTTTCAAGGATGATTCGCAACGACACATTCCTGACCAACACGTTTTCCTAAGAGAAACGCTGCAGAAAACGTGTTTTTTTGGTTTGTTTGTTAGTTTTTACTATACACGTTGACCGGTAGAATCAGTAACTGCTCTACAGTTCTGTAGAACGGGCTTGTGGGCCCAAACTTCCATTGGCAAACTCAAGATTGTCGGGTGCCCAAGGTCCGTAGGGTTGCCAGTGGCCGGAAAGTCTTCTGGTGCTTCCTTCTGTCTTCCTCCCCCTTCCTCTCTGAAATCCATAAAAAATAAAAATAAAGCCCTGGCCGGTGTGGCTCAGTGGATAGAGCGTCGGCCTGCGGACTTGAAGGGTCCAGGGTTCGATTCCGGTCAAGGGCATGTACCTTGGTTGCGGGCACATCCCCAGTAGGAGGTGTGCAGGAGGCAGCTGATGGATGTTTCTAACTCTCTATCCCTCTCCCTTCCTCTCTGTAAAAATCAATAAAATATATTAAAAAATAAAAATAAAATGCAATGACAACCCCTGTCGATAAACATGGGGTGATGATGCTGAACCCACATTTGCTTCTTACTGGGCCGAGGTCAACTCTGGAAGCAGCCATGACCTGCCGGGGACCGCATCCCCCTGGTGATCCTGGGGATCCCATCCATCCTCGGAGAAAATCCTGGCACATGACCCGGGACGTGCACGCATCACGGGGCGTCGCGGGGAAACGGGGCCAGAGCAGATTTCCCCTGGGCCCCGCGCAGGGTGGACGCTGCGTGCGGGACCGTGACCCTGTCCCATGTCCGCAGGCCATGGGCTCGCAGAGCAACCTGGCGGAGGAGATGGAGGCGCAGGCGCTGGAGAGGATCGCGGAGCTGACGGGGAGCTACCGCCGCGGCGTGGAGAGCGTGCTGGCGCGGGTCCTGGGCATGGTCTGCGACGTGAAGCCACAGGTGCACCTGAACTACAGAGCCACCGACTGACGCCAGGACGCGGGGTCCCACAAAGTGGTCTCGCAGGTCACCTGCCTGCTCATGGCTTCCCGTTTTGTGGGTTTTTAAAAAAGATATTTTACTGATCTTTACAGAGAGGAAGGGAGAGGGAGAGAGAGAGAGAAACAGCCATGATGAGAGAGAATCATGGATCGGCTGCCTCCTGCGCGCCCCACACTGGGGATCGAGCCTGCAACCCGGGCCTGTGCCCTGACCGGGAACCGAACCTGGGACCCTCCCGTCCGCAGGCCGACGCTCTATCCAGTGAGCCACACCGGCCAGGGCCGAAGCTTACACTTTTAAAATGATCATCGCTGAGACGTTCAGCTAGTCCCATCACACAGTTTTATCTGCAAGGCCATATTAAAACGTGTCCCTCTTTTCTGCAAATATTTATTTGTAAAAGAAGCACATCGCTTTAAAAAAAAAAAAAAAGATGAGGTACCTTTGGAGGGTGTGGGGTTCCCTGCGTCCTCAAATCAAGTCAACCCTGCCGGGACGCGGGCCCCAGAAGGCACATTTACCGGGACGGCGATGGGACCCTAGACTGTCTGGGTCCACCTCCCAGAACCACCGGTGACCGTGACCGTGAGCGTGTTACTAACGCCTGCATTCCACCTCCCTCATTCACACGGAAGAGTAACTCGGTTACACGGAGACTCACTGTAAAGTAATAGGCAACGGGATACCCATCAAACGCTCAGAAGGTTACCCGGCCCTTCGTGAGCGATCGATAAGAGTTTATAAGGATAGTGGTGGCCCTGGCCGGTATGGGTCAGTGGATAGAGCGTCGGCCTGAGGACCAGAGGGTCCCGGGTTCGATTCTGGTCCAGGGCACGTGCCTCGGTTGCAGGCTCCTCCCCGGCCTGGGGCCCTGGTCGGGGCGCGTGCAGGAGGCAACCCATCCATGCGTTTCTCTCACATCGATGTTTGTCTATGTCTCTCCCTCTCTCTCCCGCTCTCCCTAAAAACCAATGGGAAAAGGTCCTCGGGGGAGGATGAACCCATAAATAAATGACAATAATAATAAAGAACAGTGGCAGTTACTGTTACTACAGTTGGAAAGGAACGAAGCCAAATGATGTGTCTCTCTCACGTCCATGTTTCTCTCTGGGTGTGTCTCCCCCTTCCTCTCTCTCTCTCTCTCTCTCTCTCTCTCTCTCTCTCAAAATCAGTGGAAGAAAATATCCTCCGGTGAGGATTAACTAATAAGAAAAATTTAAAATAAGTAAATAAATAAATAGCAAAGTTGGGATGCCCACCCTCCCTCTTGGGCCCTACCGTTTCGTTGTTATTTGTGGGTTCATTTCACACTAATCCTCAGAAAAGCAGAGGGACCTGTGTGTTCCTGCCTCCGTCCCGGGGACCCTTTCCCAAGCTGTAACTTGAAGGGGCGATGTCTCAGGCCAGGCAGTGTGCAAAGACGGCGCTCCCCAATACCTGGGAACAAAAACCCCAGCCCAGGAAATGCTGGCCAGAGGCAGCCCAGCCCCTTTCAAGCTTAGGGCTCCCGGCCCCGCAAGGGCGCCGGTCATTCCGTCTCCAAACACTAGGTGGCGCTGCGCACTCGCTGAACTTGGAACCCATCCAGCCCGGCCCAGCATTTGAAAAAAAGAGAAAAAACAGAGAAGATGCGAATTGTCCTTCGTGGATTTGCTGGCCTGACACAGATCCTTGAGGAAAGGCATGTGACTGATGTCACCGTTGTTTCGTTAAGTTTTGGGTGTGGGGGGGGGGCGGGGGGGAAATGCATCCTTGATTTGGGATTGCGGAGGGAAATTTGGATGAGCCTTTCTCGTGGTGCAAACACAAAACCATCCCATTAGCACTGGAAGGCGGCTGTTCAGAGAGAGAGAAAGTCGGACACCCTGGCTGGCGGGCTTGCCTGGTTTTAGACGGACGAGGATCTCCTTGGCTACCTGACGGCCCGGGGAGCGTGTGTGTGTGCGTGTGTGTGTGTGTGTGTGTGTGTGTGTGCATGTGTGTGTGTGTGTGTGTGTGTGTGTGTGTCTGACTCGGCCGCAGGTTTTATGTGACAAAGGCGACGTCTGAGCTGGCTGGCGGCTTTGTAGTCTGGCTGGTGAGTCGGGCGCGCAGGACAGGTGCTAATGAGGCCAAGGTCGCCCCGATTCCATTCCTGCCCGGAAGGAAGGTGCGTTCCGCTCACAGAGCCCAACGCGCTCCTGGGCTCGGCGGTGACCTTGACTTTGGCCAGCCCCTCCCAGACGCCAACACCGGGTCTTCAAAGACTCCCGCGCCCGGGGACGGCCCGCGGTCAGAATAAACGCATCGTGACGAGAAGATGCGAACCACGCCAACGGGTCTCCTGCGAACGGCAGGTGGACACGGTCGCTCTCCGGGAAAGAGCGTTTGTAGCGCCAGCGCGGCTGACCGGCCCAGTCCCGTTCCTGTCTGCTTATTCCGGTATATTGTTCATCTATTGCAGTGGTCGGCAAACTCATTCGTCCACAGAGCCAAACATCAACAGTACACGATTGACATTTCTTTAGAGAGCCAAATTTTTTAAACTTAAACTTCTTCTAACGCCACTTCTTCAACACAGACTCGCCCAGGCCGTGGTATTTTGTGGAAGAGCCACACTCAAGGGGCCCAAGAGCCGCGTGGGGCTCGCGAGCCATGGTTTGCCGACCACGGATCTATTGGCTATGCCAGGCGGGGAGCTGGATCCCCGGGGATAAGGGCCTCAGGGAGGGCCGGTATGGGGGCTCCCCAATCTCGTGAGGAAGATCCACAGGCAAACGGATACTGGATCACGTAGCACAGAACGTCCCCGACCTAGACATCAACTGCCACGGACACGAGAAGCCGGTCCGACCCCCAGGCGATCATTGGAGCCAGATCCCAAAGGATCGACAGGCATCCGCCGGCGAAACGTGGGCACGGGCCTTCAGGGGCGAATGTGTGGGAGGACGGGGAGGTGTCTGAGAATTTGGGAGCATTCCCTGCACCTGGGATTTGGGGGTCTAGAGCAGTGGCCGGCAAACCGCGGCTCGCGAGCCACATGCGGCTCTTTGGCCCCTTGAGTGTTTAGCAAAGGCCAGCTCAGGAGGACCCTAATCAAGTTCATAACAATGTACCTATCTATATAGTTTCAGTTTAAAAAATGTGGCTCTCCAAAGAAATGTCAATCATCGTGCTGTTGATATTTGGCTCCGTGGATTAATGAGTTTGCCGACCACTGGCCTAGAGTCAGACGAAGTCAGACAAGTTGTGCACAAGGTAACCGATGGATGTGCCTCTCTCACCTCAGCGTTCCTCTCTCTCTCTCTCTCTCTCTCTCTCTCTCTCGCTCGCTCGCTCTTTCCTTCTCCCTCCTTTCCTTCCACTCTCTCTAAAAATCAATGGGAAAAAATGTCCTCCGGTGAGGATTAACAACAAAATGTTTCCGTTAAGAGACGGAGACAACTAAAGATTTGACGCGGAAGCAGAAATAATTCTGTAGGTGAAGTTTATGAGTGAGTGGCCCAAATCTTTTCCTATGTGTCTATTCTTTAATCTTGTTATATTAAAGAATATATATTGGTATCCTGGTTCCTAAACACCTACCAACCTGCTTGAATAGGATTTCAGTTTTCATTGGAAATTAAGTTTGTTTTTCTCATACAAACAGGACCTCCAGCCTTTGGTCTCGTGTGTGTGTTCCTTACATATCTGATCTTTTTTTTTTAAAAAAAAATATTTTTATTGATTTCAGACAGGAAGGGAGAGGGAGAGATAGAAACATCAGTGATGAGAGAGAATCATGGATCGGCTGCCTCTTGCACACCCCCTCCTGGGGATCAAGCCCACAAGCCAGAATCGAACCCGGGACCCTTCAGTCTGCAGGCCAACGCTCCATCCGCTGAGCCACACCGGCCGGGGCTTACATATCTAACCTTGAACATGTGTGAAACACTCCAGTTTCAGCAACACGCTGTATCCTACCTTCGCAAATACATTTCAATGAAACCGAGCGTGAGCCGGTAGAAAAGCATCAAATCACAAATGAAAAAGACTCACCTGAATTCTGTTCCTGGAAGGCATGTGGGAGGAGCCACAGGGGGTGACATTGGGGTGGCGGGGGGGTGGCGGGGGGGTGGGCCCAGAGCCTTCCAACCCCAGGAAGCTGCAAACCAATGAGAGGCAACATTAACACCAGCGGCGAGAAAGCAAATGACGCAGAACTCAGACCGTCACGGTGACCCTCCCTCAAGGTTCGTAACCCGGCGAGTGATGAACAGTGGCCGAGCGGGGCGCATATGCAAGATGGATTAAAATTCTCCAGGATGGCGTTTTTATTTTATTTTTTTGAGGGGCATGATAGTTTATCTTAAAAAGCGGTACCAGCTGATCTTCGTGACCAGCGTGCACATCCAGGACGACTCTTTAAAAATATATTTTTTTATTGATTTCAGAGAGGAAGTGAGAGAGCGAGAAAAACATCAATGACGAGAGAGAATCATTGACCGGGGGCTCTATGTTAATACTAGAGGCCCGGTGCACGAGATTCGTGCATGGGTAGGGTCCCTAGGCCTGGCCGGCAATCAGGGAAGATCAGGGCCTTCCGGCTGCTGGCCGGGGCCTTCCTTCGTTCCACGCCGCCCCCTGGTGGTCAGTGCGTGTCATAGCGAGCGATCGAACTCCAGGTCTCCCGGTGGGACTCCCGAGGGGACAATTTGCATATTAGGCTTTTACAGAGAGAGATATTTCTATATTTTCTCATGCAAAGGTGTGGATGTATAGTGTATGCTCTCCGTGGACGTCAAAGTCCCAAGGTTGTAGTGCAGAGCGAGCCCTAACCATGCTCTTAAAAATATTGCTGTCCTGGCATCAGAGTCACAAACAGCACTCTGAAGCCGGGGGAGCTGGTAAGCGCCCGGGTGAGTGACATTGTTCGACGACATGCAGACGCCGGAGAAACGGCGCCTCTCCGCGAAGCCGGATGTTTTGCAAGGCGCCTTATCTCCTGTTTGTAAATAAAAAATTTAAAAAAAGTCCCTTCAGCCTCAGAAGCAGTGGATGCCACACACAGGAAAGAATGTGACCGGCTAAACCTGTGGTCGGCAAACGCATCAGTCCGCAGGGCCCAATAGCAACAGGACAATGATGGACATGTCTTTGGAGAGCCAAGTTTTTTAAACTTAAACTTCTTCTAACGCCACTTCTTCAGCATAGACTTGCCCAGGCCGTGGCATTTTGTGGAAGAGCCACACTCCAGGGGCCCAAGAGCCGCATGGGGCTCGCGAGCCGCGGTTTGCCAACCACGGGGCTAAACTGATTATTCCTTCTCTCGCCAACCACAGAACCCATGCACGCGGCCGGGCCGGGTTTCCCCGGGGTGTAAATTAGGGAGACGTCTCCCACAGCCCCACGTGGAAGATTATTTTTTTAAAAATAATAATTAAGCCCGGCCGGTGTGGCTCAGTGGTGGAGAGCGGACCTAGGAACCAGGAGGTCAAGGTTCGATTCCCGGTCAGGGCACGTGCCCAGGTTGTGGGCTCGATCCCCATTGTGGGACGTGTGGGAGGCAGCCGGTCCATGATTCTCTCTCATCATGGATGTTTCTCTCTCTCTCCCTCTCCCTTCCTCTCTGACATCAATAAAAAAATATTTTTAAAAAAAGCAACGAAGAAATGACATGAACTCAAGGGTTCATATCACTCACCTTGAGGCCTCAACCTATGAGTCACTAAAAACAGAGAGTGAGCACATGAAAGAGGCATTTATCACTCTCACCATTCACCGAGTGGCCAGATGACGATGATCTCTGAATGCATAATCATCTGGCCACTCGGTGTCTATCCTATAGAATAAAAAAGGCTAATATGCAAATTGTCCCCTCGACCAGCAGGCCGGCCGGCCAACAGCCCATGTCCCCTCCCCCTGGCCAGGCTGGCCGGACCCCACCCATGCACGAATTCATGCACCAGGCCTCTAATATATATATATATATATATATATATATATATATATATATATATATATATATATATATATATATATATATAAATACACTGAGTGGCCAGATTATTATGCGTTCAGAGGTCATAACAATCTGGCCACTCCGTGTATAAGTCTCTCTTCCTTCCCCTCCCTGCCCCAAAGTCACTTCTGGAAAAGATTTGAGACTTGAAAACAGGTTTAAAAAAAAAAAAAGCACATGACGAAAACACCCCAGCAAAGTGTTAACAAAACGAAGGCGGCGGAAGCTAAATATTTAGGTTTGCGGGCCAGAGAGAGCCGCCTCGTAGGGCGGTCCGGGGCCGAGAGGAGGAGCAGCTGTGGGACCGGCCGCGGCCAGGAGGAAGCCTCAGGCCCGGGGGGAACGTTCTCGGTGATTCATCCGGCAACAGGCCTCGGACCCGTTTCAGAGCAAACTTACCGTCTGGCCACCTGGGTGGCTGAGCAGCATCCTGTGTGTGGACGCTCGTGCCTCGTAAACGGGTTAAAATCTGACCCACGTTGTCTAATAAACGTCGTGAAAGCCATCGCTGGGAGGCAAGAAAATGCCCTGATCCACACAATTCCCCCCCCCCGCCCCCGCCCTCTCTCTCTCTGTAAACAGGACGCTGCCAAATCAGCGTGTTCTTACCGAAGCTCACGTTCCATGTGGACTCATCCTCCCCTCAGAGCGCGCGCGAGAGTTACAGGCGTGGGGAGGCCTGGTCCCCTGCCTCATCCCATCCCCTCCGAGCGGGCAGGCTGGACGAGGGGGGACTCCCTGCTTCCCAGGTGGGAAGGGGTGTGATCAACGGCCCATTTGATTGACAGGCTTTTCATTGTTGCCTTTTTTTTTTTTTTTTAATTTCCTAGAAAGCTCGCCTAGTGACCCGCGGACAAGAGTTTCACAGCCGCCTCTTTATTTCTTTTCTGGCTGTAGGTTGCTTCTTGAAGACTGCAGTGATATATAGATATGATATATATTAAGATATATAGGACGATAAGATATGTAGAATAAGATATAGAGAGTGATTATATATATATGTCATTATATACATAAATAACCATTTATGGATCTGGTGTTTCTGTTATGTTTTTAGCTTCGTATAGTAGCCACATTTCACTCTAATCCAGGGGTCCTCAAACTTTTTAAACAGGGGGCCAGCTCACTGTCCCTCAGACCGTTGGAGGGCCGGACTATAGTTTAAAAAAAACTATGAACAAATTCCTATGCACACTGCACATATCTCATTTTGAAGTGAAAAAACAAAACGGCAAAAACACCCGCAAGTGGCCCGCGGGCCGTAGTCTGAGGACGCCTGCTCTAAATTACAACTTTTTTTTTTTTTTTTAAACAGGGACATCTTCACCGCGACTACAAAGCAAGCCGCCTAAATCTCCCACCGGCCTTTGTGGTTGTTTTTTTAAATGTGTATTGAGAACAACCTACGCAGAAAGCACCACCTCCTCGGTCATCATCCATCATCCACCCATTCTCCGGATGCAACCCTCGGGGCCTCCTGCAGCTCTCTCTGTCCCCACCCCCACCCCCACTTCCCTCCGCCCCACCCAGCTCGGCTCGTCCCCCCCCCCCGCCCCGCGACACACACACCCCACTCACCCTGAAGCTGAGCCCCAACCGTCTCCGCGGCGGAACCCCGTCCCCCGTCCGGAGCTCCTGGGCCGGGCTCCCAGCGGGCCCTGCTCCCCTCCTGCTCCCCCCGAGGCCTGATGCTCCCCCTGGCTTTTTAGATGAGAAGCATCCCCGCCCGGCCCGGCTTAAAGTCCCGCACCTGCTCCTTCTCCCCGACCTTCCTCGCTTCCTCCTTCCAGCCTCGGCTCTACGGTCACCTCCTCAGGAGCACCCCCTGACCACCCGGCCGGAGCAGGGGGCCCGGAGCAGGAGGCGGCCCATGTGACAGACACTGCCGCCCGCGCGCTGCTAGGAACGGGCAGAACGCTAAAGGGGGCGGGTTCTCAGGTGTGTGCGCGTTCGTGGTGGAGAAACGAGAGGCCCTGGCCAGTGTGGCTCAGTGGGTAGAGCTTCAGCCCTCGGACCGAAGGGTCCCGGGGTCGATTCCGGTCAAGGGCACGTACCTCTCAGTTGCAGGGTTGGTCCCCGGCCCCGGTCCAGGCATGTGCGGGAGGCAACCCATCGATGTGTCTCACTCACATCGATGTTTCTCTCTCTGTCTCTCCCTCTCTCTCCCACTGTCTCTAAAAATCAATGGGAAAAGATCCTCAGGTGAGGATGAACAACAGCAAGAGAAACTAGGAGATTGTGGCTGGCAGTTTTATCGAGCACAGAACAGCGGGAAAAGCTTAGGTTTGGTGTAAAACTGTTTGCGTTTAAATCCTAGCTCTTTTTTTAAAAATATATTTTATTGATTTTTTTACAGAGAGGAAGGGGGAGGGATAGAGAGTTAGAAACATCGATGAGAGAGCAACATCGGTCAGCTGCCTCCTGCACGCCCCCACACTGGGGATGGAAGCTGAAACCCAGGCCTGTGTCCTTGACCGGAATCGAACCCGGGACCCTTCCGTCCGCAGGCCGGCGCTCCATCCACGGAGCCACACCAGCGAGAGCTCATTTGTTTCTTTTCTTCGCAAATGCCGGGCTTTCCCCAAAGGTTGCCTAAGCGGGTCCTAATGGCCTCTTTGAAGGAAAAAGTAAGTCACCTCTTGCGCGCGGCTAAGCCAGTTAGAATAACAACGTTTCCCGTTATTCCTAGACGCCCGTCAAAGTCAGCGCGCCCAGCGGCGCGTCTAGACCGGGTCCCGTCCAACATGAACACAAAGGAGAGGGTGAAGGATTACCGGACTGGGTGGCCCAGCGTTTTCAACATGTGCACCTCGTTTGGAACCTCCAAATCCTGGAAGAATGTGCCCGTTTGTTTATTCATTCAACAAATACGTGGGGGGCTGTGGCGGCGGGGGAGTGGGGCGGTGAGGGGGACCAGGAACGGACCCACACGCTGTAGACACCGCATCACCGTGAAGGTCAGGGCAAGGGCGTCTGACCTGCGAGGGTCCCCTTAAAGGGGCCTCATCGTAGCATCCACTGACACCTGGCCGATTGCAAATGAGGCACTTGGAGTCGAAGGCAATGGGTTGAGTTCCCAGAATGACCACCAGTCACTGCGGGGCGACGTCTCTGAGCCTTACTCTCCAAGACGTGTGTGCCCTTTTCTTCCCTTTTTTTCTTCCCCCCCCCCACCCCGCAATATATTTTTGCTAGAGGCCCGGTGCACGAATTCGTGCATGGGTGGGGTCCCTCGGCCTGTCCGGTGATCGGGGCAATTGGGACCATGGGAGGTTAGCTGTGGGAGCGCACTGACCACCAGGGGGCAGCTCCTCTGTTGAGCGTCTGCCCCCTGGTGGTCAGTGTGTCGTCAGAGCAACTGGTCGACCCGTCCCTTAGGCTTTTATATAGAGAGATTGATTTCAGAGAGGGAGAGAGAGAAACATCCGTGATGAGAGGGAATCATGGATCCGCTGCCCCCTGCACGCCCCCTACTGGGGATCGAGCCCCCAACCCGGGCCTGGGCCCTGACCGGGAATCGAACCCGGGACCTCCTGGTTCATAAGTCGATGCTCACACCCTGAGCCACGCCGGCCGGGCCTAAGATGGGCTTTTCCATTTACGCCCTCTCCTTGCCTTTTCAGAAACATTATTATTATGGCCAAATGCAAGATGCTGTGTTACGATTCTCTGGATAGAACACATTAACGTCCCATCCTCCTTAAACATGCTTTTTCTGTTCCGAACGTTAAGCGCCTGGGCCCATTAAAAAGTTTAAAATGTCCCACGTCTCCGCGCAGGGCGGAGAGCCGCGTGGTGTCTCCTCTCCCGCCTCCTGCGCGTGCCTCGTCGAGGTTCTGTTCCTACCGAAGGGCCCCTTTTCCCCCAAAATTTATTTGCAGCGACGTTTGTTTTCCTGGAGGGACCTTTGAAACGCTATATTGCTACTTTTCATGTTTTTTATTGGCCCCGCGGAGCCGTAAAAGCTCAAAGGTTCATAAATATGCATTCCGCGGGTGCGTTGTGCTGACAAAGGGCTGCTCGGGTAGCTGGCTGGGCCTTGGGGGAACGAGGCGGGTTTCGGGGCATTCACGCACCACGACGAGGGGGGAGAGAACAGCAAAGAGGAGAGCGGAGGAGAGCGGAGGAGACGGGGAAGGGGAGGAAAAGAGAAGATGGAATGGACCTAAAGGAGGAGGAGGAGAGAGAAATGAGGGGACATCGAAGGGCCGCAGCCACAGAAGGGATCCCCCGTGAAGGGGAAATGCAGAAGGACACGACAGAGCGGAGGGTGGCCGTATCTCATGAACGCTTTATCACGTCAAGAAGGAGATCTGCTTTTCTAGCAACGAGCTGAGGTCGCTGTGGGCCTCTTTGTCCTCCTGAAACGGTTTGAACGGACCCAACTACAGTATCATACTCCGAGGTGGGTCGGGTTTTTCTTAAAATCAATTTGGGGCCCGGCCGGCGTGGCTCCGTGGTCGAGCGTCGACCTATGACCCAGGAGGTCACGGTTCGATTCCCAGTCGGGGCACACGCCCGGGTTGGGGGCTCGATCTCCAGTGTGGGGCGGGCGGGAGGCAGCTGATCGATGATTCTCTCTCATCGTGGATGTTTCTCTCTTTCTCTCTCCCTCTCCCTCATTCTCTGAAATCAATAAAAATGTATTTTTTTTAAAAAGAAAGAAAGAAGCTGGACGCCCCCACCCCGACCCCCACCCCCACCGAGTCTGAGTTCCTCTCCGGCCACGGCTGTCTTACGGAGGAGCGGCACGTCTGTGTGCTCCTTTCTCCGAAGCCGCGGCCTACGAGCCGATCACTCAGCGAGGAGTCGCCAGCACAGATGCCGTCCCCGAGGGGCGCGGGCCGTGCCCCGCCGACGCTCTGATGGAGGGAGGGCCTGGCCGGGGCTGATTTGTCCGCGGGATCACAGACGCCGCTCAGAGGCCGGAAAGGGGGTTAGCCCCGTTTTTACAGCCAAACAACACGGATGTGGTTGACGGGCTCGGGGACGAGGAACACAGGTCTCCTGTCACCCCCGCGTTCAGGGTGGCACGCACGTGACGCGGCGGGGCCCGTCTGAGCAGGCCTGAGGTCCGGCCACCGTGACCTGTTTTCTTGTCGGTAAAACGGCATCACTGGCCGGTGTGTTCTGGAAAAGGGGCCGTGTCTGGCCCGTGCTAGGTGCTCTTTGTATATCGTCTTATTCAGGCGTCCTCAAACTACGGCCCGCGGGCCACATGCGGGTGTTTTTGCCGTTTTGTTTTTTACTTCCAAATAAGATATGTGCAGTGTGCATAGGAATTTGTTCATAGTTTTTTTTTAAACTATAGTCCGGCCCTCCAACGGTCTGAGGGACAGTGAACTGGCCCTCTGTTTAAAAAGTTTGAGGATCCCTGGATTGAATCCTCTCAGCTCAGGATTTAAAATATATTTTTATTGACTTCAGAGAGGAAGGGAGAGGGAGAGAGAGAGACATCCATGATGAGAGACTCCTGGATCGGCTGCCTCCTGCACACCCCACACTGGGGATCGAGCCCACAACCCGGGCCTGTGCCCCGACCTGGGAATCGAACCCTGACCCCCGGGTTCCTAGGTCGACGCTCCTCACGGAGCCACGGCGGCCGGCGGTGGTGGAGTTTCCCTAACGGTTGGAATGAAGCGCTGGCTTCTCCTCGTGGCCTGCAGGAACGCCCACGAACCCCGCACTCCAGGGGGCCCCGGGAACCTATGGATACACCCCAACGCGTCCCGACAGCCCCGCCGGCTTCGCACACCCCGAGGACGTCCATAAATTATCTTAAAGGCCTAATGGATCTCCAGGGCCACCCACATCGATCGGGTGTCAGGGATGAAATATTGCATTTCGGCTCCGCCGGCCTCTCGCAGGAGACGCGGGGGCGATAATTGAGCCTCCTGCAACGCGCCACGTATGACCCCGCGGTTCCGGGGGGCCAGCCGCTTCCGGGAACCATTGGCTAGGACGTGGGCTCGGGCCCCGAGAGTGGACAGCGCTCCCCGCCCTGCCACCCGAGGGCCGTGCCCCACGCACTCAGATTCCGTTTGTGAAGGCAAAGGGTCCGCCTCGGGGAGCCGGTCCTGCAGAATCCTCTCCGCATCAGCGAAGCCGAGTATCTGGCAAGGGATCGCAGCTCTGAATAAAAGGGTTCCTGCCCTGGCCGGTGTGGGTCAGTGGGTAGAGCGTCGGCCTGCCGACTGAAGGGTCCCGGGTTTGATTCCCGGTCAGGGCACAGGCCTGGATTGCGGGCTCGATCCCCAGTGTGGGGCGTGCAGGAGGCATCCGGTCCATGATTCTCTCTCGTCATGGGTGTTTCTCTCTCTCTCTCCCTCACCCTTCCTCTCTGAAATCAATAAAAGAAAAGATGCCGCCGAAACCGGTGTGGCTCAGTGGATGGAGCGTCGGCCTGCGGACTCAAGGGTCCCAGGGTCAATTCCAGTCAAGGGCATGTACCTTGGTTGCGGGAACATCCCCAGTGGGGGGTGTGCAGGAGGCAGCTGATAGATGTTTCTCTCTCATGGATGTTTCTAACTCTCTATCCCTCTCCCTTCCTCTCTGTAAAAAAATCAATAAAATATATTTTTTTTTTAAAAAAAAGAAAAGATGCCCGTGTGGCACCTCGGATGTCACTGGGAGGAAGACTCAAAGGACCGAGGTCCGTGACAACCGCCCGCCCGTGAGGCGGGGAGTGGGTGCGTCGGCTGCACTTTCCCGTGTCCGGAGCCCACGGCGGAGCCCGCGGCCTCGGGGAGCAGGTGGCAGCGCGCGGCCTGTCGGGCCGTTCCTGCTGGAAGGGCGTCCGCACGGCGCTCGCTCGGGCGTCGCGGCTTCTCCCTCTCCCCGCGGCTTCCCCGCCCTGCGGAGCAGGAGGCCCACTAGCTTCTCCAGTCTGGTGCGATGTGGGGGGCGGTCCCTTCAAAGGCCCTTCCCACGCCGGCTCCGAGGGCGGGAGGCGGGAGGAGAGGGTTTTCTTTCTTTTTTTTAATTGATGTCAGAGAGGAAGGGAGAGGGAGAGGGAGAAACATCAGTGATGAGAGAGAATCATGGACCAGCTGCCTCCTGCACGCCCCACACTGGAAATCGAGCCTGCAACCCGGGCACGTGCCCTGACCGGGAATCGAACCCTGACCTCCTGGTTCATAGGTCAACGCTCAACCCCTGCGGTGGTGCCCAGGCCGATCATCCCTGGAGTCTCGCGTTGGCATGCATTTGGGGAAACGGCTTTTATCGGGAGTTTTACTGGAAGAAATCCACCCCCCAGGCGGGTGACTCAGCAGAAATACGCGTTTAAAAAAATCCTCCCCCCTTCGCCACACACCACACACACACACACACACACACACACACACACACACACACACACACACCAGACGGGAAGGGTGGCCTGTGAGGGCGTGGCCAATCTCAGCTCCTGCACGTGACATCGCGGGCACGAGGCCACGATCTCCCATTTCAGGGGCTGATGCTCTGCCTGAAAACACTGCTCCCACTTCTAAAGGGGGGTGGGGGGCTTTTTCAATTCCTCGCCTTAACTCAGCGGGTGAATTCCTGTGGTTTAACCTACGGGAAAACTGGGTCTGAGAAGTACAGTGCGCATAAACACACACACATACACACGCACATTCACACGCACACACATGCCTCCACGCACACATGCATGCACGTGCAGACTGCACACACACACATGCCTATGCACACAAGCATGTACACGGCACATGCTCACATGCATACACATGCATGCACGGGCAGACTGCACACCCTTGCACACACACATGCCTATGTACACGGCACATGCTCACATGCATACACATGCATGCACGTGCATGCACACACGCAGGCTGCGTGTCCCCTTTGCCCTCAGGAAAGTGACATGATTCCCCGAGCCGTGGACAGTTGGCAGCGGACATCAAACGGCTCTCCGCCTCCCCAGGCACCCGGCGGAGGGTCGTTCCCATGACTGGCCGTCCCCGGAGAGCGGCGAGGAGTGGAGGGAGGACACGGTGTGGATCCAAGGTCAGGACAGCGGGGGCCTCGTTAACGAGCCGCCGCGGGGACCGGGGACCGGGGACCGGGGACTGCGCCGGGCCGACCCAGGGGGCAGCGCTGGTGCCGACAACACAGGAAGCGGAACCCGTGGAAGACGAGAGGATGGCCCCGTTCCGTGGTACAAAGACCCACATCCGGCTTCTGTGACCACAAGAGCCGGCTTTCAACCCGCCTGGCAGCGCCGCGCAGGCCCGCCGGCCGGCCGGGGAGGGCCTGGGCCCAGCCGTCTGGTTCGCCGCCCCGGCCCTGCTCCCGGCTGTGTCGTCAGGCCGGGCTCCCGCCCCAGGCGCCCCGGTCCTGGGAGAACACGGTTCCCCTGCGTGCGCTTCTGTGACAAAGTGTCTTGAGAAAAATCCATAGAAGCTGGAAAAAAAATCCCACCAAACTGATCCCATTTCCACCTCGTTATTCTGGGGGGACGCAGCAGGGCTCCCCAAATGCCGTGTCTGGAGTGCAGAGTTCAAAGGGTGTCGAGCTGGAGAGAAGAGGGGCGCGAGGATGTGCCTCGGTTCAGGGTCAGCCGGGCTCCCCCGCCGCCTGCACAGGCCCGTCTGGGGCATCTCCCTGTCAATAGAGCGACGGGCACGGGGAAGGGCTGTTTCCGGAGGGATGGGCGAGATAAGTACCGGCAGACGTGAGGGGGAACATCACAGACTCACACCCAGTTTATGGTGCTCGGTTTTTAACGGTGTTTTTATTGATAGGAGGATAGGATACAATGTTCCACGCTAACATCCGAGTTTTCTCAGTCTGTGGATGGGAAGCTTTAACAAAACAGAAGTATTTCACAAAAGAAGTCCGTATGACCGTCTATGGGAATACGAGGCACAGGGTGGCAGGGGGGGGGGGGGTTGTTAGGCGCTTGCGGGTGATACACATAATACATTCACTGTCAAGGGGAAAAACATTGCATATGAGTAACATTTTGGCTAAAATAAATAATCATGTCCATGTGAGCGGCCATGCCTGGAGCACATGGGCACAGGAACGGGGTTCTGTGACGGGACCCGGGGAGGGAGGGTGGTGACACGCGGGAAGCGCACTGGCACCCCTTAATTCACACGCACCGCACGCAGGGGTGGGCGCTTCGCTTCCACAGGGACACCCCTCGGCCACCCCGGCCGTCAGCGCACACACCGGTGTCACCCGCGTCACCCAGGGCCCCGGTGTCTCCATCAGGCTAGAACCGGGGGCACCTTTCATTTTCCTGCCCCTCGAATCAAGTCCAATGTTTGGCCTAATGGACACGCAGCTCACCTAGACACAGAAGTATGTGAAGGCGACATCGGACGGGCGGTTACAACGCCTGAAGCTCCTGATGGCCTTCGCGATGATCCCGCTCGAAATCACAATGTTTTTTTCACACGGTGGTCTCTTCAGGAGAAATACGGACGTGACGGAAAGTCTCCTCGTGTAGAAAACGACCGTGGGTTTCCCTGACCGTTCGATGCCCCCCCGCCCCACCGCTCCCCGAGTTGCTGAAAAGAGAAGCTCACACCTTCGCTCAGGAGCTTTAAGCACCGTGAGGGGTGCGGCCGATGCGTTTCAGATCCGGGGATTTTTTAGAGATTGCAAGAAAAAGGAGGGTACAGGTTCCCAACGAAGGACACCTCATCTCGCCAAGCCCGTCGCCTTCAAGTGAACACCGGCCCCTGGGCGACAAAACCCACCCTCCCCGGGGGCCGGGGGACAAGTCTGTGGGCGCCCAGGGCGAGTGTCAGCTGTCAGTCGGGCGCTGGGACCTGGGAAAGCAGGCAGCCAGCCCGCGGGCCTCTCCCCAGATCGGCCCCCTCGTTCCCAGGCGCCGTCCCCGACGAAGACTCACCGATGAGGATGCGGGGGCTGGACACCCCGGGGAGAGGCGGGGTGCGTACGTGGGCGGCGCCCTTTGCGTGGTTAAAGTGAACATGTGACTTGAATGTATGCCAGTGGCCGCAAGAGAAATACTTACATGAAAGCACAGGGGCAGCAGTCCCATCCGCTAGAGGGCGCTGTTCTCCCAAGACGCAGGCAGGAGGGAGGATCCCAAGGTCGTAGCAAGGTTGCAGCAAGGTCACAGGGTGGCACCGCATCCTTTGGCGGTGACGGCCACTCTGGTCACCGCTCACACGGGGCACGTGGGGAACAGACGTGCCCGCACAGCATCCATGAGACCATCCACGTCCGCGCCCGCCACGAAGCGCCGCCCTCGCCCTCCTCACGCCTGGATGCGGCACGTGCTCGGAGCTTCACAATGTCCGCCTCCCCAAACCCGTCCCACGCCGGCTCTCCTTCCTTCACGCACATGCTGAGTTACCGCCTCACCGCCCGCACAGAACCGCACACGCCTCCCTCCCTCCCTCCCTCCCTCCCCTCCACCAACCGACACACACGTGCAGACGGGGCCGGCTGGGCGAGGTTAGGGAAAAGGTCCTCAATCCCAGGCCAGTGCTGGGAGACCAAACCCTCTTCAGGGGCACCAGGTGGTCAGGCTCTGACACTCGGGTAAGATGCACGTCGGACATAAATAAGAAAGGAACTCGGAGAATGTGAAAGGTTTTCTGAAGGGGACCGACGAAGCGCCCATAAGATCCGTGAATAAAAGCATGTGCTTACGCTCCAGAGCACAGCTGTGGGTTAAGCCTTCAGGTGATAAAGGAACCGAAGACAGCACTTCGAGATTATTTAAAGGATATTTTCAAATGTACAAACAATGACAAAAACACAGAGAACTCTCGGAACGCGCCCCCGCCGAGGTTACTGCCACGCCAGCCATGCCACTCCTTAACCACTGTCAACGGGTTCACGGTCACCGTTTCAATGCAGCGAGGACGCCAAAGGTGGGACACAAAACCAAACAGGGCGGAAACTCTTCAGTGTCTGACTCGCGTTTTGTCCCCAAACGTTCTCACATTTCAGAGTTGCCTTTTGAATGCGTACGCGAAGAATGTTAAATGTTTCTCCCACGGCCGATGTCGACATTTCTCTTACCAATTGTACTGCAAAAGCCACAGCGCTAAGGACGAAAACACATATTCCAACTTTTAGAGAGAAAACAACCCCCAGAGTTCACCATCGTGTTCACGTCGATGTCCGCGGCTGAGAGGCACGTGGCCCCGGACGCCCGCGCAGGCGGCGTCTCCCCCGCGAGGGCCCAGGGCGTCGCAGTGTTTGGCACTGAGTGTCGACCCCAACACAGCTCCCCCGGAGAGACCTCTCCGTGAGGCTACGATCTTCAGCCACGAGAACAAGCCTGTCCCGTTTCCTCTCCCAACATGCAATCTGATTATTCCACAGTCATCGGATTTGGCGAGAAGGCGGCTGACATGGGGACAAATGAAGCTTATCTGAAAACTGGGGAAGGGGTCCAAGCGCAGGAGCTCTGAAGGAGTCACTTCGCCCCCCAGACGGGTGCCGGGAGGTCCGAGCCGCAGAAAACACTCTGGAGCGCGGGGCTGTCCATGCCCCAGCGCTCAGCTGCTCGCGGTGCACGCGTGCATCCTCTTGGCCACGTCGTACACGTAGGTGATGTCTGGCCGCTTCTCGGGGTCGGGGTTGATGCACATGTTCACCAGCTGCCGGAGCTGCGGGGACAAAGGCAGGACACTGAGAACCGGGGCCACTCACCGAGAGGATGGGCCGGCGCAGAGGGAAGCCAGCGCGTGTCCTGGCCGCATGCTCATCTGACCCGAGACACACGTGACTCGTGGAGGATTTCATCCCCACCCGGTGGAGGGCCCAGGGAGTCCGCACTGGTGAGCGTCCGGGGCAGGCAAAGGGCACTTTCCACGGGAGATGCCGCCCTCTGCGGCCACACGGACAGACCTGGAGGACGTCACACCGAGCGAGAGGTCGGACAGAGAGAGTCAGGAAGCGTGTGGTTCCCCTCAGAGGGGGGACACAAAACTGAAAACTACAACTGAACGAAGAAGGAAAACAAACAAAAACTCACAGACACAGACCAGTGTGCTGGTTACAGAGGGGGGAGGGTGGAGGCAGTGGAGGGTAAAGGGGGTCAAATCACTGGTGACGGAAGGAGACCTGACTTTGGGGGGTGGGCACGCAATGTGATAGGCAGATGACATGGCATTGCACACTGGAAACCAAGTGGCCTTACTAACCAGCATCACCCCAAAACCTTGAATTTTAAAAAGAGGCCGTGTCCACAATCAGCAGCCAGATTCCTCTCCCTTGTACATATGCCTTTAGGAATAATTCAGATTTTTAAAAACTATGCAATAACTCTCTCTGGTCAGTGTATCAGCGCTTGTGAAATCACCAAATCACCATGATCTCATCACAGTCATCACGTCTCCCTCTGAGAGGGGCTACGATGCCCATGGATGCTCCTGCGACAGAGCAGAGGACAGCGCTAGGAACCCTATCTTTTCTCCACAGTCACCCCCTTTTTCCCCGCCTTCCTCCTCTCCCCTGAGCCTTGGTGCCAGGGCCCTGCAGGCCCATGGACGGGCGGCCAGGCCGATGGCCAGCAGTGACCACCAGGAGCAAGGCCATCAGCTGGAGTGGGGAGCCCAGGAGGAGGGGCCGGTGGGCAGGGGTGGGCAGGGGCAGGCAGGGGGCAGGCAGGACAGCCTGCAGGACACACGCCCAAGTCTGGTTCTGAAGAGACCCCGCCAGCCTGGTAAAGACAGGGGAAGGGCATTTCAGAAAGAGGCCACGGTGCCCTAAAAACACGAGACCCACTGAACTCCTAGCGCAATGGGGTGGGGGGGGTGGGTACAGAGCCCGTTACTGTTTAGCCATAAAGCTGACAGCTACGGGCCTGGTCTCGGTTACAAGCTCATTTTCATCGTGCCCGGTGTGTCCCCACACTGGAAACTACCCCGACTTGGACTGGAACAACTGAAACGCCCGTCTGCCAGCAGAGCCAACGTTAAGACGCCCTGAGCGTGGCCGCGGAACCGGCGTGGCTTCTCCCACAGGAACGCGGAGTGACGGTCGCACAGGCTGCGTGGGGAGCCCACAGGAGAGGACACTCGCTGGCCACCTGCTCGCCAAGCCCCTGCCCCGGGGACGTGTCCACACGCCACCCCGGGCTGCATCCTCGGCAGCCGCACCTCTCGTGCCGCGTTTCTCTGGAAGGAGCTGGCCTCCGTGCGGACCGGGCAGCACAGCCTCCTGCTCACCGGGCCCAGGACCCACGGGGCCGCGGGAGGAAGGTGCTGCCCGTGGGAACCATGGCGCGGGAGCCACCGTGGAGCGAGGAGGAGGCCGTCCCTTCCGACCGGGACCTTCTACGGCCGACTCCTTCTACGGCCGACTCCACAGACTTGGGTGTCTGCCCGGGGGCTGGGCGCCGCGGCCGACCTCACACTCCGCAGCCAGAACAGAACGGCCCGCAGGCGGGCGGCTCCCCGCACCGGCTCCATCATTAAATCCTGCTGGAGGTCACCATGGCAACCGCCCGCTGCGCCCGCATCTCCTCATCGGCAGCATGTGAAATGCAAATGCGGGCGTGGAAATTAGCGCGGGAGCCGCGGAGGAGGCAGGCGCGTGAAATATTCATGCCGCGCGGAGGGAGGCGGCGTGAGTGACACAACAAAGGGCCGGCCTGACACCCGGCGCCGGCGCCGATGCTCTGTGCAGAGCCGGTTATCCTATCCCGGCCCCAACAGCCATGCGGAGCGGCTCCCGGGCCGGCACAACGCCCGACGGAGAGGACTCTCCTGAACCGGCCTCCCGGCCCGCACGCGTTCACGCCAACGACCCGAACGCAGATGCTGTGGACACGGAGCCGGCGGCCGATGGGCTCCATCAACGCCCAGAAAGAGGCCCGGGGGCTCGCAGACGGCACAAGCCCTTGGGGTTCGCTGTTCAAGCACGGGCTCCAGCTCCCGCACCGACAGAAACGGGACGGGCCTGCGTGCGAACAGAGCGCGGGCGGCCCTCCCACCAGCGAGCACCGCAGCGCTTTATGCTGCCCCTTCGCTCCGTCCCCCTCCGGGCACACAGGACCCCGCTCCGGGGGGCCCTCACCGCGTCCTCAGGGCCCCCCAGCTCCCGGAGGGACGGGAACAGGCCCCACGCCAGGCTGACGGAGGCCGCTGCTCCGCGTGTCTCCTTCGCAGGTGACATCACGCCGGGGCACTAACGTCAGGAGGGAATGGCTAAAATGGCCATGTCTGAGGCTGACACGGGAGAGCTGAGGAGCCCGGGCAGCTCATTCCAACGGGCTCCCCAGGCCAGCCAGGCTCAGGCTCGAGGTCCGGGAGGTAGAGCCCTCCAAAGGTCCCCCAGCCCCGTCCACGTCTCCCAGGGCCCCAGCGGGAGCGAGACCCGCCGTGGGAGCCCGCGGCGGCAGGAGGCGGGACAGGACGGGGGCAGCCGACAGCATGAGGCTGGGGGACGTGTGGCCCGAGACGCCCATTTCGTTCTGGGAAGACACGGACAGGAGGGGGTTCCGGCAAGAGGGACGTGCTGGCTGCCTGTAGCTCGGAGGGTGAGGAGGGCGCAGCTGCCCCATGAAGAGGGCCCTGGGGACACGGGACACGCGAACACACGGACACGGGACATGGGAACAGCAGCCTGGGCCTGAGCCGGGGCTGAGCCCTGACTGCCCCTGGAGGGTCCCGTCGCAGCCCCGGTGGCCGCGTCTACACCACTCCATCCACGATCGCAGGGCAACCGAGACAGAAGCCTCCAGGGAACGGAACGGGGAGAAGGGCCGCCCCACCACCTGCACTGCAGCCCCGTGCTTGGGGAAGGGAGCACCCTCAGTCGGCGCGGACGGAACGGACGGACAGACGGACGCCGCGAGGGCTGAGCACTCACCTCCTCCGAGTAGTGGTCGGAAGGCAGCGGCGGGTAGTCGCACTGCTCAATCTTCTTGCACAGCGAGTACAGGTTCATCTTGTCGCCGTAGAAGGGGCTCTGCAGGGCGGCCATCTGCAAAAGGCCCAAGATACCCAGGTCGTCAGAGGGCTGCCTCCCAGGACCCCCGCTTCCCCGGGTCGGACACAGGGACAGACCCTCACACAGTGCGCGGGCCGCTGGCTTTCACCGATACCCCTTCCTGCCATTATCTGGGAACCTCTAAAAACCTTACTTCAGTGTTTGGTTGTTAGTTTTCCACATTTAAAATCCCCTGAAAGGGAGAAATGGTTATCATATATTTATTTATGTACATGTGCAACACAACATTGAGAAAAAGGACATAAAGTAATTGAGATGCATTGTAACTAGCTGCCTTCAAAGCAACTAGTATTACCTCATGACTAACCAGACCTGACAGTCTACACAGAGTGGGCAGATTATGATGATCTCTGAACGCATAATAACCTGGCCACTCAGAGTGTGTGTGTGTGTGTGTGTGTGTGTGTGTGTGTGTGTGTGTGTGTGTACACACATACACGTACATTAGAGGCCCGGTGCATGAACTCGTGCATGGATGGGGTCCGGCCAGCCTGGCCAGGGGGAGGGGACATGGGCGGTTGGCCGGCCTGCCTGCTGGTCGAACTCCTGGTCGAGGGGACAATTTGCATATTGGCCTTTTATTCTATAGGATAGACACTGAGTGGCCAGATGATTATGCGTTCAGAGATCACAATAATCTGGCCACTCCGTGTACATCGAACACGTAACGGCCGGAACAGAACAAATGGCGCCGTGGCTAAAGCTGAACCGTCACAGCAGCGGCTCAGGGAGGAGGATGGGCACATGGCTCTCGCATCCCCTTTCTGTGGGAAAAGGCTCCCACCCGAGTCCAGCACCTGATCCTCAGGATTGCGGTGACCTGGAACTTTCTTTCCCTTTGAAAGCATCTCAAAAAAACACTAAATACGCCCAAAAGCTCCATGACACACAGCCACTACATCAAGCACCCACGTGAGGTTTTTAATGCAGGAAAAAAGAAAAAAAACGATTCAAGGAATGAACAGCTCTTAAAAAGACATTATTGAATCCAAATCGATTCCCAGGCAGGGCTCCAGGTTGGCATTTCAAGTGCACGCGAGGACGCGGTAAGCAGGTTACAAACTCAAACTCGGTTTCGAATGTTCGCGTCCCGTTCCACGCCGTGGCGGCTCGAGGCGCAGCAGCGAGGATGCAGGCGAGCGGGGCTGCCCGAGCCAGTCACCCCTTTCTGCATGTGCTAATCCGCCGGAGCGTGGGGGGACAATGTGTACACTCCCCCGACAGGCGGGTGCATGTGAAACACGCTGGTCCGTGCTGCGCTCCTCAGGAGCGTCGGGGGGACGGCCACGCGGAACGCTCTCGTCTGTCTGCGGGGGCCCGGCTTTAACCCGTTCGGTGCCTCGGCCTGGAGGCCCAGCCTGCATCTTATGTAAGATCCCACGGTCCTGCACAGAACACCTCGGAACAGCTCCCAGGGAGAGGGGAGAGGAAAATCCCAACGTCCCCGTCCCCAATCATGGAGAACAAACACTCCATGGGGAGGAAATTTCTAAAAGAGGAGCTCCAATCACAATCACGTGTTTTTGTGTTCGAAATGCAAGGACAGCCCCGGCCGGGGTGGCTCAGTGGGTAGAGCCTCGGCCTGCAGACTGCAGGGTCCCGGGTTCGACTCCCGGTCAGGGCACACGCCTGGGTTGCGGGCTCGATCCCCAGTGGGGGGCGTGCAGGAGGCAGCCGATCCGTGATTCTCTCTCATCACTGACGTCTCTCTCTCTTTCTCTCTCTCCCTTCCTCTCTGAGATTGATAAAAAGATATTTGAAGTAAATGCCAGGACACTGCCTGGTAAAATAGGACACTGCAGACAGGGCTGAGTGTGCAAACGGCTCCGTCCACGGGCAGGGCCCCCACGCCTGCGCCAGGGGCTCCTCGCAGGACGAAGCGCGGGCCCTCAGGGGTTAACAGGGACGGCGTGTTCTCACGCATCTCCTGCTCTGACAGATGAAAAATGTCAACTGTCCTGTTTTTATTTTCCAGCTCGTGCACTATTCATCTGGTTCATTAGTGCCGCTCGGCGCGGCCCTGACAGCTGCGCGCCCTCTCCTCCCGGCAGCTGAATTTTTCAGGCTAATTTGATCCTCGGCGCGGAGCCGGCCGCGGGGGTGATTGACGTGCTCCCTGACCTCCGGGGTCCGGCTCCCCTGATTAGTATTCCGGGGCCGTCGCGGGGACGCGGGCCGCTGTCTGTCTCGGGCCGGTGGCAGCTCTCTCCTTTTTGAACTGTAAGCCACCAACCTACCACCCGGCGGAGGCAGCCGCTGAGCGGAACAATGAAGGAGCGTGTAAAACCTCCTTTTCCGTGTAAAGGTCCCTGTAGCCACGGCGGCATCTTGGTTTTAATTAGTCGTCTACTTTGTTGCATATCAATTAAAACGGTGCTGCGAGGAGTGTGGGTTTATTTATTTATTTTATTTTTTTGAGGTCTCGGGAATATTTGAAAGCCTAATTTTCTGAGTTTCAGATACGTTTTGAGCAAAGGCTCCGGCTCCTTCGTGGTGCATCCTGAGCGGGACCCCGTGTGAGACCCGTGTCACCGCACGGCCGGTTTTAAAGGCGCACTCCCGGGGTCTCCAGGAACACGCTACTGGAACCTAACTGGGAGCAGATGCGACACAAATGTGCAGGAACTCTCTAGAAGAATTCCAGCTCCCCCGAATGACCCGCTCGCAAACGCACCGACATGGAAGCTAATGACCACGGGACACACACCTCATTTCAAAATCGCCCACGGCCGGAAGCCAATGGGCGGAGGAGTGGCCACCAAAGTCACCATTCGGTGGGGACCCTTCGGGACACAGAGGACACACCCCCCGGGGCTGACCCGGGTGCGGAGGATGGCCCGGTCCTGACCGGAGGGTCTGTGGCCCTAAAGCATCCTGCAAACTTCCCCCCAGACTCCTCCGACTCCAAGCGAACTTTCCCTTTTTCACTGAGGCCCCTCGGGGACTCGCTCTGCTGCTCCTTTTCGAGGTTGAAAGGAAGGTGCTGCTGTGACAACGTCCGACGCTGCGGGAGGAGTCTGAGGTCGAAACGGGCACAGCAGTGACCGATCGGTCACTTCATAACCAAGTCGGCTCTTTTTAACACTGAGCCAAACTGAACCAAATGCCCCCGAGTGTAAGTAACATCACCTGCATACATACAATAGCTGTTACGTCCCCAACTCGTAATTGTTCGTGATACACATTATCCGAGGGATACAGCTAAGAACGTTGAAAAGTCCTTTCTTTTTAAGTCTTCACTAGTCACTTAGTAGGGAGAAGAAAATAAGTCACCTCAGAACAAATAGCCTCTTTGAAACGGGGATGTGACCCGCACGCAGTAAAACAACAGCTGAAGGTCAGGACTCCCGTTACAGGGCGGACAATGAGCCGATGCCTCGCCGTGCGCGCATCTCATCCAGGCAGTAAGAGGCCGAGACATAGGCAATAAGAAGTGCCCCGGCCTCCACGCGCCCACTCCGCTGCCCTGGGGGACGCTGACACAGGAGGGGGACTCCATGGCTCACCCCCTCCTTTTGTTTTATTGCAGGAGTCACTTAGCTGTGGGCTCGTTTGGAAATGACCGCGCTGGCGCGAAGCCTTTAATCCTGGGAGACGCCTCTGCAGTGCCGGCTGAAGCCGGCTCCGGCGCCCGGGCTCGGGGAGAGGCAGGTGGGCTCACACCCCGCCCGCGCCCGCCTGGGTTCCGCCCGGCAGAGGGTACGGGAGGATCAGCCCGCGCGACTCCGTGTCCCCGTGGGGAACGGTCAGCGGCCGCCCTGCAGAGAGCACGGCGCCGAGCGGACCGATACAAATTGTTCCTCGTGGAAATGGAACCCAGAGAATGGCCTGTCTGCCTGCTGTCCTTACAGCCCAATGACTCCACATGAAAGGGAGGAAATAATGGGGGTAAAGGTCTTTCCTGTTGCTCCTGTATCTTAAACCCATCCCATTACCCCTCTCCTGCAATGCACAGATCAGCCAGCTTTGTCACAGATGACAAATGTACATTTTTATAAATAAGATGTGCTGAAAACATCGTATCAACATAAAAAAAAAAACATTAAAAAAATAAAATTCTCACCAAAAGGAAAATAATCTAAAAACATGTTAAAGAAGTGAATGTGCAGGAACAGTCACCAAATTCCATTATAAAAGCAGTGACCACGCCCATGGATTCATGATTAAACGTTAATTCTTACTCAGCACCCGGGACTCCACCGGTGCCTCCTGTGAGAACAGGGGACGCAGGACAGCGAGGAAGACACGGGCGCACGAACGGAGCAGGACCTACCTCGTACAGGAGGCAGCCCAGAGACCAGATGTCCGACTTGAAGTTGTACCCGTTCTCGTGTATTCTCTCGGGAGACATGTAATACGGGGTGCCCACTGCAAAACACACCAAACGAGACAGCATGGGGCGCAGGTGAGGGTGCGGCCGGTTAGAAATTACACTCACGTTTCTGCATTTAACACGTCACCAAACCTCGCACTACAGTCAGAACCCCGTTTCTGAGAACACGGGACACTTTCCAACCCTCTCTCCTCCCAGACCCGTGAACAGCAGAGCCAATCAGATTTGTCAGCTCATAGAGAAACACCCCCGAGAACACGATGGGGCCCACGGGTCCCCCTCACCGCCTGCCTGGCACCCACTTTGGAAAGATGGTGGCAGGCACTGGTGCGTCGCGGGGTGAGGGCCACGCCTGTGCAAGGCCCCGGCCCCGGGAACTGCCGGCGTCACGCCACGGAGACCTTGGGGGGCTGGGAGGTCCAGGTGCCGATGGCTTTGTCTGCTCCGACGTGCTGATGCCTTTCTCTTTCTATGGCCGTTTCAGATCACGTTACCACAACCAACATCCACATGACAAGGAAGCCTTCATTAAACATATTTTTTACAAAATACGCACACTTTGTCTTAACATTTAAGTTATACACATCTCACATATATGTTCACGTGTAAACCTAAGTGGGCTACTCACCTCTGATGGGCACACGTCCAGTCACCTCGGGAGAAGTGGGAGGAGCAAGGTCAGTCACTAACTGGATGAATTCAAAGCTAACTGCTGGGCACCGGCCTGGAGGGTCCCTGCGCCCTCTCGCTGCTCCGAGTGCGCCTGCGTGCGGGACCGGGCTGTGCCGGCCCAGGGCTCTCGTGGGAGCCGGGAGCGGGGCCTCCTCTCCTAACGGGTCCATCCTTCCCTCTCGCCGCCCAGCAGAGGCCGCAAAGCCTCAATGCTCAGGAAACCCGAAGTACATCCCACATAGCGATGAGCCTCCCGCACGTCAAATGAATGGACACCTAATTCTTCCCTAAGCCCTCTCCCTACACCACGTGGCAGCTGTGTTTGTTACCGCCACGGCCTGCAGGATGCTGTGACTTCTGGGGACAGCTGGCCCAGGACCGGGCAGGGTGGCTGGGCAGAGCCCGGATCAGACACCAGAACGAGTGCAAGGGGCCTGAGGCCGCGGAGGCAGCCTCCACCCGAGGGCGGGGATTCGTGGCTGGAGGTAACGTGGGATCCATTCTACTGTCTGTAGCAGGTGCCTATGTCCTTTAACCTCCCGACGGGAGTAAAAGAGGACATAAACGTCATCGCAAAAAACAGAGGAAGTCTAATGGAAAGGGAAAATTGCTAACAACAGAAAATGCTACCTGGCCTTTTTTTTTTTTTTAATTATACTGAGACACTTATTCAAATATTTTTTAAAACGTTCATGACATGCACTGACTTATTCCAGCTCCGAGGTATACATCCTCTCACAGCAATAAAGGCGCTCTGAGGTGTATCCTCCCCACAATGGAGACTGACTTAAGGTCTACAGAATGTTGGAGACAGAAGAACACGCGCCAGCACGCCGCTGTGTGGACTGTGTGACCACGCGGTTCCCGTGTTAGCAGAACAGGTCACACACCTGCTCCCGGCCGGGAGGCGGGGCTCGAGCAGCTTCCTGAGACGGCACCTCTGCTAGCTTTCTGAGAGAGGGGGCGCCGGGCAGGCGGGGAGGGGGTCAGAGGTGACAGCTAGTCCAGTGTGGGCCGGAGGGCACACAGGTCGCTCTGAGCCTGGCACTGAACACAGAGCGTCTCAGGCCCTGGCCCTGGACACACGGCTGGGAAAGCCGCGTCCTTCCTCCCGAGTTGGCGCCTGGGAGCCAGGACAGGCCCCGGGGTCAGTGGCCCCGATCCGCCCGCTCGGCAGCGGTGTCCCCATAGAGGGTCACGCACAGTGCGAATCAGACACCTCCACCCAGCGCCGCCGTTCCCCTCCAGAAAGGACGCGAGTTCCAAACAAGCCACTGAGCGGGGCCACAGGTCAGACTGCACGTCCGCCTCCTTCGCGGCTGGGACCCCACGGTCACTGCAGAGCGCGCCACGGGAGGAGCTGGGGGGGGCAGGCTGGGGGTGCGGCCGCAGGTGGCGCCCGGCGCCCAGGATGAAGCGCTCTGGTGCCTGTCCCGAGCCCGGCCTGCCCAGCTGGAGCGGAGGCAGACACACCGGGGACAGTGAGGCCCGGGGGGGACTGGCTCTGGCCTGGGCAATGGCCACGCGTGCCCTCGGCCGGGGTGGTCTCAGCCAGGGCGCCGTCTGTCCGTGACGCACGGCCCCTTCAGCAGGTGAGTTTCCCGAGTCGGCTCGGTCGGGATCACTCCTCATCCCCTTCTCTAGCCCAGGCCCGAGCGGAGGAAGCCGCTCGGAAGCGCGACTGCACTCCGAAGAAAGCCCGTGAGAGTGAAACACGCTTCCATGTAACACACGAGAATCGGAGTCAGCGAACAGTGACGCCAGAAACGGCCTCTTTACAGAACTTGTCATTTTCTCCCTTAAAAACTAACAGTCCAGCTAACAGTCCAGCTGAGGCAATCCAGGGGCTCCTGCCACAGGTGGGTGTGCCATGGCGAAGGATCTGTCCTCCCAGCACGCAAGGCCCGAACGCCCAGAAAGCAGCTGTTAACAGGAACGGGAGGGACAGCATGCAGGAACAGCAGGGCTTTCAGACCCGCCGCCCAGGGGACAGGTCGTCCGGACAGAAGGTCAACAGGAGACAACGGCCCCACAACACAACAGGCCCGACGGACAGAACGACGGGCGACACACTCCCTCGCAGCACCGGAACACACGTGCCTGCCAGCGCACATGGGACAGTCCCCGGACGCCTGCGGGCCGGGCACAGAGCCGTTCTCCGCGAATGTAAAGGCAGGCGTCAGGGGGAGCACCTGTGCCGCCAACACGGTACAAAACGCGAGATCAGTGACAAGAGGAAAACGGGAGAACGCCAGCACGTGGCGACCGCGCAGAGAATGAAGAGGAAATCGCGACGTGCCCGGGACCCGTGCAGCGCAGCATCCGCCTCCTTGGTCCAAAGCGGCATCAGTTCCAAGAGGGAAGCCCATCGCGACGCAGCCTCACCTCGGGAAACAAGGAAACCTCCAGCGAGCACCCACCTTCCATCCAAAGGAGCCAGGAGAGGCCCGGAGTCAGCAGAAGAACGGGCGCATAAAGACCACAGAGGAGACAGAATGCAGGCCAAAAACACAGGAAAAGTGTCCATGGAAGTAAGAGCCGGTTCTTTGAGAAGAAAAGCAAGATTGGCCCTAACCGGTGTGGCTCAGTGGATAGAGCGTCGGCCTGCGGACTGAAGGGTCCCGGGTTCGATTCCGGTCAAGGGCATGTACCTTGGTTGCAGGCACATCCCCAGTGGGGAGTGTGCAGGAGGCAGCTGATCGATGTTTCTCTCTCATCCATGTTTCTAACTCTATCCCTCTCCCTTCCTCTCTGTAAAAAATCAACAAAATATATTTTAAAAAAAAAGAAAAGCAAGATGGATAAACCTTTAGCCAGACTTGCCAAGAAACAAAGAGAGAGGAGGCCAAAATAAAGAAAGCCAGAAATGAAACAGGGAACCGCAGCGGGTACCACAGAAACACGAAGCGTCATAAGGTCACCATGAACAGTCATGCGCCAACATGAGGACAATCTAAGAGAAATGAATCAACTCCTAGACGCATACCATCTTCCAAGATGAACTCATGAAGAAATCCCGAGTAGACTCATTAATAATGAAATTAGATCAGTAATAAAATAAAACAAAAAAACTCCCAACAAACAAACATCAGGTCCAGGTTGCTTCACACGTGACTTCTACCAAACATTTAAAGAAGGATTAAGTGTCCTCCAAATTATCCCCCAAAATTCCAGATAAACGAGCTTCCAAACTCGTCCTACGCGGCCAGCAGTACCGACACCACAACCAAAGACACGGAAATACACATATACATACATACAGGCCCCAATTCCTGAAAAACATGGATGCAAAAATGTCAGCTAATCAAATTCGAAAATACACTGAAAAATCATAATCACGACCAAGTGGGATTCATTCCAGGGCTGTTAGGATGTTTTATCATCCACAGCTTGACCCACCACGGCAACAAAACCCGGGATTAAAATCCATACAGCACTTTAATAGGTGCCAAAAAACAAACAAAAAACATTTCACAAAACTCAACACCAATTTCTGGCAAAAACTCTCAGCAAAGTGGGGACAAAGGAAACGCACTCAACTTAACAGAGGCCATCACAGAGGACAGGCCCGCAGCCCATGTCATCCCCGGAGGTGAAGGCTGACAGCTTTTCCCCAAGATCAGAGAAAGACCAGGATGCCCCCGTGGCCACGTGCACTCGGAGCGTTAGAAGTCCCAGCCACAGCGATCAGACAAGAAAAACAAGGTGAACCATCCCAGCAGGCGCGACGCCCGGGAAGACAAGGGCGGCCTGCTGAGGCCACATTCCTGGCACCGCCACGACCGTCATGCTAACAGCGGCCTCCCGTCCGCACAGCACACGCTGGTGTTCAGACAACATGTCCACACGCGTTACGCTGTCAGGTCACTCGCCGGGTTATCACACTCTTCGTTCCGTGAAGGTTAAGGAACAACACGTATTCTGTCAGCGGAGAGTAATGTACAATCGAAGGAGGATTCCAAGGCGACAGCTACGAGTCTGCTCACTGGCTCCCCTTTACCAAGAGCCGCGAGAGTGCAGGGAGTGGGGTCCACCCGGCACCCCGGAGCGTCACCTGTCTGATTGGGAGGAGGAGCTGCGTGCGGGCGGCGCCTGGCGAGTCCCCCCGCCCCCCCCGGAGGAGGGCTGCACCGGCCGCACCCCATGGCTCTCACCTAAAGAGTGCGCCGCGGTGGTCTTGGAGCTGAAGAAGCGGCCGAGGCCCAGGTCCCCGAGCTTGACCACCCCCGTGGCCGTGATGAACACGTTGGCCGGTTTGATATCTGCGGACAGATGCAGGCGGGGGAGAGGTGAGGCCAGCGGAGCTGCTTTCAAGGATCAAAAATCCCATTTCCTGGTTCAATTTAAAGTGCACCCTACACAGCCAGTCTGTCTGAATCCTGGACCGGCTGCTTTATTCTGAGCAGTTTTTATATATCCTTACGTTTCTGTGTCCTCAGTCCTCTGAGACAAATATAATTAAGGCAGCATGATTCAGGTCACGAATAATTTTCATTTAAAACACATTTTCCCCTTTCCAAATAAACACTTGTGAAATACAAAGCATACATAAGTGTGTCCCTTCACGTCAATTTTAAATAAAATATGACTACTTATTGACATATTTACGTAGAATATAAATCACAGCTCCCTATACACATAACTTACGTAGGGTCCTTAGAAACCTTAACTCAGATGCGCATCACGGACCCTTTTCACGCCCATCAAGGGGGTGATTCTTTCGTGATGGAGCCTCCACATTACGCCCGACCATGTCACTCCCGGCCAAGACGCCAGGGAGCTGGTGCTGCACCTGTGAGCCCTGAGAGGCCACCGGTCTCCACGCATCGGAGAGACCCCCTCTTTAGGCCCCCCCGACCCGCACCTGCCTTGTTTCCTTCACCCACCCAGTGGGTGAGATGCCCAGAAGAGCCGCAGAAAAGGACCGGTCCCCAATCGGGCCTCCCTTACGGGCGCCTCATCCTCGGGAACTGTGACTGGCAGGCAAGTTCCTGCGGGGGCAGCCCCTGTGCCCTGCCAGGCGCACTGACTCCTAAATGGCGGGGTGTCCAGGGGCGCCTACCTCGGTGCATGACGCGGCGGGAATGCATGTGCTCCAGGGCGCTGCACAGCTGCACGAAGTACTTCCACACGGTCCTCTCCGGGATCAGCCTCTTCTGCTTCTTAAAGTGCTGCGGGGAGGAGAGAAGGACGAGAGCTGAAGGCCTCCGGCCGGATTCTCACCTGCTGACGCCCCTCGGGCCCACGAAAAGCCGGGGGCCGCCGGGGGCCGCCGGGGCGGGGGAGGCGGTCCCAGGGTTTCCACCCGCAGCTCAATCAGCACAGCCGGCACCCTGCCTTTGCACTCGCTGTCCACCTATTCGAGCAACAGCATCTGCACAGACTGAGTTCCTCTCCTGAAAGGAAGACGTCGGGTTTCTTGAGGAAAAGCCAGAATAAGAGTTGAGAACCTGGAGGTGATGATGTTCGTTAAGAGAGATTCTTGTGCCCTAGCCGGTGTGGCTCAGTGGATAGAGCGCTGGCCTGCGGACTGAAAGGTCCCTGGTTCGATTCCAGACAAGGGCACATGCCTGGGTTGCGGGCTCGATCCTCAGTAGGGGGCATGCAAGAGGCAGCCGATCAATGATTCTCATCATTGATGTTTCTATCTCTCTCTCCCTCTCCCTCTCCTTCCCATCTGTAATCAATAAAAATATTTTTTAAAAAAAGAGAGAGATTCTTGTGCTGACAGAGTTGTCACTGCAGAACGCTTTTAAGTAAATGCTAAGCCACCCTGGTGACTGAAATCCGACTTCGTTTATTAAACATTAAAGGGGTTTAGGTTAAAAGCTTTCATAAATATTTCTATTGCACATTACAAGACAGACTTGCAGTTCCCTTTGAATGAATGAAACCAAAATCAGTGAAAAAGGGGATGGAAGGCGGGGCCAACGCTGAGCACCAATCGGGACGTGGGGGGGGGGCACGCATGAAATGAACTGCAAACCACAGGTCCAGGTGCTTGTCCGTTCTCCCACGTGACACCTGCTGGAAGAATACACTAGAAAGACGCCCATTTGAAAACAAAACTGCCGTGGGTTTGCCATGTAACAGGATCTAGAGCTAGGAACGTTGGGTTAATCATCGTTATAACACACACTGTGGCAATGAACTTACCAGCAATGTTCATGGCTATTACGTCAGTAGCTAAAACGCATTAACAATCAGATGACCAGGCGATTAAGAAGCAAATCAGGGCATTACTAAGCTGTCCAAAACCTCCCGTATGGTGTCTTTAACTGGGGCCTGTTGTCAACATCCGTTTGCATTCTGAGCGGCTAAACTGCAGCACCTCTTCTCCACACCATTTCCTCCCAGACCCGGAACGAGCCCAGACCCAGCCTGCCGGGCGCCTCCGCATGCGGATTAGCCGTCAGAAGACTGGACGTCAACAGGAAGATGGGACCAGGCGTCCCTCATCCCCAAAGGAATGGCCCGCGGGACGCAGGTGCCAGCCCACGACAGAGCGGCGGATGCTCCAACACAGACTCAAACCGTCCTCATCACCATCAAGCCGGCGGCTCGCCGAGAACGTCCCGTCACTGAAGAAATCAGCCGCCTACAGGAAAAGGCAGAACGCGTGAAAACCGCCTGCAGACGTGCACTGCGGAAGCCGCTCCCGGACCAGACGGTCTGGCTTCTCGTGTTTCTAGGTTCTTCCCGGGACTTTCTGTTTGAGCACAAATCTAAGAGGACGAAGAAGCCGGCGTCCGTGCGATGTGACCCGGGAACGTGTGAGTATCCGGGTCAGGAACAGGCTTGTGAGGAAGGATCTGATAAGTCCAACTTGATCGTGAATACAGCAAAGGCCGTTTCATTATGTCACTGTCTCCCCCGCTATTATGTATGCGCTCCTTTGAACACAGGCTTGTTTTTTAAACTACCCCTCACGTGTAGGAGACTTCTTTTGAGAAAAGCAACACTGCCAATGAGAAAAGCTGTCTGTGCTGAGGGTGGCACCGAGGCTGCCTCTGATGGAGGAGGACGAGCAGGAACAAGGCGGTGAGAGCTGGATTCTGTTCACGCTGGAGAGACTGATATTGCCACTCCCGGGCAGGCCTTCCACAGACCCGAGTATTTAAAGAAAGAGAGAAGAACCACCTTTGCCTGAAACGTAGTCTAACATCCGTGCCTTCTAAATGTTCATGCGCTAGTCAAAGAGCATTCCTGCTCAGCCCCTTTCTCTGACAAAGGACAGCCGGGGCGAGGAAGGACCTTGGGCTGCTGCCGTGGACGGTCCCTGGGAGAGGCCGTGGGGCCGAGCCGAGAGACCGCCTGGCGGTGCCTCGCTCCTCCTCTCCCGCATCAGGCCGAGCGGTGCCAGCACCTGCCGCCGGTGTGCCGAGCCCCTGGTGTGGGACTCGGACGGCAGGGCCCGGGCCTTCGGGGGGAGAGGGGGGCCTCCTGCGTATGAAGTGCAGTGTGTTTCAGACAGCGCCACCACATGTGACCCAGGACTCCGGCACCATCCTGGGGTGACGCAAAGGCCGACAGCAGCCTTGTGAGCGACCGCGTGGGCTCCCTGGCCATGCTCACGGGTCTGCCCGGCTGTCCGCTTGACCGGGGCCGCCGGACACTGGAGGGTCCGGGTGAACCACAGGTCAGAGGCACGGAGACAGATGGCACTGCTGGGAGCACTTACTGCTTTCAGGGTCCAAGGTCAAGAGCGTGAGAGACGTCCCGAAGTGGCTCTATTTCCCGGCCTCTGCGCTTGGCCAAGTGCAAATAAAGACGTGTCTGCAGACGTGAGCACCCGCCGCACCGAGAAGGCCAGCAGGATTCATACGTTAGGGTGTTTGCGGATCATCCTTCTCTCCAAAACGCTGTTGGTACTTTAGCTAATTTCCCCAAGTCTGTGGTAACGGAAGTCTCCGCCTTCACCCCCAATTCCCACGCCCGGGGTAAAGTCCCCTCCCCTGGCGAGCAGCGGCCTCCCGTGATGTCATCTCACGCGGCGCAGAGGGCGCTGCCATGGGGCGGGCCCTGGCTGGGCCGACATGAACTCCGGCTGGTCCGCCTGAGCTGGGCCCCATCGCCGCCGTGTGAGTCCCCACCCCGCGTGCGTGCGCGGACACTGAGGAGTGAGATGACGGGGCACATGGCCCCGGGAACACGCGTCGGTCCAGCCCAGCGCACAACACGGAGAATCCACAGCACACACCGCACCTGGATGTGCGGAGATCGGCCGCACGCGTCCACCTGCCGTTAGGGCTGTGCTGGCCGGTGACAAAGGACAGGCGATGAGAAACGGGCTTCCTTTCATCCTGCACCTCATCGGGGAAGCCGCCTCTGACCGCAGCCTCGGGTCCTCCGCGGCCCTAATTAGAGAAACACTGAGCGTCTCGGCTACACACGCGAATGCCACGTGTCAGCCGCTCCCGCGTTAATTATTCATCGCAGGATCTTTGATGCGAGGCCGCCCGGCTTCGCTCTGGAATCAGACCGGGAGCGATATTTCCTCTTCTCCCCAATTAGGCCGAGCCCGAGACACGGCCATCCCGCGGATGCACATGATTTACACGCTCCTCGCGGCGGGGAGCGTCCCTCACGCCCAGCATCCGCGCGGCCTCCATAAAACACTGTCACCGCCACCCTCCGCCGCCTCCATCGAGAGCAGCTCATGGCAGACGCGGGCGCTCAGAAAGCACTCGGGAAGTTCTCAGGCCGAGGAGCAGCCACCTCCCCCTCCCGGAGCCGCGTCCTCTCCCGCCAGCGCCCGTGGGGGCAGAGCGTGAATCAGCAGGACGCTGCCATGTCCTACGGCCACGTGGCCAGCCGGGCCCCGGAGAAGTGCCGACAGGCGTGAAACGGGCGCCTTGCACACACACCCGCCACCAGCCGGGCCCGGCCCACGCAGCCTGGTGAGCAAGCGACCGGCCCTGCAGTCCGTGAGCGCCACGTCCGGCGGGAAGCTGGGCCTCAGGGAAACAGTCACCGCGGAAAGGCGGCCACTGCGTTAGCAGCTGCGTGGCTGAGGCTGCGCTAAGGCTGCGTGGCTGAGGCTGCGTGACTGAGTGCTATGGAAGGAGCCGGTTCCAAGAGCAGGAGCTAAGACAGTGTCTGGTGGAAAGGTCCTCCCTGGGGAAGGACGTGACTGGGACGGAACGAAACAGACAAACGCTCCAGCACGTGTGGCCGAGACGTCGCACGGATGCCGGAGCAGAACAAGCAGGCCCGTCAGGGCCCGGGGCCCACGCGCCGGAGCCCGAAGAAAACTGAGCCAAGAAACTCAACGACGGTCACCCCCTCCTCACCCGCCGGCAGGTCTACCGCGGGGCGGCCTGTCCTCCAGGCCTCCAGCAGGCGCTTCCCAACACGGGTTCCCCTCGCGCCTCCCCGGATCGACCCCGGGCCCAGGCTGCGCACAGAATGCCACCGCAGTCCTGCCTCCCTGCTGTCTCACACGGACGCTGTCGTGCACAGTTCTGGTCTGTGCGTCTGCACTGCTGCTGCTGGTGAGCCTGCGGGCGAGCTGTGTGCTGGATGGGAAGTCCCTGAACCCGAGAATCAGATAAGCGCTCGGTGAGTCACTTACCACGGGCTCGGGCCGAGTCAGCGCGATGGCATCCTGACAGCGAGATCGCCTTCCTTCCTGCAGGTGAACGGGGTCAGAGAGCAACTCAGAGCCTTCGGCACCTCGCGGATGGGGCTCTGACCCCAGGAGAGGGTACCGAGCCGGGAGGGCCGGCGCTGACCTCTCACCCCAGAGCAGGGGGTAGCTACGCCAGGTTTGCCCACGTCTCGCCCGGGACCCTGGGCAGCTCTGGAAAGGAATGCAAACCGCAGGCTGTCTGATCTCCAGAGGGTCCTGGGACCCGGCTCCGAGCGCCAGTCAAGGGGACACGAGGCTGTGCATCCGCCAGACCCGTCAGAGGCAGAGCTGAGACTCGTCTTCGCGAAGGGCCGGTCCCCCTTTTCTCCCCCCGGCCCCCCGAGAGTCCAGGGTAGGCTGACGGCCCCGCGTACGAAGCACCCGGCGCTGCCTCTGACCCTCCTCCCCGGGACCCCTGGGTGGATCCCTGCTGGGCCCGGATCACCAACATGGATGTTCACCCAGACCTCGGCCAGACCACAGGTAACAGCTGAGCCTTCGCAGCCCGACCGGAAACCCACCTCTTCTCTCCAACCAACACCCAGAGCAGCCGCCGGGGCAGACCTGCAGGGACCATGTGCCACCTCCCGGCCATCCAGGTGCTGCACAGCCTCGGCCACATCGGCGCCACGTGGCCAGGGCTTACTTAGCCAACGGAGCATTTCCCACGTCTGTCCCTGCTCCCACCTCAGGGCCAACCAGGGACAGGCCCACACGCGCCTCTCGCCCATCACAGGAGGCGCCGGCTTCCATCAGCTCCTCCGACGGCCGGGACCCAGGCCGCCCGCCGGAAAGATTCCCGCCCCCGTGACCTCTGCCGAGACCTCCGTGTGGCACTGCCTCCTGCCGTCAGCAGCTCAGAATAAATAGCCTTCTTTTCTCAGCTGGTTGTTCTCCTTCATTAAACACTGAGCACGTGGCCAGCCATACACGGACAGGACATCACAGCCTCCCTTGCAGCTAGACGCGTTCACGCCTGAACTCGGGCCACTGGGACGGCGCTGAAAGGACGCAGCCAGCAAGCGTCCTGTCCCTTTCGGGGGGGGGGGGGGGGGGGCGGGGTGTGACGTCAGCTCTGGACAGGCCTGGGCTCTGGGCACCGGACAGCTCAGAGATGCCACGTCAGCCCGAGTTTTATGTAACAGAGAAGCACACGCAACCAGGAGAACACAGCAGTGGCCGCACTCAGGCAACACGTGCTTTCGGCGGGGGGGAAGGGGGCGGCCCGGCGCTAAGCTCTTGGTAAACACCAATCTACTGTGACGTGGGGATTTCTATGGCTCATAGCTGAACTTCGACCCAAGCCATACGCCTGTTGGAAAGAAAGTGAAGTCACTGCTAAGGGGCCGGATCGGGTCTGATGCGCAGGGTCTGAACGCAGAGCCCACGCTCCTCTCGGGTGAGTCGCCCGGGATGCTCGGGCTGCTAGACAGCCGCTCTGCCCCGGCGGCTGAGGGCAGGGACCGGGGACACAGTGGCCCTCGGAGCAGCCCAGCCGCAGGCTCCAGCTCCAGTCCCAGCGACACGGCTCTGTGTCCGTTCCCAGGCGGGCCTCGGAGCATGCACGCACCAAGTGCCGGCGTGACCTTCACCGGGTGAGCCAGCATCAGCCACAGCCATGACCACGAGCAGGCCATGCATTCCACAGGCACCCAGGTGAGTGTAAGGTACCTGACACACCTGTGTGTCCACCGGACAACCGAGCAGTAAGAACAAACCTCACCTTTATCATCCTGGATAGGTCACCAGCATCGGCTAATTCCAAAACGATGTTGAGTTCGTTATCTTCAATGAATGATGCATAATATTTAATCACGTTTGGATGGTTGAGTTGCTGCAGAGAAAAAACAGGCAAGGAAACGTTTTCTTCTTATAAATTCCCAATAGTTTCATAGCTTAAGAATACATTTAGCTACTGCATTTCATCTTTAAGTTACAGAAACTTCGCGTGACAGCGTATTTTTCTTTAATCTTGTGAATTTTAAAGGAAGTGTAATAATTGAAAGTAAAACTGGGTATACATTAATTTTAATATTCTTTATTAGAAATAATAGAGTATACTAGGCACTGAAAGTTTTAAAAAGTATATTCTGTCCAATAATCTATCCAGCCTACAAATGAATGACATGACGGACTCATCAGCTGCTAAAAATTAATTCCTTCCAACTGAGATCTGCCATGTCAGGGCGCTCAATGGTAATCACCTTCTTCCTTTTACTCCTACTTTGAAGTTCGGGCTGACCCTAGCATAGCTACGTCCAGTGGTTAAAAAACAAAACCAACCAAAAATTAAAAAATGTTAACAACTGTTATCTGTTATACTGCATTTAAATACTGCCTTTCTCTATTTCCTAGTTTGAAATGAGGGGGAAAGCTAATCCTATCCAACGTTCTAGTTAAATTATTTCACCATTCCCAAAGGTAACTAGACTCTTAAATACACTGAGATTCAAACGCATAGAGTTCTTTGAAATTAGAGTGGCCTAAGTTGCCCTAACAATCCTTTTGCTTGTGAGTGTAATGTTGTAGTAAGTTACTGATCAGCAGCATATGCAGCTGTGAGTACAATATTGTAGTAAGCTGCTCCTCAGCATATGCAGCTGTGAGTGTAATATTGTAGTAAGTTACTCCTCGGCATATGCAGCTGTGAGTATAATGTTGTAGTAAGTTGCTCATCAGCATATGCAGCTGTGAGTGTAATATTGTAGTAAGTTACTCCTCGGCATATGCAGCTGTGAGTGTAATACTACATAGTAAGCTGCTCATCAGCATATGCAGCTGTGAGTGTAATATTGCAGTAAGCTGCTCCTCAGCATAGGCAGCTGTGCCCCCCACAGGCGGCAGCTGGCGGCTGGTCACCTACCTTGAGCAGGTCTATTTCTTTGATGCAGTCAGCACGGGCTTTGGCGTCCATTAAGTCAAATATCTAAAAGCAGAGTCCAGAATTAGGTAAATCAGTCACCTGTTCGAGCTGCCTGCCACACCCATTCCTTACGACTTTCCTATGGATAACTGTACACACGCTGAGCATGTGTCTTTCCCATCAGCCTGTGGGGCTGCGGAATCTGTAGGGATGTTACTTGACGTCAGCCCTGGAGCTTCTGTGTCCCCTCCACAGGCCGCCAGCACTAAACACGCACGTTACTAAGACTTGGAAAACGTGCCTCGGCTTGTATCCTAATCAATGGCTTAGAAGGAGACACACGGATGGCCGGGGCCCCTCCCACTTAGTTCGAGTCACGGAAAAGGACGAGGTGCCGCCGTGCGTGGGAGAGTGACTTCCCTTTTCTCTATGAGTCTGACGTCCACCCTGTCGCCCCAGGGAGGTGTCGACGCCAGGATTTCGGAACGGGACAGAAGGAAGGGACACGCAGCCAAGGGAAGAACAGGATGGCAGGGCCTTGAGGGCAAACACAGGGAGACACTGCCCTGCGGCATCGAGCCCACAGCCCGTCCGCTGGTAACGGAGGGAAGGCCTCCGTGTGAGTGACGGAGCCGCCTACCTGCACCTTCTTCAGAGCCACCGGGACGCCGTCCAGCAGGCAGGCCGCCCGGTACACCTCGCTGAACTGCCCGCGGCCGATCTTCTTCTCGATCCGGAAGTTGGCCAGTGTGTTGTAGCCCATATCCGGCCGCAAGGCCTTCTGGAAGCGAAAGATCAGAGCGGTTTTCAGCCACACGGCGCACCCGCCACCGGCTGCTGTCACACCGGCGGTGCGCCTGTGTGCGCTGAGACACCGCTCATGCCGGGCCGGGCCCTCCCGGCTGCGGGCCAGGAGGGAGCCGCGCAGACCCGCACCTTCGTCGTCCCGGTGTCCCGCCAGGTCGGCGTCACAAGCCCTCCCACGCACGGTCCCTGCGCGCCTCCCACGACTGAGCAAGGCCCGCACTGTGGCCGGCCCTGCGGACCCTCCGAGAGAATCCAGTTTCCATCTCCGGTCCCGATGAGCAAACACACCCGGCACAGACACGCGTGTTAGAAACGAGACTGAACACGCACACCGTAACGAGGAGGCTGAAATCCCGCACCACGTCCCCGGGACAGCCCAGGTAATGAGCCAACTCACACGGTGCCGCTTCTCAGCCGGCTCCATGGCCGTCGGCAGCTTTTCCAGCTTCTGGACTTTAAACAGAAGCGTTATTTCAAGAGGGGAGGCTTCGTTAATGCCTGTGCTTTCTGAGGAACGCGTGGACTTCTAACGCGTCTGCAGCATCGAGAACCAGGCTCCTGCCTCCTCCCTGGGGACAGGCCCGCGGCCTGCGGGGCGACCTGGCCGTCAGCAGGTGCAGCGTCGCCGGCAGCACCGCGCCCCGGGCTGCAGTGAATGGGAACCCCACCCCCGCCGGCGGGTGACTGGCAGGCATTAGCGTGACCGGCCGAGGCCTGTGACAGCCGCCCGCTGGGCCGGGCTCACTAATGTGCTCTGGCATGCAGGCCTGTAATCACGCATTTACATATGCAATGACCTACATTTGCATGTCAGATCGCACACTGTCTGGGCTTATTAAGCCGGGCGCCTCCCGCACGGGCGGGCGGCCGGCGTGGCAGCGAGGCCGGAGGGCGGCGCGCTTGGCAGCTGAGGGACGGGCTGCCACCCAGGATTAGGCTGAGCGGCCGGAGCATTAGACACTTCATTACACGTCATCTGCTGAGCAGGCCGCGTGAGAACTGCACGGCCCACTGGCGGCGCCCCCCCCACGCCCCCTCCAAAGGGCAGGGGCTGAGTGACAGCCGTCTCCTCGCCATCCTCCCAGCGCAGACGGGACGGACACAGGGACCCGCATCTCCAGCCCATCGCCCTGCACTCTGGTAACATGGCTCGTTAGGAGGCTCCTCCCGGTGACCCTGCATCCGGCTGTGAACCCCAGGCCGTCCCCGGCGCCCACGTCTGGGCAGCTTGCCCACTGCAGGAGCGCTGTCCGTCCTCAAAGGAAAAGCTGGGGCCACCGGGAGGCCGCGCGAGGAAGTTATTTTTAGAAAAGCCTGGTCTCTCTTTGAATGGTGTCCCGTTCCTCCGTTGTTTGTTTAGCCCTGGAGTTATCCCGGGAATAAAACAGCTCCATGGAGTCCCCGCCGCCCGAGACCAGGCCGGCTCTGGAATGGGGGCCGGAGCCCAGTTCTGACTCCCAAGACCCTCTGAGCTGGTCCCCACTTCTGTGAGCGGAGGCCTCCCGGGCTGAGTGAGTGGGTGGGGAAGGCAAGCGCCCAGGACGGAGCCAGGCAGGGCGCCAGCTCAGCACCCCTGACGGCTGTGCCCTCCCCACGGCGCCGCGGGACACTCCTCCCCGCCCTCGTGCCGGTGCCCGTCTCCTCCAGGTCCTCTGGCTGCCACCGCAGCCTTCCCTCGGGCCTTCTCCGGGGCCCCGAAGGCGGTGCCTCACCTGTCCCTCCGTCTCCCCATGCCCACAGCCCGGACTAGGAGGTCCAAGGACCCCGACCTGGGCTCTGCCTCCAGCGGGAGACCCCACGTCCCTGCGACCAGCTCCCGACTCGGGGACGCAGAGGCCCCCTGGTGGGCGGCTGGGGCAGTGCAGGCACCGAACCAGGGTTATTCCCCAAAGCCCTCTCACGCTCCTGGGGGAGGGCGAGCATCGGACAGAGAGCCGTGGATGGGAGTGGGCGCCTGGCCGGAGCAGGCCGAGGAGCTGAGGTCCCAGGCACCCGGGAGGACACGCTTGCTCCTGAGACAGGCTGGTCCGCACACAGCTCTCCTAACGCACCGCACAGAGACCGCCCCACGGCGCCTCCCCACGGGCTCCTTTTCGGAGGCCAGCGCAGGGGTCACGCGGCCGATAGGCTATTTTCCACGTGATTTCATTTCTTGGGGACCTGAGACCCCAACAAGCCCCCACCTCAAGGGCGTAACTGGAACTGATTTGGGGAGCACTTCTGTCCCGCTTTGGGGTCAATTATCATGTCTAATCTCAGGAGATCGGCATCTCTATACGAGCCGGTTATGTCAGAAAAGCATCTTGAGACCTCAGACACGAGACAACTGGTCACAAGTGCGCCGGACAAGGAGAAACCAGCCCCGAGCGGAGGAAGCCGCGTGTCCGCGTCCTCCGAGCGAATCTGCTCACTGGTGGGATCGACTGGTACCTGGCGGTCTGCTCGCCGCCCCCCGCCGCCTCCCGGGGCGGCCTCCCGGAGCAATGCTGGTCGCTAGGACTCGGTTAATTAATTTGCTCACAACTGGAAGCGAAGACGCGCGCTGAGCAATGGGTAATGCGGGGCAACGCGGCGATGATGGCTCTCGGGGGAAATCACACGAGTCGCAGCGTGGACGCCACGGGCTCCCCGGGGAGCGCATCGTGTCCCGGGGAGTCCCAGGGGGACTGTTATCAGTGATCGAAGACACAGCCCGCACTCGCTATGCTTAGCATCGTTAATGGGGCGTCATTGCTGCTGCCAGCGTCTCTGACTGATTTTCATATTGCCATTTACGCAAACTAACAAACCGCTTCCTATGTGATAATGTTAATGTGGTTGCATTGTGACAGAATTGAAAAGTAACAAAACGCCTTCCCATTTTACGTCAACAAAACTCATTCTGTGACCTTGAAGGTGACATTACTCACCTCCAAGCGACACCAGTCAGAATGTACTGTGACAACATCCGACACAGCTCTGCCCGTGTTTTCCACAAACCTCACTGTGAGCCAAGAGAACACAGCCGCACACGTGCACACGCCAACGCCACGTGTGCCAACCAAGTCTCACTAATTGTGCTTCTTCCCGTTGGAAAAATTACCTCCCTGAAATCTCTTGGAATATTTCAAAAGTAACCTGTTCCTACATACGTGTTGGCGAGTTACACCCGTGGGGACACGGCGCCACTGATCATCACAATTGGCTTCTATCAAACACGAGGAAATCCCTGCCACCTAAGAAAAATGAGGGACCGAATCCAGCAATTACCTAGTTACACACTTAGAGGCCGCTGGTGGCTGTGTCCCTTCGTCATCATCAGCGCCCCCACCCGCAGCGAGGCCTCCTTCCCCTCCGTCCCTTACGGAACCAGTAACACTGACCGCCCGGCCCCGCTGACATGCCTCTTCCTTCATGACAGGACTCGGGGCTCCCACGAGCACCACGGGCTCGGGGACCCCGTAACGTTACACCTGGCGAGACAGAGCCTCTCAGAGACGCACAGAGACAGAGACGGGGCGGGGGGTGAGAGGGAAAGGTTTTCTAAAATGGATCCCTTTATTCCAAAATGCTAACGGGGGGAGGGGTTCAACACACACATACATGTGCGAAAACAGGAAAGGGACAACGGTCACATACAGAGTATCCACCACTACTCTGCAGACTTAGAACTCTGCAGGAGGGTGAGTGGATTTCAGTTGGGTATTGATTATTTCAGATTGGGAGTTGGTATTGTAGATTGAGAGTTGGTATTATAGATTGGGAGTTGGTATTATAGATTGGGAGTTGGTATTGTAGATTGGGAATGGGTTATTTTAGATTGGGGTTGGTATTGTAGATTGAGAGTTGGTATTGTAGATTGGGAGTTGGTATTGTAAATTGGGAATGGGTTGTTTTATATTGGGAGTTGGTATTGTAGATTGGGAGTTGGTATTGTAGATTGGGAGTTGGTATTATAGATTGGGGTTGGTATTGTAGATTGGGGTTGGTATTGTAGATTGGGAGTTGGTATTGTAGATTGGGGTTGGTATTGTAGATTGGGGTTGGTATTGTAGATTGAGAGTTGGTATTGTAGATTGGGAGTTGGTATTGTAGATTAGGAATGGGTTATTTTAGACTGGGTATGGGTTATTTTAGATTGGGGTTGGTATTGTAGATTGAGAGTTGGTATTGTACATTGGGAGTTGGTATTGTAGATTGGGAATGGGTTATTTCAGGTTGGGAGTTGGTATTGTAGATTGGGAGTTGGTATTGTAGATTGAGAGTTGGTATAGTAGATTGGGTATGGGTTATTGTAGATTGGGAGTTGGTTATTTTAGATTGGGAGTTGGTATTGTAGATTGAGAGTTGGTATTGTAGATTGGGTATGGGTTATTTTAGATTGGGAATGGGTTATTTTAGATTGGGAGTTGGTATTGTAGATTGGGGATTGGTATTGTACATTGGGAGTTGGTATTATAGATTGGGAGTTGGTATTGTAGATTGGGTGTGGGTTATTTTAGATTGGGAATGGGTTATTTTAGATTGGGAGTTGGTATTGTAGATTGGGTATGGGTTATTTTAGATTGGGGGTTGGTATTGTAGATTGGGAGTTGGTATTGTAGATTGGGAGTTGGTACTGTAGATTGGGTATGGGTTATTTCAGGTTGGGAGTTGGTATTGTAGATTGGGTATGGGTTATTTTAGATTGGGAGTTGGTATTGTAGATTGGGGGTTGGTATTGTACATTGGGAGTGGGTATTATAGATTGGGAGTTGGTATTGTAGATTGGGTATGGGTTATTTTAGATTGGGAGTTGGTATTGTAGATTGGGGGTTGGTATTGTACATTGGGAGTTGGTATTATAGATTGGGAGTTGGTATTGTAGATTAGGAATGGGTTATTTCAGGTTGGGAGTTGGTATTATAGATTGGGGGTTGGTATTGTAGATTGGGAGTTGGTACTGTAGATTGGGTATGGGTTATTTCAGATTGGGAACTGGTTATTGGATGTTGAAGGGCGACCCGGCTGAAGAGGTGACATTCACACGAGAGTAGAAGGAGAGGAGGAGGAACAGCTGAGAGGTGCCTTAAACGGGAGCAGGAGCTCGGGGTGTCCCGGGAACAGCACAGGAGGTGGCTGGCGTGTGGGGAGGCGGGCGGCGGGGAGGGAAGGTCACACCGTGCAGGGCTGTGCGTGACCCTCGCCTCTTTGCACACGGCCCCCCTGTCCGCGCCTCCTGCCGACACGCCTGTGTGCCAGGCCCTGGGTCCGTGCCGTGTGTCCTGGTCCCGCCGGCAGTGGCAGGCGGGGAGGGAGGCGGCATCCGCTGCACAGACGACGGAGTGAGACGAAGGGAAGACGCACAGGCCTGCTGCCCGCCACGTCTGGAGAGGGCCGCTGCGCCCGAGGCAGGACTCTGACCGGCCGGGGGCCGCCCGCTCAGGGGACAGCTGTTTGGCTCCACCCGTGGCCTGAGGCCCGGCGATCTGGTCCCTCGTGCGATGCCGCTGCTGTGTGGCCATGACCGCAACCAGTGGCGTGGGCTCTGAGGGCCACCGAGCAGCTGTCGCAACCGTGACCGACGCGCGCTCTTGGCATGTCCTGTCGGGCTCTGAGATGAATGCCCTGACCCCGCACGCAGCGTGTGGTCTCGCTTTCAGAACAGCAGGGTCTTTTCACCTGCAAGCGTAGGGGTGTGAGCGTGTGAATTCCCGTACTAGCTTCTTCCTGGGGTCCTGCCTGTCCCCTCCTCACACGTCACCCCATCCGCTGACCACGCGCACTGCGATGCTCTGGCCGCGGCCACGGCCTGGGCCCCGTGGCCCCACGTCCACTCCACCTTCCTCACCCACTCCCGGGCCCTGTCCACGTGGCCCGTCCACGTGGCCCCTGTCCACGCGGCCACTGTCCACACAGCCCCGTCCACACAGCCCCTGTCCACGCAGCCCGTCCACGCAGCCTGTCCACACAGCCCCGTCCACACAGCCCCTGTCCACGCGGCCCCTGTCCACGCAGCCCATCCACGCAGCCTGTCCACGCAGCCCGTCCACGCAGCCTGTCCACGCAGCCCCTGTCCACGCAGCCCCTGCTCCACGCGAGGTCGGGGCCTCCGGGGGAGAGATCAGGAACACGCCCATAGGACACGACACGCAGGCGCGGAAACCCAGGAGGGACACGGAGAATGTGCCGTCAGCTGCCGAGAAGAGAGGTGACCGTGGAAAGTGGGGGTTCTCCACGGGGCAGACGCGGGTTCGATGCGCTCTGAGGCCTGGCAGGTCTCAGGAGCCCGAGAAGATGGAGGCGCACCGGGACCCAAGCCACCAAGGCTGGGGAGACGGTTAAAAACCTACGCCGCGACCTCTGTCCACGTCTGTACATGAGAACTAGTACTCGACATGAAAATACACACAGTGTGGCCACACCGGCCGTTCCCGTTAGCGACGGGCGGCCTCCGTGCCCGAGAAGCTGCCAGGGCCGTCTGAAGTACAGAGGGTGAGCCGCCGGGAGCCGCCTTACCTGAGGCTGGAACTGGGGGGCAGGGGGCCCCTGCAGGCCTTGCGACTGCTCCTCCATCGTCCGCAGGAAGAGGACCGTCAGAGCTCTGCAAGGCAAAGACGACATGTCAGGGGGCGTCGCCACGCACCACGCTCATCACCAACCACCGGACGGCCCAACGCGTCAGAGGGGCCAGGAGGCCCGGCCACGGGCTCAGGGCTGGAGCGTCCACCTGTGAACCAGGAGGTCAGGGTTCGATTCCCGGGCAGGGCACAGGCCCGGGTTGCAGGCTCCATCCCCAGTGTGCGGCGTGCAGGAGGCAGCCGATCCGTGATTCTCTCTCATCATGGATGTTTCTATCTCTTTCTCTCTCTCCCTTCCCCTCTGAAATCAATAAAAATATATATTTTTTTTTAAATGGAACCCATTAAGAAGCCACCCTCTCACATCGGCCAGTTGCCCAGCACAAGTTCTGTCTACCCCACACCGAGCGTCGCCGTCCCATCACAACAAAAATTAGTGATAAAGGCATAAAGCTTACAATGTTTTAAATTCGACTTCTAACTGAGCTTAGAGTAAACGCGATTTGGCTAACAAAGGGCATGTATACATTCTATTGGTTTCAAAGCACCTCCTGCTCTCACACACACGTTGATGATTCCATTCTGCTGTCCAGTTTCTCTATAGCCGATTCTCGACACGATGTGCAATCTTGAACATGACACTATGCACAGACCGGTCTGAAGAGAGATTTGGGATGAAGTTTGCAAAGATTTCCTTCTCTTGATGTTTTAGAACTCTGAAGAGCGGAAGCATACTAGCTTAGCTCCACGTTATGGAGCCGTTTCCTCTGCTTTAAATGGAGGTGCCCTTCCATCAGGATCTCGAGCTGTAAGTAACATCTACACAGTCCGTGAGGAAGTGCTAACAAGTTCCATTTCACTGATCAAAACAGCCACAACCGACGAAAAACAGGGCAGAGCATGGGCCGCGGTAACACGGCACCACCGTTCTCGCCCAAAAGGAAGTCGCCGGCTTTTACCTCCATGTGCGTCCGACACCTCGACACTGAAGAGGGCGCCGTGGCGATTTCAGGGCGATGGGACTTGGCAGCGTCTACATCCTCAAATCCAGAGCTAAGTGCTTTTCTTGGCCCACGCTCCCCCCTGGGCAGGACTCCTTCTGACCTCACCCGGGTCTCTGTTCCACACTGAGTCACCCAGCGTTTCCATCATCAAACAAGACAAAGGCCGCTGAGCAGAGGCCGGGCATCAATAGTTCATTCACACGTTTCCGAGTCGCTGTGAGTCAGGCCCGCGGCTGAGATAACCATCGGCTCCGTGAAGAGGTGATTGATGTGGGAGCGCGGCGCTGCCAGTGAAAACCAGGAAGCTCATCGAGCGCCCAGCTCGTTTCCAAGTGCCGTTCTCCCCCCGCAGGAGCCGGGCTCCGTGGGAAGTGACTGCCGTGCGGGCCTGGACTGGGAGGGCACCGAGCCGGAACCCCCGACACCCAAGGGTGTGTCCAGGGCCTGCTGAAAGGCCACGGCAGCCGGCACGGTGTGCTGGCCACCTCCGGGACAATTCTAGAGGAACACCGGAACCCACCGACTCCCACAACACCCGGAGGCAGACAGATGTGCACCAGTTCACAGCGGACGTGGGGGACTGTTCTTACAATATAATGTCACCTTATAAAGAAAGGAGGGTGGGTTTAAAAAATCACTCTTTGCCAGTCTTCAGGAAATGATTGATTCAGGCAAGAATCACCGTGGAGGGTAAACTAGTGGAGAAAGTTATTTACAGCGTCCCAAAGCAGCTCCCACCCACACACATTCTTGACCAATTCCGAAGGGAGACGGTGATCTTAAAGCGAGAACTTGGCAGCCCTCCCGAGCCACAAGATCAAGTTAAAGAGACGCCGGGGCCTCTAAACAGGATGCACCTGGACACAAACACGAGGCTGTTCCTGCCGAACTCGCAAAGCCTGAAGCACACAGGAGGAGACACGGATGAACTAAGCTGTATGGACGCCCCTGCCTGTCGCCCACCCTCCACCTGAAGTTCATTGCCATGGCTGCAGTTTGGGCAATGACAGACAAAGCCCCTGCAAACATGGACACAAGTCCTGGCCTCCTTGAGTAGATGGCGAGGAATGGGACTGCGGAAGAACTCGATTCCACTCCGTGAAGGACGCGTGGAAAGCAGGTCCTTACAGGGCCCAACAAGAAGTAAAATGGAAGTAGCTCGGATCGTCCCGGACCCCCACCCCTCCCCTGAGGCCTCTCATGAGCTCCTCACTCTCTCTCACTGCTCACTGCTCGGCCGAGGTTACCCCAAAAGACTTCTGCTCCTGGACTTGTCTCTGCCCAGTCATCGCGGGAGGAGGGGGAAGGGAGAGCTGGCATTTCCAATAACTATCACGAGAAACTGAGAAAGGTAATGAACCTTCCCGTTTTGTAGGAAAGCAGACATCACCTTCCCCTGACCATTCAGTGAACAAGAACGGGTCTAAAGTAAATAGCTCACTGCACGCGGGAAGAATGTGAATGCCATACTGTCACTGGAAAAGGAAGCCCATTATAAGGGACAGGAGGGGAGAGAGAGATTGATCGGCTGCCTCCTGCAAGCCCCTTACCAGGGACGGAACCTGCGACCCAGGCCTGTGCCCTGACTGGCCATCTCCCCGGCACCCTTCCGGTGAGGGGACCGTACCAACCGGCCGCCGGCAGGGCCCAGAGTGCTTGCTTCTCTTCCCATCTCCCGGCCTGGCTGAGCCCTCCTGGCCCCGGGGTTCAGCAGGCGCAACACTGACAGGGGTCCCGGGCAGGGATGCCCAGCGGCCCTCTCCATCCTCCCTGCGCACACAGCCGCACGTCGCCCTCCTCCTGACAACACCCCCAGCAGCCAGCCTGGCTGCGATGAGGATGGACGCCCCGGGCCGGAGCGCACGTGGGCCGGGGGCTGAGGCCGCGCACCTCTGACTTTGCAGGTCCAGCCAAACGGCGTCAGCGGCGGGCCTGGCGTGAACGGCTGCAGTGGCCGGTCCACACAGGAAACGCCAGCTCAGTGCGAAGTTCAAGCGCCAGTGCTCCCGGACCCCCATTTATTACAGCCTTTGCCGAACAAAGGGCTCCCCGATCCGGGGCTTTGAGCCTCAGTTTATGTCTCCAACCCACCTGACTGGTCAGTGCTCCGCTGGGAACTGACCCTGAAGGTGACCTTCAGTGCTCTGGTCAGGATCAAGTCCAAATTCCTGGGCCTGGAATTCACGCCACAGAAATGCACTGATTCCTTCCTGGAAGAGGGCGGCCCGGGAGGAAGGGAGGAACAGCCAAGGGCCTGGCATCGGAGCGCTCACCGGCGCGTGGGGAGTGTCCGGAGCCACGGCCAGGAGCGGCCACAGCCAGCCAGGAGCGGCCACGGCCAACCAGGAGCGACCACAGCCAGCCAGGAGCGGCCACAGCCAGCCAGGAGCGGCTCAAGTTTCAGGCCGGTCCCCGCGCTGCAGCGGCTGCTCAGGCCGGAGCCGCGTTCACAGACCACGGGGCAGGACGGGTGACTCAGCCTCATGGCCGCCTCTTTCTGCCAAACCGGCCCATTTCTGAGCTTTAGACATCCCAGTTCCCCGGCCCAGCGCTTCCCTGGGCGGCACAGATCCCCTGCCCCGAGCGTGCCCTCCTGTGCCCCCCGCAGCCCGCACCTTGCGCGGGGCCCCCGGGCTGCAATGCACCCAGCCCGCCCCCAGGCCACAAAGGCTGGAGTCCGCCCGCCCGCCCGCCCGGCCCATCAGCAAGGCCTCCGCCTCTGCCTCACCAGCACCGGGAGGGACCTGATTATCAGCTGGGCTTCATCTCGCGGAGCTTTAAAGTCACAGGCGGGCCGGGCAGCAAGAACACCGACCAGACCACTAACCTCAAGTCTTAATTCATGACCATAACCTTGGGCAGTAATGAGAGAGCAGGCATACTCTCAAGCCAACCTCTCTCCCTCTCCCTCTCCCCCTCTCTCTCCCCCCCCCCCCCACACCCTTGTCCACTGAGCAGCAGGGGCTAAAGGGACTACGTATTTAATATATGATTAACCTTCAACAAGAGAAACATCCGAGAACCCCTCCTGCTGACAGCTGACCGTCAGGCCACGCCCGGCTCCAACGCCCTGGGATTTAGTGTCCGCCAAACACGTTCATTAGGGCCAGCTGCTCAGAGCCGAGTGTCTGCCCCACGGCTAGCCTTTCCCTGCTGCCGATCTGCTCATTACTTCGCTCTTTCATTCCCATCAAACGGGAAAACCTGAGGAACACCTTACCCACACTTAGTTTGCGAATGTCAAGCACATAAAGGCATTTTAAAATCACACTTTCACCGTTTCTTTGTATTAGAACGAAACTCAATGTCTAACGACTGCTTTTCATCACTTAAGGAGGTTTAACGAGGCCTCTGCTTCGGTTCAAGCACTGACCCTCTCGTGCCACCGTAAAGGGGCGGGCTGGTTTGCTTTGTGCTGCTGAGTGTTAAAATGTGGGTTAGTCCACCCTCTACGTGCACTTGCCCAGCAGCCATCTCTTCTGTAGGAAAGCGGAGCGTCTGGATCCAGCCCCACCAGGTCAGAACTTTGTTTGCTTCTTGGGTAATCGCATCGATGTCCGGAGGAGATTCTCAGGGACAAATCATTTAGGGCAGTGGTGGGCAAACTGCGGCTCGCGAGCCACATGCGGCTCTTCGGCCCCTTGAGTGTTTAGCCAAGGCCAGCTCAGGAGTCCCCTCATTAAGTTAATCACAATGTACCCACCTATATAGTTTACGTTTGAAAAATGTGGCTCTCCAAAGAAATTTCAGTCGTTGTGCTGTTGATGTTTGGCTCTGCGGACTAAGGAGTCTGCCGACCCCTGGTTTAGGGGGAAGTAGTGGAACACAAGCAGAGGACACAAGTCTTAACCGCTTTTACCCAGAATTCTCCGCATAACGACCGACAGTGCCCTGAGCCCGGGCACCTCACCCAGCAAACGCAGGCACCGGCTGCACAGTCCCCAAAGTCCCTGCCGGCCCAGCAGTCCACCCGGCTCCCGGCTCCCGTTTCCTCTGAAACGAGTCCGCGGGGAAGTCCGCTGCATAAATTCAGGGCTCGCTGGCACGCCGGCTCCCAGAGCGGCTGCAGCTGGGAGGTGGTGCTGCAGCGCCGTTGCCATAGTGACGACCCAGCGCTAACGCAGGACCAAGCCCTCCCGGACCCCTGGACAGCCGGGAAGGGGCGCCCCCTGCAAGCAGCCCAGGGCCGGTTACCGGGGACCCACACCCAGGAGCACCAGGCTGGGTCTGCTCGGAGCGACCCCGCGTCTGCCCTGGCCGCACAGAAGCAAAGCTGACGCTTCGGGGTGCTGTGTCCCGAACGCGTTAAGGATGCTGCGATGCCCTGATTCCCGCCCATCTTACTTATCCCATCCGCACAGCACGGGACCACCGCGTTTAAAGTTAACGGGAAACTGGGCGACACAGGGACACGCTCCGTGTCCTCACGTGCCTCCCCTGTCACCGTGCCCACAGGCCTCTCCCGGTGGCGGTGGGGGGGCCCCCTTCCCCAGGCCTTTCACACCACCTCTCCCCTCTGCACGCCCCCACGGAAACCCTGTGAATGGCAAGCCCGTTACTTATTCACACTTTTATTTTTAGTCAATGACTCCGTGGACGTTACCTTGGTTAAGAAACCTGAAGGTGTGCTCTCTCAAAGAAAAAAATAATGTCCCTTACGGAAACGACTCCATCTGGGCTCTCGCCGTGGCTTCAGTTCAATAAGCAAAGCCACACGCCACGTGACGTCTTCCTAAAGGATGATGATGATCAGAAGTCATTTCAGGGTCAGAATTATCGGGGGAGGGAGGGGCTATGCCAAAGCGGGCAGAGGGTTAAGTAACAAGACAAATGAATCCTGGCCCCGACCCCGTCACTCCTTCTGGGCGCCGTCCGGCTCCCGCCTGGCGAGCGAGGGCAGCCTGCCCTCCTCCAGCGAAGGGCAAAGGAGAGCGCCCCCTCAGTCCGCTCCCACCGCGGTCCCCCGGGAGCTGCAGGGGCATCCGGACCCATCACTTCAGTGACCGACATGTGAGCAGCGTCCCAAGGCCTTTGAGTATCAGTTAAAACTGCAAACTGCACGCTCAATGTTGAACTACAGACCCGAACGGAAAAGGGGGGGGGGGGGGAGCTGCAGGTTTCCCAGTGGCCATGACTTCCAGGGTTTCCAAGTTCCATGTTTCCATGAACTCTTCCAGCAAAATGCCAGCGACCGGCTCCACACACATCTTCACGTCTGTCCGGCCTCCTCAGCACTCCCGGCGGGAAGTGGGAGTCACTCCAGATTACAGATGAGGCAACGTAAGAGGCACGTTTGCACAAGGAGACGATCCGAGAGCTCGGGGTTCGGAAGTCCGTAGATCAGTATTAAGTCCAGCCTATTGGTATGTGCACACACATGCACACACATGCCAAGCCCTGCGTGACTGCACCTCTTCCAGGAAACGGGCGATTCCTGGAATGGGATGGAATGCTTCTAGGAAATGCAGAAGCCTGCGTGTGCACCAACAGGCTCCCTCCCGCCCTGGGAGGCCGCAGGCCAGGCGTTGATGTCGTGGGCCGTGAGGCGTCCTCAGACCCCGGACGTGTGTGCAGCTCGGAGCTGCCCACATCCTGCGGAGGTCAGGGCAGCCTCAAACCCGACTGCGTCCTCCCCAGGATACGCCTCCGGCTGGGGAGCCTGTCCCCCTTCGTTCAGGAATAGCTGACCCCCTCCCGGCCTAAGTTTCAGGCAGCGCGGCAGCTGGATGACAGGGAACGGCCTCTGCGGCCCTCTCCCAGCTCCCGCCTTTGCCACCGCACCTCTTCCAGGGGCTTCTTTAAGGGCGCCCGGGGGATGCGTGTTCCCTGACCCTTAACAACCTGCAAGCACGTTCCACGTCCATCACACGTGAGCGGTCCTTTGGCCGTGCGGGCCGTGTGGTGGCCACGGCCTGTCTGTTGTCTGCAGGCCCCGAGTCACTGAGCCACGCTCCCGGGATTCTGTGACACGGAGAGGCACAGAGCCCCGGCGCCCTGGGCGAAGGACCTCCCAGCGACTCGCTTTTGCCGACAACTGGTGAAGGACTGCGTGCAGCTGTCACTACTTAATCCAATGCCGACGTGGCCGAGCGAGCGCGAGCCCACTAGAAAGAGCACGTCTCAGAGGAGATACTCTACCTGCTTTCCTCGCCACACAAAACGCAGCTTTTGTTCCACGATCAGTGAGCATTCTGCGGCCTCTCGTGCTCGAGTTCTGTTCAATGGCCAGTCCCTGCCTCCTGCGCACACACACCCGCCTCCTGCGCACGCCTGTCTCCTGCACACGCCCGCCTCCTGCACACGCCCGCCTCCTGCACACACACACACCCGCCTCCTGCGCACGCGCCTGCCTCCACACACACGCCCACCACCTCCTGCGCACACACACACACCCGCCTCCTGCGCCTCCTGCACACGCCCGCCTCCTGCGCACACACACACACACACACACCCGCCTCCTGCGCACACACACCCGCCTCCTGCGCACACACACCACCTCCTGCGCACACACACACCCGCCTCCTGCGCACACACACACCCGCCTCCTGCGCACACACACACCCGCCTCCTGCGCACACACACCCGCCTCCTGCGCGCACACACCCGCCTCCTGCGCGCACACACCCGCCTCCTGCACACACACACCCGCCTCCTGCGCACACACCCGCCTCTTGCTGAGGCTTTATGAACCAGGTGCTCCAGGACCACCCACCACCCCCTCCACGAGGTCCACACCTCAGAGCCCCTCTGCACCCCTTTCCCAGGGCATGGCATTGCCACCAGTCACCCCGGAGGGTTCCCAGCTCACACCCTCACCTCCACAAAGTCCCCAACTGTTAGTCTACCTCCCGACCCTCTCTCTGCTTATCCCAGACCCCCGTGATTCGAACTGTCAGCTGCTCTTCCTGACTCGGGTCATTTAGTTCCTACCCTATGCTCTCCCCATAGCCACCTAGCTGACATGGAAACCTGCCGGAGACGCTCCTGCTGAAACCCTTCCCGAGGAGACGGCCTCCTCTCAGCCCTGCTCCTCACGGACGGACGCCTAGGAACCCCTCCTCCGGCCGCTGACCACGCACGCTTCCCCCCAACGCAGACCTTCTGCCGCGTCTCCCTGGGCTGCAGTTCAGACAAGAAGGGCCGTGAGGAAACACAGCGATGCTCAGGGCGTGATTCACACCTTCCAGAGCTCAGGTTCCAGGAAGGAAGCGGAGACAGTACAACTGGGCAGAGGCGATGGAGCTGGAGGCCTGCAGAGGCCAAAGCCGGCCGTCGGTGCACCGCCGCGCAACCGCGCCGCGCCTTCGAGGACGCAGACGATTGTCACAGAGAGGGAAGGGCCGAAGTGCAGAAAACAGGCATGAAAACGCATAAAGATGAGCCGGGGAAGCAGAAAGGGGACAGTGATCAAGAAGTGGAAAGGGGTCAGCTGTGAGTAAGCAGAGGGCAGCACAAGGGAATGGCCCTGGAAAGGCGGTCAGGGCCAGGGTCAGGGTCAGGCCCCGGGGAGGCAGGCAGCATGGCGTGCCTGGCGCCTCCCACGTCCTGCAATTCATAAAAACCAAGCTATTGCTGGAAGCACAAAGCGAGATTTTCGCGCAGACTGTTTACTACCTACCAACCCCAGGTTTCCTTCTTCAACCTGTGACCTGGGGGACGGGGGGAAAGTGGGGAGCACACAGGACCAGGTGGGCAAAGAGGAACGCAGAGGGAGTGAAACCTCACGACTGCGGGAAGCCTCCCGCCACCAAACGCTCCACGTCCTGCGTCCAGGCTCGCCTGCCTCCCAAGTTCACAGAAAGCTGACCTTGACGTGAAACTAGCTTGAACCCCGACACTGTGCCGTCAGCTGGCTCTCACGGAAGAAAACGGGCCTCCGTGGCTCAGTGGGGCGATGAGCACCCAACGCACGAACAAAACAGCTGCATCAGGGACCACCCGTGGGAGGCCGGGGTCCCAGCCTTCCCCACCAACACCGTGGCCACCTGCCGCCGGGCTGCCGCTCTCCCCACTGGCCACGCCCTCCCAGGCCAGACGCTCGCCTCTCAGACCCAGTCCCCGGACCAGCTCAGCTCCCTGAGACTCAGACCTGGGGTTGGCGTGGAAAGACGTCAAGGGGAGCCTGGACTTCACCCAGGACTCGGAGACCTTCTTTTCCTGGTGCCTCTTCTTCATCATCCTATTTTAAGGTGGGCCTAGGAAGGTCATCAACAAGACGCCCAGTCAATGAGAAAGGTGAGCAAGTGAGCCCTGGCATCGGAAGCGGCCGGGCAGCTCCCTGGCACAGGGCGCCGGCTGGCATGCGAAGGCCTGTCTGGTCCCTGACAGGAGGGCGGCTGGAGGGGCCGAGGGCCGCGCTGTTATCAGCGGAAAGAAGGCGGTCATGGAAAAAGGAGCCTGTTACTCATCGTGGCGTTCCTGAACGCCGTCCACACGCCAGAGAGGCAGGACGGAAAGCTGGGTGCAGCCGGCCCCGAGCCAGAGCTGCCAGCAGACCTGGGGGTGGGACTGCACCGCCCGGGGGCACGGGAAGTGGGGAGCCTGCACCCCCGGCTGGGAGACACTGCAGAGACACCCCAAATGAGGGAGCAGCGCCCACTGCGTGGACACCCCAGGCTGGGATGGACAGAAATGCACACTCGGGTGCACTGCGCGGAGTGGGATTCCCCATCTGCTGTTACTCGGTGTTACTTGTGAAACAGCTGTACTCCTGCATCCAATTGGTTGTGACTGAGTGACAGACGTGATTTAAAGAGCAAGTGCCCAGCGCCATGGCATCTGAGCTGAGGCGCTGGCTACGGCCGGAAGAGGCGGGCGCTCGGGCCTGAACCACACGAAGCGGCGAGCGCTCTCCTGGCCAGACATCGTGGCAGCAGAGGAACGGACTCTACAAACCCATCAATCAATCGCTTTCCAATGAGATACTAGCGTCTTCCTTTAAAAGGCCGAGTGGCATCCCCCCGTGTGGCCCGGGCAGCGCCTGCTGCACAACCACCTGTGCCACTTACGGTAAAGGCAGGTCCCACCGCAGACCAGTCTGCACATAAAACCACTGTGCATGTTTCCAGCACGCCCACCTGTCAAACCCCGATCTGACAGCACTCTGGGTGTTCAGAGCCGGGCCCACAGCACCCACTTCCTGGGCCACGGCAGTCAAGGTTCGGGTCTGGGGCCCCCAAAATAGCTGCCCCTTCCCTGCGGGGGCTGTGTCCAGGGCCTGGCTGCGCGTCCCGGCTGGTGGCTCCCGGATCACAGAACGCACAGCTCAAACTCCCTGCCAACCATCAAACAGCATGTCATCAACTTCCTGCTCCAAAGAGAGGAGGATCCCAGGAGCAGGGGGAGAACTGCTAATAGGACACAACTCCTCATCATCAGTGGGGTTCAGACTCCCTAGGTCCGTGGTCGGCAAACTGCAGCTCGCGAGCCACATGCGGCTCTTTGGCCCCTTGAGTGTGGCTCTTCCACAGAATACCACGGCCTGGGTGAGTCTATTTTGAAGAAGTGGCGTTAGAAGAAGTTTAAGTTTAAAAAATGTGGCTCTCAAGAGAAATTCCAATCGTTGTGCTGTTGATATTTGGCTCTGTTGACTCATGAGTTTGCCGACCACTGCTCTAGGTCATCGAGTGACAAAGTGAAGCTAAAACAACATGCCATCAACGATCAAAATACTCACTGAATGTGTAAACTTTATTAAAACGTTGTTTTAGGTCTACATGGAAAATGTTAATGTTAGGTAAATGTAAAAGCCAGTTCTCACTGAATATTCCACCTGCCCACGTACTGGCCACCACACCATTTTAACACCAAAGACTATAGAGAACACAAAAGAAGTGAACTTGTACGTTGCTATTAGAAACTGAGAATAAAACATGAATTCTTTCCCACAAAATTAACCCATCAGTGAGCACTCTTCGTGTATAATGAATATCTTTCCATTTACCTCTATTTGTTGAATAACAAACCATGCCTAGAAATAGACTGTTGGGAATAAGGACATGCCCTCCGCGGGTAAAGGACCTGCTCTCCCTCCCCACCCCACCCTCACCCCGTCTGGTGACAGTGTGCAAACGTACCGCATTATTTGACTGCCGGCCCGGCAGGTAGACAGGAAAGACAAGGGAAGCTTTGCAATGCCTTGCGTCGTAGAAGATTAACCACTTTTCAGAAGCGAGTCTATTTGATGTTCCTAATCATAACGTAATACCGTTACAACCACGACAAAAACTAGAGCAATTTTTCAAGTGAATATGAGAATGAGGAAAGTATTTTAACAATTGAAAAAAGATAATTACGAGCATCCTGAAAAGGAAATTTTCATTTTGCACTCAGTATTTAAGGATATTTTGCAACTCCCATTTCCTGCTGTCCAAAATACCTCCCACACACACACCCACCCACCCACACACACACACACACACACATACACACACACACATACACATATACACACACACACACACACATATACACACACCACACACACACATACACACACATATACACACACACACACACACACACACACACATATACACACATATACACACACACACATATACACACATACACACACATACACACACATACACCCACACACACACCCACACACACCCCTAAACGCCAATTCAAAGGGGGACCCCTGGCATCACGAGTATGGACCTCGCCGAGCGGAGAGGAAGCAGCAGGGTCCCCACAGCTGAGCGCCCTGGAAGTCCTGGAAGAGAGAACCGGGGGGACGGCAGGCTCCTGGGCCCTTTCACAAAGACGCTCCGGCTCCTCAGGGCCGACTCCCCACCGGGAGGACCAGCCCAGCAGCCCAGTGACCACGCGGTCACGCGCAGGAGCCGGCCTGCGGCTGATCAGCTTCTGGGCGGCGGTCAGGGGGAGAGGAGGGTGGTGTGCGCCCCGCGGCAGGACGGACGCACGGACGGACGCACGGACCCCGCGCAGGGCTGTGGGGAGGGTCTTCCATAAAAGCCGTTTAAAAGCACAAAGCAATCTGCCCCCGCCCCCGCCCCCGCCAGAGACCCCTCTGAAGGCAGGACGGGCGGACGCACGCACGGACGGACGGACGCACGGACGGACGGACGGACGGACCCCGCGCAGGGCTGTGGGGAGGGTCTTCCATAAAAGCCGTTTAAAAGCACAAAGCAATCTGCCCCCGCCCCCGCCCCCGCCAGAGACCCCTCTGAAGGCAGGACGGGCGGTCCCCGCGGCGGGAAGCGCTAAGGGCCTGGCTTCCGACCCTTGGGGGCCTCGGGGCAAAACCCCACCAGTCGCGGCGACCAAGTTCGGGCTGCCGACAGCTCGGCCTCCCGCCGGCCCTCGGGCTTCCGCCGCAGCCGGAACGGCGGGGCCGGACGCGGGCGGGCGGGCGGGCGGGCGGCGGGCGAGGGGTGAGAGGGCAGCGGAGCCGCCGCGCCCTGCTCCCCGCGGGCGCCCCGCGTCCCGGCGCGCCGCACTTCCCCGCGCGGGAACTCGGGCCCCGCCCGCCCCGCCCGCGACCGGAAGTCCCGCCCCGAGCGGGAACCACGCTGTCCTCGCCGCTCATTGGCTGCGGGGGCCGTCAGTGCCCCGGGGGCGGGGCCTCGCGCGGCGGGGCGGGGCCTCGCGCGGCGGGGCGGGGCCTCGCGCGGCGGGGCGGGGCCTCGCGCGGCGGGGCGGAATCGCAGGCCCCCCCACCCCCCCCGCCCCCGGGCGCCCGGGCTCCCCGAGCCTGCGCTTCTCCGCCGCCGGCCCCACCGGGGGGTCCCTCGCCCTTTTCCTTCGACAGCCCGTCCCCCCGCTGCCCCACGGGGTTCCTGCCCTCGGGCTGCCCCGGAAGCGAGGTCCCCCCGCCCCCAGCCCAGCCCAGCAGCTCCCAGGCCGGACCGGCGGAGGAGGCTGCGGCCGGCGCAGCGAACCAGCCGCGGGCGGATTCCTCCCCGGGGACGAGACGAGACGTTTTAGGTAAAGCGGCTCACTTGCGCGGGCCTTGGGGAAGAGTAACCACGAGCACACCGAAAAGGAAACTGCTTCTGCCACTTCGCACTGTTTAAGGGCATTCTGCAACTCCCGTTTCCTGCTGTCCAAACTATCACACACACACACACACACACACACATGTACACATACACACACACATACACACATACATACACATGTACACATACACACACACATACACATACACATACACACACACACACACACTCACACACACATATACACATACACACATATATACACACACATACACACACATGTACACATACACACACATATACACACACATACTCACACACACACACACACACATATACACATACACACATATATACACATATACACATACACACACATACACACACACATATACACATACACACACGTACACATACACACATATATACACACACATACACACACATATACACATACACACATATATACACACACATACACACACATATACACATACACACATATACACACACACACACACACACACACACACACACACACCAGCCAAGGACAACGGCCTCTCCAACCCCTAAAAACACTCCTTCAAGGGGATCCGGCCCAGAACACCGAGCGCCCAGCGGGCGGGAGTTGCCACCAAGCGTCGCAGTTGGCTCAACCGCACCTCTGGTTGGGGGGACGCACCGGGTCAGTGCTGGTCGGGGTCGCCCCAAGCACTTCTGGGGTGCAAGTCCTTAAGGCGCTCTCCTGCCCCCCGCCCCCCCCCCCCGGGCCCAGCACAGACCCGTGGGCACACATTCTGTCCGAGGTCCCCTAATGCCCCCCCGGCCCCCCCCGGGCCCAGCACAGACCCATGGGCACACATTCTGTCCGAGGTCCCCTAATGCCCCCCCGGCCCCCCCCCGGGCCCAGCACAGACCCATGGGCACACATTCTGTCCGAGGTCCCCTAATGCCCCCCCACCCCCCCCCCGGGCCCAGCACACAGACCCATGGGCACACATTCTGTCCGAGGTTCCCTAATGCCCCCCCCGGGCCCCCCCCCCCCCCCGGGCCCAGCACAGACCCATCGGCACACGTTCTGTCCCAGGTTCCCTAATGCCCCCCCCCCCCCCCCAGGGCCCAGCACAGACCCGTGGGCACACATTCTGTCCCAGGTTCCCTAATGCGCTCTCCTGCCCCCCCCCCCCCCCCGGGCCCAGCACAGACCCATGGGCACACATTCTGTCCCAGGTTCCCTAATGCCCCCCCCCCCCCCCCCGGGCCCAGCACAGACCCATCGGCACACGTTCTGTCCGAGGTTCCCTAATGCCCCCCCCCCCCCCCCGGGCCCAGCACAGACCCATGGGCACACATTCTGTCCCAGGTTCCCTAATGCCCCCCCCCCCCCCCCCCCCCGGGCCCAGCACAGAGACCCATGGGCACACGTTCTGTCCGAGGTCCCCTAATGCCCCCCCCCCCCCCCCGGGACCCAGCACAGACCCATGGGCACACGTTCTGTCCGAGGTCCCCTAATGCCCCCCCCGGCCCCCCCCCCCCCAGCACAGACCCATGGGCACACCCCGAGGTCCCCTAATGCCCCCCCCCCCCGGGCCCAGCACAGACCCATGGGCACACATTCTGTCCGAGGTCCCCTAATGCCCCCCCCCCCCGGGCCCAGCACAGACCCATGGGCGCACATTCTGTCCGAGGTCCCCTAATGCCCCCCCCCCCCGGGCCCAGCACAGACCCGTGGGCACACATTCTGTCCGAGGTTCCCTAATGCCCCCCCCCCCCCCCCCCCCCCGGGCCCAGAGGTTCCCTAATGCCCCCCCCCCCCCCCGGGCCCAGCACAGACCCGTGGGCACACGTTCTGTCCCAGGTTCCCTAATGCCCCCCCCCCCCCCCCGGGCCCAGCACAGACCCGTGGGCACACGTTCTGTCCGAGGTCCCCTAATGCCCCCCCCCCCGGGCCCAGCACAGACCCGTGGGCACACATTCTGTCCGAGGTTCCCTAATGCCCCCCCCCCCCCCCCCCCCGCCGCGGCCCGGCTGTCGCCCGCAGGGAGGGCGCCCACTTTCCCGAAACTCACAGATCCTCGGCGGCGGGGGCGGGGGGCGGGGGGCGAGAAGCCACCACCCGTGGCTGTAACAGTGACGGGTGCACGGCGCCCTAAGGACGAGGGCGTCCGACTTCTCCCATCGCATCCTTAGGATCCCAAGGAGCAAGGACACCCCTCATTCGTGCACCGTTGTTGGGCGGGGGCAGACCTGACAGTAGGATAAGGGGGTCCTCCCTCTGTACCCCGGTCAAGGGCTACAGCCGCGCGACGGCGGGTCCGGGGTTGGCTACGTCCTGGCCCGAGGCCTGCGGGGCACAGGGGCGGCCGCCCGGAGCATCCTCGGGGCTGCGCTCGCTTCCGGACACCCTGTCCCGGGGCAACGTGGTCCTCCTTTTCCCTTTGGGCTCCCCTTCGTCTCCCCGGCTTTGGCCTCGACGTTCACGGTCTCTCTTTCCCACTGACACCACCCCCTTACCCCCCCCCGTGCCCGCTGGGGCCCTGCCATCCCCCCTCTCGGCCGCTCTTCGCCCTAACGGCGCCCCACGAAAGCTCAAGCTCACCGTCCCACCGGCCGGTGGTCCTCCCCGCGCCTCCCAAGCCACCGGGGACTCCCGCCCGCCACCCCGCTCCGCCACGGAACTTCGCTCGGCCGAGCCTGGCGGCGGCCGAACCCTGACAGCGGGGCCCCGCCAATCAGCGACGGATAAATAAGCGGCGCGGCCAATCAGCACGCGCCGGGCGGCAGGAGGCGGGACTTCGCCCAAGTTCCTCGGGTCCTGAAACCCAAGACCTGTTGCCGCCGCCGCCGCCGCCGCCGCCGCCGTGGCCGCGCAGTTCCGTGGTTACCGCGGCCTCGGCCGTCGGAGCCGGGGTTGGGCGCGGGGCCTCGGCCACTGCCCACGAGCGGGACCCCGCCCCACCTCCCGGCCGGCCGCGGGGCCCGGAGATCCGCCCGAACGGCCCCGGCTCGCCATTCCAGCCGGGCCCCGCGCCCGCGACCCCGCGAGCGACTCACCAGGAAGTTGGGAGGCGTCCGTCCTCCTGCCCGCGAGGGGCCCGGGGCGGGCGGCCCGGCCAGGCGGCGCCGCGGGAAGGCCCGCTGGGCCGGGGGCTGTGACTGCGGGGCCCGGAGCCGAACGCCACCTCGCGCCGCGCCGCCCCCGCCCCCGCGGACGCTGCAGGCGCGGCCACCCCGCCTCGCACGGCCCCGCGCGTCCCGAGAGCGAGCCTAGCGGCGGCCCATCCTCCCGCGGCTCCCGCTCCTCCTCCCGCGGACGCCGCTGTCAGGAGTGTAAACATCCCGGCATCCCCGAGGAGAGGGCGGGGCGGCGAGGCCACGCCCCCGTGCTCCTGGCCACGCCCCCAGCGCTGGCCAGGCCTCCCTCGCGCGTGTGGCCACGCCCCCGTGCTCCTGGCCACGCCCCCCGCGCCGCTGGCCACGCCCACTCCTCCCCGGAGCCCCACGCAGCGCGCAGCGCGCAGACTCCCCGCTGCGCAGCGGAGGGACCCCCGCGGCCTCACTCCGGGGCCGAGGCCGCCCTGGGGGACCCCCCCTCCCGGCACATCGCTGCTGCTGCCCGGCCTGGCTGTGCGGGGCGCGCCGTTCTGCGGCCCAACCCCCCCCCCCCAGCGGGGCAACTTCCCTCCCAGCTACACAACTTGTGTGTTTTTTGTTCACTTTTTTTTTTAAAATATATTTTATTGATATTTTACAGAGATGAAGGGGGAGGAATAGAGAGTCAGAAACATCGATGAGAGAGAAACATCCATCAGCTGCCTCCTGCACACCCCCCACTGGGGATGTGCCCTGCAACCAAGGTACATGCCCTTGACCGGAATCGAACCTGGGACCCTTCAGTCCACAGGCCGAGGTCCACTGAGCCACACCGGTTAGGCTAAAGCAGCATTTTTTTAAAACTTACTATTATTATGCTTTTTATAGTGCTCTCCCGAGGACATTTTTTCCACTGATTTTTTAGAGAGAGGGGAAGGGAGAGGGAGAGAGAGAGAAACACCGACGTGAGAGAGACACATCCATCGGTTGCCTCCCACATGCCCCCGATCAGGGCTGGGATCCTGCAACCTAGGCACGTGCCCTTGACCGGAATCGAACCCGGGACCCTTCAGTCCGCAGGCCGACGCTCTGTCCCCTGAGCCACACCGGTTTCGGCTGTTCACTTTATTTTTAAACGCGCCCCACTGGCAAGGGGTGAGCCCGGTGGGTGACGGCCCCTTCCTTCCGGGTGACAGCGCGGGGAGCCCAGCCTGTGCGCGGGGCGCGTCCCAGCCTGGACGGCGGTGGCTCTTGGGACGTGTCGGGGAAGCGCACCGCCTGGTTTGCACGGCAATCTCAATGAAGGAGGCGGTTATGCATATGTTATAATGTTATATGTTATAACACGCACACACGCGCACACACACCCCCCAGGAGCCTAGCAGAGGTGCCACGTGGGGAATGCCCACCCAGCCCCTTCCCCGCCTCAACACCTGGGCGCGCGTTGGCGGAGGTGACTGCTAGGAGGCGGTGTGGAGTCCACCGCACCCTGATTTCTAAGCTCAGCCCAGGGCTCAGGAACCCCTGGCGGCCAGGTGTGTGCCCTCTGGCACGGAGGAGCCAGCCCCTTTGTAGAAGGAGAGCAGGCGGTCAGAGACGCCTATCTATCGCTAGGCCTGCGGGGAGAATGAGAGGAGATAAGAAGTCCTCATTCCGCAGGTATGGCCCCCCCTTCCTTCGGGTCCTCTCCCTGGTGTGACCTCCCTCACCCATGGGGATTCCAGGCAGGCACGAGTCGACGACAGCTCACCTACTTCAAGTGCGAAGGCTACGCCCCGGGATTAAGATTTAGCAAGTTTATTTTCAGAAAGAAAAAAAAAGCGTCCAAGGTCTCCAGAGGAGATGTGGCTCAAGAAATGTCTGTCCATCGAGGAACTGGAGAGCATGATGCTAAGCCAGGGGTCGGCAAACTCATTGGTCAGCAGAGCCGAACATCAACAGCACAGCGACGGACATGTCTTTGGAGAGCCACATTTTTTAAACTTAAACTTCTCCTAACGCCACTTCTTCAACATAGACCCGCCCAGGCCGTGGTGTTTTGTGGAAGAGCCACGCTCCAGGGGCCAGAGAGCCACAGTTTGCCGACCACGGTGCTAAGCGAAATAAGCCAGTCGGAGAAAGATAAACATCACAGGATCGCACTCATTTGTGGGATACGATGATCAGCGTAATTTGATGAACAAGAATAGATCCAGAAACAAATGGTAGGGCTGGGGGAGTGGGGGCGGGATGGGGGGGGTGGTGAGAGAGCAACCAAAGGACTTGTCTGCAGGCATATCAGCATAACCAATGGACACAGACACTGGGGCGGTGGGGGCTTGCCCCGGGTGGGAATGGCTGGGGGGGGTGGGGGTCAGTTGGGGGAAAAGGAGACATAGGTATTTAGACAATAAAAAAATTAATTAGTTTTAAAAAAAGAGAAGGCTCCATCAATGTGCTAGACGCGGTTCTAAAGAACGAGGGTACCACTGATACAAAGTCCCCGCTCTCCTGGGGTTCACATTGTAGTAAAAAAGGCAATCATGCGAATAATAATAAGCCTGCAGCCCGGCTGCTGTGGCTCAGGGGTTGAGCGATGACCTATGAACCAGGAGGTCAGGGTTCGATTCCCGGTCAGGGCACAGGCCCGGGTTGTGGGCTCCATCCCCAGTGTGGGGCGTGCAGGAGGCAGTCGATCAATGCATCTCTCTCATCATTGATGTTTCTCTCTCTCTCTCTCTCTCTCTCTTTCTCTCTTCCTCTCTGAAATTAATACAAATATGTCTTTAAAAAATGAAATAAATTTTTTTTAAAAAAATTAGAGGTGAGCGTTGATTTTTCCAAACCATTTTTTTTTTTAAACCCATCGGCTCACCCAGCCCTAGTTCAGTATAAATGCGACTCCTCTGTAAGGAGAGAGGCTCGCTGGGAACATTTTTTCCCGATGAAGGACGGTGAGGTAATATTCAAAATCCTTCCCCTTTGAAAACGGGCCTCACCCCCACGGAGGGTGAGAGCAGACTCCATCAGGGTGCTGGCACCGCAGGCCTTTGAGAAGCTACTGGTGCGCTGCTGGCAGCCGCCGTGTTTGGCAGCGAGCGGGCGACGAGGCTTAGTCAAGCTGTCGAAATGTCTGCAGGAGCCCCGGCCAAGAGGGGCAAGTCCGATCTGGGACGGCCAGCGGCCCAGGGGAGGTCACCGCTGTCTGGCCCCGGCTGTGGTCACTGTGCGGCGTCAGAAAATAAATCTTTTTCTCCCGCTTCGAGAACCCCCGTGAAAGGCATTAGGGAGCCAGAGATCGCTGTGAACGGGTCACCCGCAGACACGCTTCCGATGACAACAAATCAGCCGGGACTGGGCCCTCACGTCCAACCGCTAGAACCCAAATCCCAGAAAGACAACGAAGCCGCGTCCCGATGATCTGGCTGTGGTCTGAGCATCGTCTAGTTATGGATAAAAATAGTAGCAACCTGCCCTAGCTGGTTTGGCTCAATGGATAGAGCGTTGCCTGTGGACTGAAAGGTCCCAGGTTCGATTCTGGCCAAGGGCATATGCCCGGGATGTGGGCTCGATCCCCAGTGTGGGGCGTGCAAGAGGCAGCCGATCAATGATTCTCTCACATCATTGATGTTTCTATCTCTCTCCCTCTCCCTTCCTCTCTGAAATCAATAAAATATATATTTTTTTTAAAAATAGCAACCCTCCTGGCCGGTGTGGCTCAGTGGTTGACCGTCAACCTATGAACCAGGAGATCACAGTTCTGTTCTAGGTCAGGGCACACGCCCGGGTTGTGGGCTTGATCCCCAGTGGGGGGGGGGGGGGGGGGGGGGGGGGGGCGTGCAGGAGGCAGTCAGTCAATGATTCTCTCTCATCACTGATGTTTCTTCTTCTTTTTTCTTTTTTTTTTTTTAATCCTCACCCGAGGATATTTTTCCATTGATTTTTAGAGAGAATGGAAGAGAGAGGGAAAGACAGAGAGAAATATCAATGTGAGAGAAACACATCGATGGGTTGTTGCCTCCTGCACTCGGCCCGGGCCGGGGAGGAGCCTGCAACGGAGGTACATGCCCTTGACCGGAATGGAACCTGGGACCCTTTAGTCAGCAGGCCGACGCGCCAGCCACTGAGCCACACTGGCTAGGGCTCATCACTGACGTTTCTATCTCTCTCTCCCTCTCCCTTCCTCTCTGAAATCAATAAGAATATATTTTTTAAATTACTTAAAATATATATATATAGTAGCAACCCAATGGTGGCTGTTTCCGGCTATTTTTCTAGTAGTTAGAAAACTTAGGAGTTTTCAATGCATTCTATGTATATATTTTTTTAAATATATTTTATTTTATTTTATTTTATTTTACAGAGAGGAAGGGAGAGGGGTAGAGAGTCAGAAACATCGATGAGAGAGAAACATCGACCAGCTGCCTCCTGCACACCCCACACTGGGGATGTGCCCGCAACCAAGGTCCATGCCCTTGACCGGAATCGAACCCGGGACCCTTCAGTCCGCAGGCTGACGCTCTATCCACTGAGCCACACCGGTCAGGGCTCTAGGTATATTTTTTAAATGTAGGGAAGGTAATATTTTATGCTGGTTGCACGGGTATAGGAAGGAAAGTCCCACCAGCCGTGCAGGTTTATATCCCGATTGTCTTGGGTCCACAGAACCCAACTGAACTCATGCTTTCTGTCTCTCAGCAGGAAAGCCGAGGCAAGAGGCAGTAAGTCCAACCAACGGAGGAAATATACTCAGAAACTATTTCCCTTCTCACACGCCCACACCCCACCCCTGCCGCCGAGCCAAACGAGGGGGTCATCCCTCTGGACACGCTGTGCTCAGCGACACGGCCACCCGATGCCAGAGGTCATCCAAACCACTGAGTCCCCTTGGGATTCGCCTGGAGCACTGTGTGTGCGCACACCTCCCCTGAAAGGGGGGTGCCCCCCACACCCTGTGACTTCCCACAGCCGGACGGGACCCCCTGGCAGAGGCCTCCCGCATGCCCGCCCCCCTGTACCTCGGCGGACTCCTCACGTCCCGCCCGGGATGCGGGAACGCCATTCCTGTCGGGGCGGCCGGCCCAGGCGGTTGTCCGATTCCTAGCGAGGAAGGAAAAGGGGCGATCAGGAGGATTTCTGAGTGCGTTCAGTGTTATTCCCTCAGCAGGTCAGCGGCACCGTCAGCTTTCAGCCTGTCTGGAAGGACGGGATGTGAGTGAAACCAGACTCAGGGTCTCGCCACCCCAAACCAAAGACAGACCCAGAGCAGGCTCTGGCCAGAGGGCAGTGAGCCACGTCCGCCCAGTGGCCCCCCACGCCCCCCACTGCTCTGCCACCCGGTTCACCCTGGGGTACCCCATGCCCGATTCACCCTGGGGTACCCCATGCCCGATTCACCCTGGGGTACCCCATGCCCAATTCACCCTGGGATACCCCACCCCTCCACTGCTCTGCCACCTAATTCACCCTGGGGTACCCCATGCCCGATTCACCCTGGGGTACCCCACGCCCCCCACTGCTCTGCCACCTGATTCACCAGGGCCTAAAAGTCACATGACGGAGACCTCCTGTTTCCCTGTTTCTTTTTTTCTTGTTTGTTAGTCCTCCCCCGCGGATATCTTCCCGTTGATTTTTAGGGAGAGAGTGGACGAGAGAAGGGAGGACAGAGAAACATCGATGTGAGAGGAACACATGGATGGGTTGCCTCCTGCATGAGCCCCTACCAGGGCCTGGGCCGGGGAGGAGCCGGCCACCAAGGCAGGTGCCCTTGATGGGAATCGAACCCCGGTCCGCAGGCCGAGGCTCTATCCACTGAGCCGCACCGGCCGGGGCCCTTCTGCATCTCTGCTCCCTCTGTCCTGCCCGCTTCTCCAGGCCAAAGGTAGAGAGAGTCCTGTGGGCGAGGAGCAGCTGGAACAGCCCTCGGCAGGAACAGACAGGGTCTCGTCTCAAGCTGGGGCTCGGGGGCCAAAGGTCAGCGATGTATGTAAACGCCGGGGGAAGCGGCCGCCCTTGAGAGTCCGGGCGGGAACCTGTGAGTTCATAAGCCATTGGAGAGCTGGAGGAGGCAGGTCAGTATTTAACTACAGGCGGAGGGGCTACCCCGTCCTTGGAAAGAATGGGAGAGAGCAAACAGCAGGCTGTCACCGTGGCAACGGCGGGCAGTCCCGACGGGGCAAATATGGTCGCTTTTGCCCATCCCTGGGACGCATCGCTCTGTGACTGAGCGGCTTATTGAATCCGTAGAATGTTTAAATCATGTATATACATTATAGAATTATCTCACGTAGCCTCTCATCATTAAACATTTATCTTCGAGGTCGAAATTACTTTTAAAAGTATCCAAATGTCAATGATGTTCATCAATTACTTCGAAGGCTACGCATACACACACATCACGTGTCCTTTGGCCAAGCAGCATATGCAGCTGTTTGTTTATTTATTTATTTTAATTTGCTTTTTTAAAAAATATATATATATTATTGATTTTTTTAGAGAGGAAGGGAGAGGGAGAGAGAGCTAGAAACATCCATCAGCCGCCTCCTGCACACCCCTTACTGGGGATGTGCCCGCCACCAAGGCACATGCCCTTGACCGGAATCGAACCTGGGACCCTTCAGGCCGCAGGCCGACGCTCTATCCACTGAGCCACACCAGTTTCGGCATCGTATGCAGCTGTTCAACCCCTGTCTTGTTTTTATCTGCCATTGGCTCGCTCGGAGATAATTATCATGGTTCTCCGAAGACAAGGGAGGAATAAAAATATTACTCCTTCGGGTTGTACGTTCAGCAAAATGAAGGCTTCCTCAAGTCTGCCTCCTCCCGCAACCTCTACCTAAGTCGTTCGGCGTGTTTTCCTGTTTCGCAGAGGAAGCTGGTAGACGTGGCACAATGTTTTAATAACGTGGTGGGAAAACAGTTAACGGGAAAATAATTTGGACCAGGCCTGCAAAAAGCCCTGGTCACCCTGGGCTGTTATAAGTAAAGCACCTATCGCCCCCTAGTGGCTTGATGGCTAAATTGCAGGGAAGAGCACATTGGGGGGGGCGCGGGGGTGGGGGGAAGATAAATCTAAGTGATGGCCAAGTACGAGGGACTGGGACTGGCTATCACATCCATGTTCCCAACATAGAGCTTGAGAAAGAATCGTAAGTGCCAGGACAGGTGTGAGTCACAAATAATCGTGACTCCAGCTCGCTCTAGGAGCGTCGGCCTCACTATGGCTTTTGCTGGGATCCTTAGGGATAGAACATCATCGCAGGCGGCTCAGGGCCTTCTCGGCCGTAGAACACGAAGCCAGGGCACAATCAGGCAGAGCTGAGACGTCGGCCCCTGGGTGCAGCCGTGCCTGAAGCCGGCCTCCAGGGCGCTGCTCAGTTACACACCGCGATACCCAGGTGTTCGACTTTGGTTTGACCCTCGTAAATCGAGTTTCCCGATCGCTGTGATCGAAGGAATCCCAGCCGGTAGTTTCATCCCAGGACACAGCATCCCGGGAAGTCCGAGGGGGCGAAGATTTCATTGTAAATGCCGTCCCCCAAACCTCCGTTTCCTCAGAACGTTTGGAGATAGGGCCTTTAGGGAGGCGACTAGTCCATCCTGACTGAGGTCCCTTTAAGAGGAAATTTGGACCCACCAAGAGAGACCCCAGAGGAAGGGTGTTGTGGGGACACAGACAGCCCCGCAGACCTCTGACCTTGGCGACTGCTCTCCCTGTCCATGCCCATTCTTTGGTGCACAGGTGGCTTTGACCCCACAGGCGCTGGGGCGGGGAGGGACCCAAGAGAAAGGCAGGGGAGTGACCGATGGGTAGGGGCAGTTCTAATAAGGAAGGGGACTCACAGGCTTGTCCTGAGTGGCCGTAGGATGAGTAGGTCTCCACGCCCGCCGGGCAGAATCCTGGGAGTTTATAGAGAGTCCTCAGGCGGGTCCCGTCACGTACCCGGGGCGCCTGAACTGGGCCGGTCCCACACCCAGTCCCAGGGCTGTGTCCTCAGAGCAGCTCCTGGGAGCAGGGAAGATGAGGGGAGGGCTCATTCCCCAGCACAGGGCGGCGGGCGGAGCCTCGGTGACCCAGGTCCAGCTCATGGGTCAAGCAGTGCTCACATCTTCCCGTTGACCTTGCCCAACAGGGGAAGGAGACAGGCTCCCCCGGGGCATCTGTGGGTGTGTCCCGGGAGCAGTGGTGGGCTCCGGGGTCCTGTGACTGAGTCCCCCCGGCACAGACTGTGCTCGGTGGGGGCCCCAGAGGCGGATCGGTGGAGTGATGGGCGGACAGCACCAAGACCTTGTCATCAGACCTGTTCCGCGACATGCTTTGGCTATGACTCTCTCAGACGACCTTGAGCCTTTTTTTTTTTTACGCCCTTCCAAAGAGAAGTCTTATTTTTAGACTCAGAGGGAGTTTGAATGGCTCAGGAAAGTCCCAGTCACCTCGCATGGCTCCCATAGGAAGGAATGCCAGCAATTTGAGTTGTTATCATCCCATTCCCCGGGGTTGTAAGATGGGGTGCTGGGCCCCCGTCCTTCCATTTAATTTTTAAATTTTTAAAAATATGTTTTTATTGATTTTCAGAGAGGAAGGGAGAGAGAGAGAGAGAGAAACATCCATGATGAGAGAGAATCAGGGATCAGCTGCCTCCTGCACGCCCCCCACTGGGGATGGAGCCTGCAACCTGGGCCTGTGCCCTGACCAGGAATCGAATCGTGACCTCCTGGTTCATAGGTCGACGCTCAACCCCTGAGCCAGGCCGGCCTTCCTAAGTTATAAAAACATAAAATCATCTTAACAATATTTTATGAGACCAGGACTCCTCACCCAGCGGGTAACTAATTACCAGAAACGTACCTGACCCCTAGCTGACTGTTATTATTAAAAGAGGCTTAAAATCCATAACGAAAATATTACATAATCAACGTTTTTTTTTTATGTGTTGAAATGCGAGACGCTCCGTGGTCCTTCGCCAGCAGACTCTGTCCGGGTTGGAGTTCCCGTCATTTTTTATTTATTTATTTATTTTTTTTCTGTTTTAAAGTAGTTAAAAGAGTCCTCGAGTCACCAATGGGGAGGTGAGTTTTAATTCTCCACATTCCATCAGATTTATAATCTACCATAAACCTCGGGGCTACCAGCTTTCACTAGCTCAGCAAATTAGCCCGTCTACCCGGCGGCTGGAGACCGAGCCAAGAAAGCCGCGTGAAAAGGAGTTTACAACGGTCCCCGTTTCATCCCTCATTTCTTGCCATGCACCCCCAGTCCAGCCCACGGAACCACACAGGGCCCCGGCGCCGACCCATTCAGCGCTTCGCCCCGGGGAAGGAATCTGACATTGACATTGAAGAGTGAGCACCCATGTCCCGGGCCTGTGGCGGCTTCTGGGGAGGTGCCAGGAGCTAAAGTCCCCGGCATTTAAAGCTTAGCCCGACTGAGCCTTCTGCACGCAGGCCTCTCGCTAAAGATTCACGAACATTCTTTCACTCAGGGCTGCTGAGAGCGCGGCGGTGATTTATGGCCGGGAGAGTTCCGTGTCGTCTTAGAGGAATAGCTCCTCCTCGATGGAGACATTCAACGTCCTGCATTCTTTTATTCCGTGTCGTCTTACGGAGGACATAGCTCCAGCGTTGGGGGACAGAGCGAGAAAGACAGTTTTTTATTTAAAATATATTTTATTGATGCCACCAGCCCTTGAAGGGAGAGAGATAGACAATTACAAATAGCGATGAGAGAAACATCCATCAGCTGCCTCCTGCACCCCCCTACAGGGGATGTTTAAAATATATTTTATTGACTCTTTACAGAGAATCGAACCCGGGACCCTTGAGTCCTCAGGCCGACGCTCTATCCACTGAGCCACACCAGTTAAGGTGAGAAAGCCAGTATTAACGGTCTATAGGAGATAATGTATGAAATATAGAACGGCTAGCTGATACTCAGGGTACACATGAATGGGGAAAGTCTTCTTATTTACACATTTCCATTTCCTACAAAAGCATTCAGAGCCCTCGCCGGTGTGGCTCAGTGGATAGAGCGTCGGCCTGCGGACTGAAGGGTCCCGGGTTCGATTCTGGTCAAGGGCATGTACCTTGGTTGCGGGCACATCCCCAGTGGGGGGTGTGCAGGAGGCAGCTGGTCGATGTTTCTCTCTCATCGATGTTTCTAACTCTCTGTCCCTCTCTTTTCCTCTCTGTAAAAAAAATCAATAAAATATATTTTTTTAAAAAAGCATTCAGATTTTTGACATTCTGATTTAAACGTAGCTCTATTAAATTTAGCCTTTCATTCAACGACTATTGACTGAGTTCCTATTTTTGCCGAGTGCTGTTTTCACGAGACAGACGAGGAGCTTATACGCTGGTCCAGTGGTCAGCAAACTCATTCGTCCACAGAGCCAAATATCAACAGCACAACGATTGAAATTTCCTTAGAGAGCCACATTTTTTAAACGTAAACTTCTTCTAACGCCACTTCTTCAAAATAGACTCGCCCAGGCCGTGGCATTTTGTGGAAGAGCCACACTCAAGGGGCGGAAGAGCCCCATGTGGCTCGCGAGCCGCAGTTTGCCGACCACTGCGCTAGTAAATAAGAAAGGTATGTCTTAGGATGGAAGGCGGGCAGTCATGTAAGTGAGCTGGTTAGAATGAGTCGTCTTAACTGGGAGTAAAGACACTTGGGGGAAGATCACAGGGATAAGGCCCTTGTTTGTAAATAGACAAACTTGATATTCACGTACGAAGTCCCCATCGTTGGCCCTGAATTTGAATATGACGCGTCCTTTTGATGGGCTAAGAAGTGTGGCTACTGCCCTGACCGGTTTGGCTCAGTGGATAGAGCGTCGGCCTGCGGACTGAAGGGTCCCGGGTTCGATTCCGGTCAAGGGCATGTACCTTAGTTGCGGGCACATCCCCAGTAGGGGGTGTGCAGGAGGCAGCTGATTGATGTTTCTAACTCTCTGTCCCTCTCCCTTCCTTCTGTAAAAAATCAATAAAATATACTTTAAAAAATAAGTTTTTTTTTTTTAAATATATTTTATTGATTTTTCACAGAGAGAAAGGGAGAGGGACAGAGAGCCAGAAACATCGATGAGAGAGACACATCCACCAGCCGCCTCCCGCACACCCCCCACCGGGGATGTGCCCGCAACCAATGCACATGCCCTTGACCGGAATCGAACCCGGGACCCTTCAGTCCGCAGACTGACGCTCTATCCACTGAGCCAAACCCGTTTCGGCTAAAAAATCAGTTTTAAAAGAAGTGTGGCTACCCATCCGCTATCATTGTCATCATTTTAGCAAAATTGTACTGGGGAAGGGTGTTTATTTTTGTCCGGTTGGCCACTCCGATGAAGGACTCTTGTTTTTAAAAGCCCAGACGGAGCCATCTGAGCACAATCTTGGATGGCCACGCTCCACCAGAAACTGCAGAAAGAATTAAAGGTGACGCATTAGTCGCCGGTTTAAAGCTACTAAATGTTGCCATGGACTTCCTTGGAAATAGCTCAGGGAGCTTCCTCAAAAAGGGAAGTTTGCAAGAACAGGGTGTGCAGTGTCGACTCCGTCCCTGAAACGTTTTCATCGCCTGTTCTAGTAACTTCTACTGGCTTGCCGGGTGCCTCGCTTAAATGGATGTTCAGCCCTGGGGGTGCGGCTCAGCGGGTCGGGCATCATCCCATACACCGATAGGTCGCTGGTTCGAATCCTGGTCAGGGCACATGCCCGGGGTTGCAGGCTGGATCCCCGGTACAGGGGGGTATATTGCTCTCACATCGATCTCTCTCTCCCTCTCTCTGTCTCTCTTTTCCTTCCCCCCACCCACCCACTCACACACACACACACACACACACACACACACATCAATGTTTCTCTCCCACTCTCTCCCTTCCTTTCTCTCTCTAAAAAAAATATCTTTTAAAAAAGAGGACGTTCAAGTTACCGATTTTGTAAGAAACGAAGACCAGTCACGGCTCCGACCATCCTTTTTCCTACAGTTAGCATGTGTAACCGCCTTCGCCGTGTTTTCAGTGTCTGGAGAGAATGCCCGCTCCCTACAGCTATCCTGAGCCACTCGTTTAATTAAAATCTACAAGTCTAATGTTGTTACATCTGCTAAACGCGTTCGCTGCCATGTCAATTACCAAAACGCGAGCGTTGCATGAAAATGATGCTCCCTCCTGACAGTTCCTCTGTGGCTTTAATTATTTATTTTGTTTGGGGGAAATGTTCGAGAACTGGGAGAGAGAGCAGACTACGAAGTCAACTTGGAAGAAACGAGAGGGAGGCAAAACTTGGTAGGAGCAAAGCGATGGCTCGGATAATAGTGGCTGAATCATGCTCACGTGCCTTCCCCTGTATTTAAAGGAAATATGTCCCTTCTCTCGTCTTGCATCTGAAGCAGTTTTTAGGGTAAAGCTTCCCCTTTTTGGAACTAGTTTATGGTAATAATGCTAGAATTCACACCTGACCCCTCAGCTCTGAGTACACGGAGTGGCCAGATGATGATGATCTCTGAACATAATAATCTGGCCACTCAGTGTCTATCCTATATAAGAAAAGGCTAATATGCAAATTGTCTCCTCGACCAGGCGTTCGACCAGCAGGCAGGCCGGCCAACCGCCCATGTCCCCTCCCCCTGGCCAGGCTGGCCAGACCCCACCCATGCACGAATTCATGCACTGGGCCTCTAATATATAATATATATATATACTGAGTGGCCAGATGATGATGATCTCTGAACGCATAATCATCTGGCCACTCAGCGTATTTGTATCTCAAATGGGAACCAAAAGTATTCTAGACTTTTGCTGGAGATCAACCACCTCTTTGCCCTGAGCTTTCTATCAGCCAGTGCAAAGGGGAACACGGATCAGGTGCACGATTTATAGTGTCTTTGATATCAAATCAATGAGGTACTCAAGAGAAGGACACGGAGTGGCCAGATGATTGTGCGTTCAGAGATCATCATCATCTGGCCCCTCAGTGTGTATCACACTGCACGCCGCCCGGCTTGCCTGTGGCTTTTATCACTGGGTTGTCCGCGCCTAGAACTGAGCCTACTGTGTGCTTGGCACTCAATAAACATCTGACAGTTGATCGAACGCCTCTTTATATTTATTCTTTATAAAATATTATTGTGCATATATTGTTTCCCTTTGGGGAGCTTTCTGTGTGGCTGCATGATTTATTTAAGTAAAAGTATAGCTCTATACATGACTCTTTCAAAATAAAAGGTAGTCAGGCTCGGCTGGCGTGGCTTGGTGGTTGAGCGTCAACCTATGAACCAGGAGATCACAGTTCAATTCCCGGTCAGGGCACAGGCCCGGGTTGCGGGCTCAATCGCCAGTGTGGGGCGTGCAGGAGGCAGCCAATCCATGATTCTCTCTCATCATGGATGTTTCTCTCTCCCTCTCTGAAATCAATAAAATATATTTTTAAAAAATAAGAAGTAGTCAGTGGTATACAGGGAGGAGTTCCTCCTAAATGCTACTGGATACAGGCCAGGGGAAGTGGATTATAAGGGGGGAAATCCCACAGAATAAATGTCCTTCGATAGAAGAGCAGTCCATTCGTTTTAACAATTTTAACAATTAGGAATCCCAACCTTTCTAGAATTGCTGAGTCACGGCCCCTCTGTTTATGTCAGTCCCGCCCTTGGGTGTCGCCAAAAGTCCAGATGGGGCATCTGAGGGCTCAGTCGGGTTCCCCAAACCTTTCGTTTCCCGGACCGGAGACCCAAGGCTGGGCTGGAGGACAGTGGCGAACAGATTCCAAGTCCTGTATTTACCGCCTTCTGTTTGCACGGTTCCTGGCGTCGACGGGAAAATGTTCCTCGGACCCTATCTCCACGTCGCATCTCGCTCCACAAAGGACCGGAAGCATCCTACTGAACACCTACACAGAATTCCAACACTGGAACCACCGAGGGAAGAAATGGAATGAGGCAGTTAAGACCAAAGAGAAAAGAGGACAGACAGATAAGAAAGCCGGGAGGTCCTGGTGGAGCTGGAATTTGGCCCGAAGCATCCAGGATGACAAAGCCAGAATTGCTGTGATAAAAGGAGGGGTTCCCCCTGGGGCAGGCAGAAGGCAGGGGATTCCCAGGAGCCCACATGCTGTTCCAACCTCCAGCCCCAGGGGCAGGAGATAGAGGTCGCAGGTGGCTTTTTCTAAAGGGACCGGGAGCACAGAGAGAGCGAGTGGTTTCCGAAACTTGGTTAAGAACAGGAGGGGGCCGGCTCCGGAAACTTGGGGTTCAGGGCCCCCGTTAGGACAGGCGACCATGGATTCACACTGTACCAGCCCCTCCCACTGGGCTCAGGCGCCAGGGTGCAGGCCGTGGAGGGAGGATTTGGGGGGGCAGCCAGATGGAAGCCAAGAAAGTCCTCGGGGTGAAGGGATTGAAACTTGGGGCGAGAAGAAACTGAGGATTAAAATGAGTCCCTACCTTGTTAGGTTGTTGTGAGAGGGTTAAACAAATTAATACAATAAAGGACTTAGGCCCGGCCGGTGTGGCTCAGTGGTTGAGCATCAACCTATGAACCAGGAAGTCAGAGGTTTGATTCCCGGTCGGGGCACATGCCCAGGTTTCGGGCTCCATCCCCAGGGTGGGGCGTGCAGGAGGCAGCTGATCCATGATGCTCTCTCATCATTGATGTTTCCATCTCTCTCTCTCCCTCTCTCTGAAATTAATAAAAATATGTTTTAAAAATAATGCCGAAACCGGTTTGGCTCAGTGGATAGAGCGTCGGCCTGCAGACTCAAGGGTCCCAGGTTCGATTCCGGTCAAGGGCATGGACCTTGGTTGCGGGCACATCCCCAGTGGGGGGTGTGCAGGAGGCAGCTGGTCGATGTTTCTCTCTCATTGATGTTTCTAACTCTCTATCCCTCTATCTTTCTCTCTGTAAAAAATCAATAAAATATATTTTAAAAAAATAAAAATAAAAATAAAAATAAAGGACTTAGAACAGTGCCTGCCATATAATCAATGCTCAGGGAAAGCTTATTATTATTAGTAATAATTTTAAAATCTAAGCTAGAGAGAGATCAATGAAGTCAGGAGACAGCATGTGAAGAGAAAGAAAGCAAAGGGATTTGTTATATCAAGTCCAGTTGTGGTCAAAATAAGGGAGAGAATTCTCTGGAAAGACAGGAGATTCTGGTTCGAGACTGTGACTTACAGCTATTCGATTCATCTGTGGAGTTGTTGTTCTGTGTTTTTTGTGTTGTCGTGTGTGTTTTTTTTAAATGAGAACCAAGTTTATAACAACACAGCAGATCTCAAAATGTCTTCTGTCTAAGAGTCACCTGGGAGGATCATGAAAAGGTACATTTCCAGGACTTGCCTATTCTCAAAAAATGTTGGTGTCCCTCGTTAGGGCACCATAATGCCGGGGTTCTTGTGTCCCGGCCTTACAGAGGGTTCAGCATTCTGGAGAAAGGGGCTGCGCATAGATGATTAAAAAGGAGTCCAAAGACGAAAGATAGTTTTGAAAGGCATTGGGGGAAGAGGAGCTTCAGCTAAAGGAACTGAAGACTCCCCTCCTTGACTCAGGACCCTGCTTTTATTCAACACAATTTGTCCCAAGGCAAGGTGGAGTTAATACACTTCAAAGGGTAAGGTATCAAAGGATTTACCGAAATTGTCAGTTTGGGGAGTAGCCTACAGCTGTTCAGGTAGGTGTTTGGCCAACAGGAGGCAATAAAATGCCCTGAGCTGTCTGGCAGTTAACAATCCTATTCAGGTTTGGGGGAAGTGCCTTTTAGCCGTTTCCAACAGGTAAACTACATGTGTGGCTCACCCTTGTTGAGACCCCCAAGTCCCATCAACCTTTTGACGGAACTCTTGTAATTATTACATGTTGGAATTGGTTCCTAGCCAAAAAAATGTAATTCAATAGAACTGGGCACTTGGCCTTTGGATTCATATTTTATGGAGCCTCCTAGACCATCCTGATGCAGCGGTCCCTGGACCACCACTTTATATATATTGATTTCAGAGAGGAAGGAAGAGGGAGAGAGAGATGGAAACATCCATGATGAGAGAGAATCATGGATCGGCTGCCTCCTGCACGCCCCCCACTGGGGATCAAGCCCACAACCCGGGCATGTGCCCTTGACTAGAATCAAACCTGGGACCCTTCAGTCCCAGGCCGACACTCTACCCACTGGGCCAAACCAGCCAGGGCTGGACCACAACTTTGAGAACTCTGGCCCAGACTATGACTCCGACCGGTTGACGGAGAGTTGAAGAGAGAGTCATTGGAGAAGAGGGGACCAGGGAACCCAGAGGCCTGGCTCTGGAGTGACTCATCCACATGGCTGTTGAGGTCCCTCAGGATGGACACTAGACAGGGTGGAGAAGGGAGCCATGAGCCAGAGGGCAAAGTCAGCGATGAATGGGGGGAGGTGCGGTGAGGGGCGAGGAGCAAAGGGCTCTTCCGGAGGAAGAGGAGTTGAGGGGTCAAAGATAAGAGGTAAATGCTGATGACAAGAGTCTTATGAGGCAGGAATGTTCTGGAAAGACTAGAAAGTGAAGGTCTGGTGTGGCCTGGAAGAACCAGTTAGTCACTAAGAGACCATGTGAGGAAATATTCATCAGAGAAGAGGAGACAGCTCCATTTCAGAAGGCTGCTGGGCCCGGCCAGCCTGGCCCAGTGGTTGAGCATTGACCTATGAACCAGGAGGTCACAGTTCAATTCCTGATCAGGGCAATGATGATTCTCATCATGGATGTTTTTCTCTCTCTCTCTCCCTCTACCTTCCTCTCTGAAATCAATAAAAAAGAAAAGAAAGACAGAAAAGAAAAGAAAAAGGCAGGAAATATAGCAAAAGGGTAAATCAGGTTTAGGGGTGGGGACGGAGTGGGGTTGCCTAAGAGCAGTTGGCTCTAAGAGTGCAGAGCTGAAGGAGAACTTGGAGCTAGAGACAGACACTTAGAAACTACTGGAATATGCATGATAATTAAAACCCTGATCGGAGATGAACTCGCACAAGGAAAGAATGCCGATTTGGGGACGAAGAAGAGGGTGATAC